>CM035440.1:98628707-99103707 GCA_020310875.1 Ceratopteris richardii
GACACATTTCCTGTCTAGTCACTCCGTAATTATGGTTCAAATCAAATTCCCTATACATTCTATCAAAATTTGACAAACATTGTAAGTGATAGCACCACCAATCCAACTTGTGGGGATACACAAAAAGATTCAATCCATATATTTGCTCATCTACTCTTTTGCAAGTCTTGTCTTGCTGTTGTTGTGCCATATTATTGGGAAACTCTTTTGTTCCTCTAGGAATTCATGGTCTCCACTGATTAGTCCTCATAGTCCTCTTCTCATCAATGAATCTTCTTTTCATAGTGCATTATATGTGGGTTGTGTTTCTTCGTGTTTTCACTAGTTGTTTACATTGTGTTGTTGTCCACCCTACTTTTGAGGCTATTCATTTACCCTGAAGTTCTTCTACCAAAAAGTGTGCATAAAATCTAGAAGATATTTGGTCATTCTCGGTCATTGATCAATGTTGTAAACAGGGCATATGAAAGTTTTCGAAATGGTTTGACCATGTTTCATATCATGTGGTAATACACCCAATCCTTCAACTATGTTAGAGCCTCGAAACTCTTTTAGTACATTCTCCTCAAAAGATTATAGATCCCTGTAGAAACTAATACATACAAAGTACCACCATAATCTCAATCCATAGGAATGACATGATGTCCATTTTCACAATAGGGCAAGTAGTCCATTAGCTTGCGTGCATGGGACAAGGGAAGGACAACCAAGCTACTTTTCTCTGGTACCAACTTAAGGTCATTTGCTAGGTTGTTGAATGATTTTGTATGATGGATAGATGTCCACATTATGGGGCTCTGAAGGACTATCCGTTTTGAGGTCCATGGGATAAAATCACGCAGAGTTCATTAGCAACGCACATCATTGAGGTTTTTCTCATAAGACAAGCACCTACACAAGCTCACATGATCCACATAGTCATTACGTCCATCACATACCCAATTTGTGAGGTCTTTGGAAAGTCTTTGATTTGGTATTGCGCCGTCTTGGTTGCATCTCCAAGTATGTGTGTACATCGATAAAATCGATCTCTTGAATGGGGATCTATGAGGCCCTCTAGGACCGGTTCATTAATCGAAGGTATGCTTTAAGTATCTTTTACTTGAAATTCTCTATGGAGTTTACTATGTGTGTTGCTTCCCATTGATTCTATTAGGTCAATAGTTGATTTGAGAAATCCTAATGAGAAGGGAAGGACTTGCACTCAGTACTCGAGGACACATGTTCATTAGATTTCCTAATGAGAAGGGAAGGACTTGCACTCAGTACTCGAGGACACATGTTCATTAGATTTGTATTTATGTCTTTGTCATACATGCATTCCACAGGAAAGATCTTGACTTGGAGTTGGATTTTGATGAGTATGACGACAATCTTAAAGAGGATTGGGCGTGATAACTATGAGTCTTTCTATTCCATCAAAATCAAGCACCCAAGACCCAAAGGTTAAAACGTGAAATGGCGCCCATAATCTCATCCATCTCATTGCTATCCCATCCAAGGAGCCGCACCATTTGATGACATAAAAAGCCCATGTTAGTACTTAACTTAGCACTCAACACATGATCAAATGGTGACTGTTTAAGATAACCCCTCCCCCCCCCCAACAGAAAAAATGGACATCTTTAGGTCCTATCCATTATTGTAGGAGCTCAAGCCTAGGGCTTAGATCTCCAAGTTACTTAACAATCTTTCCAACCTCTTTAAATGATAGGAGAGCGAATCCAAGGGCCCAAAGCCATTCCAATAGAGGTCCACAACTCAAGATGTGGTTTCTCGACTCATGTAGGACAATATTGTCCTATTCTGAGCGAAGAAGTAATCCATCCATATGGCTGCACCCTATTAGTTCTTTCCTTACCGGAACGTGTGGTCTAGTGTCAAACAAAGTTCCCCTCGAAGTCCCCATGTTCACTTGCATAGAAAGGCGATATGGGGTAGGTGATCTATGTGTGTAGCTGGATGCGCAAGTGATTTCCAACAAAGAAAGCCAAAACTGGACATAGTAAGTTGGATGTCCCTGACCTTCACATCTCTTCTCTCCTTCAAGTTTGTGTTGCATCATAGTTTTCTAGGTGGCATTCCTTTGGATTGGTCTTTTGTCCTACATATGGCAACCAATTTGTTTTTGTCATCTTAGGTCCATTCGCTCCAACATTGTTATATTGATTGTGGGAAAGCACCACGAGCTTGTGACACTCCTCATGCTAATGCACTCACGATAGTTAAAGCGTGTGTTGGTATAAATTTATGTTTTCTTGTGGTTGATGTTGCATGTGCATATATGGCCTCTTTCATTGACGAAAGCAAGCAAGCACCTCAGGCCACATGATAGTTAAATCTATTGGTGGATGTAGGTTTCGTTTGGTTTATGCCACTAGATTTTTAGGAGAGAGACGTAGGGTAAAGAATGAGGACCAGGAAATGAAATGTGCTGCGTTGGTAGGCCATACGACATGCAAGGGATGAAATGCTTTCACATACATCTATACAATACGGTTAGTTTTGGCACTCAGTTGTTGCGATCCATGATGGCACGAGCAACATGAAGATAGGTTTCCGATTCGTGCACTCACTTCTTGCAATAGATAGGCGATGAGAAGATGGCGTTTGTTTGTTTAGGACGTGTGCCGTCCCCTTTCTTGTATTTGCATTCCGTGCATGGGTTGACAACTTCTAGCTTCGTACATTTGAGATGAGAGTCATGTGTGTGCTTGGAGGCAAGTGAAGGCGAGAGGAAGGAGTACAATCCATCCGCAAGGGAGGAAGGAAATCAAAATAGAAAGGAACGTTTGGACTGATGGGGCGAGTAAAGGGGAGAAGGGAGAGAGGTGTGCGTTGGGCCATGAGTAATGTAGTGGTGCTTTGAGGGATGGAGCTGAAGAATGAGTGGTGAGAAAATGGAAAGCGGTTGTAGAAAAGAAGGGGACAATTGAAAAAGAGGGAAAAGTGAGCGTATGGCTATGACATGGGTTTGGCGTGCGAGAGAGAGGCAAGAAATCCCATACGCGCTGCACTCAAGGGTCGGGATACAAGGTAGGCCATGGCCGCCACGAAGAGCATACTTACCTGGGCGGGGTCGATCGGTGATCAAGAAGGCCGATGCCTAGGGTCGGCCCCTCCATTGCACTGCCGGACGGGCCGCACCCTAGCATCTCCCCTCTGCGGGAGAGTGCACGTCATAATTTGTGTTTTCCTTCGGACTATGATGCCCTCCAGTCCCCCACCTCCCTCTTCTTTCTTTCTGTCTCATGTCCAATGAAGATCACCAACGTAGGAAGAACAGCCCAGCCCGCCATGTCCCACACACATAAATGCCTGCCTTCTCCCATCCTTTCACCTCTTCACTCCACCTTCTTGTTTACAGAAGGAAGGTAAAACATCTCCTTCACCTCCATCCATATTCTTGTTCACAGCAGATAAATCTCTCCTCCTAGAGCCTGAGCGTGAAGGCAAAGCAATGTTGATGCCACAATAGGCATCGATGACAAAGATGAGGACTCTTTTCCTTCATGAAGATATATGTGGTTTGTGCCCTTCAAGCACTCTATTCTTTACAACTCCGTGCCCATCAAGCACAAACCACAATGAAACATTAGACATTTAGAAATCTCCCCCAAGGCAGAGCTATACATATACCGAAAATAAGAGAAACAAAACATGAGGAACATGGCTTCATCTCTTCCTAATGTGTCCAAAATAAACGTATCTCTTGAGAATTGAGGCAAACATATGAGGCGCATGTTCTTGAGCATATAATTCGAGTCCCGCCACACCACTTTCTCATGAACAAAACGATAAACAATGACTTTCGATATGTTCTCAACCTAGACTTGTGATTCTATGCTAACATCACGCATCCACTCCCTTCCTTCAAGCACATATGTTTGTGCATATCCTTTAGCTATGACGCGTGCTTTGCAATCCCATATTTATGGAAACAAGCACTTCTCAAGGTATACATATACATTGCGAGAATAGCAATAGTTGAGGTCTTCCTCATTCTTTATATAGCGAACTCCCTTGACTCTAAAACCTTCTCCTTCCCTCTATGTTAAAAGCTCTAGACATTTCCCTCTCTCTTTAGGACCCACAAGACTTATCTTCTCACACATATCCTCCAACCGACTCCTAACTTGACCCCTTCAAGTTATCAAAGTCTTGCATAGTGTATCTTAATAAATTAGATCGACTCCCTCAACTAATCAAAGCACGGCACACATTATCCCAATGAGATCGAGTAGGCCATATTGCAAGCATAGACCATTTCTAAATATAAAGACTAACTCATCATCTTGAATTGAAGCGAGATATCATGGAGAGCTTTTATGATTTCTACCACACGAATTGTGATGGACTCAATCCCTCTCTTAGCACTCCGTACATTTTGCTTCTCTAGATTTAATTGCAGCCCAACAGAAATTCAACTTCGGGGGTCACCAATCTTACATGCGGTCCCGCATCTCATTGTCAAAGCTTTTGCAACGCGAGCGAGTGTCCCATCATCATTGACACCGTATATTTGTGCACATCCTCTAGGTATGACATGTGCTTCGCAATCCCAAATCCAAACGTACACTTCACATTTTGAAGCCCACTCCATGTGATACTTCTTGTATTCGGTAGAAATCGCATCAACTCACGTGCATAAGTCTTATTCATGTCGAGAAACATGGCCCAAGATAACACGTAAGCTATAACAAGCTACGATGGATGAAAATGAAGCAGAAAGAGACGAACTTGATTATGAAATGAGAACTTACATGATAAGCATGGAGCTTGGACCTCAAGGAGAGAGCCTCATGGGGAGTACGTGGATCAATAATAAGAGGTGAAGTGAGGGACAAGAGCCTTGCATGTGGGATAAATCTGATGCATGAGAATACAAAACATTAGAGCACCGTTATCTCAACACCCCTCCTCCGTGTGATGGCCCTTTCGTTTGAAACGTGGGGATCCAGAGACACATGGCATCACTTATTCCATTGGGTTTTTAGATCTAAGGACACATGGGATCCTTAGACATAGCTTGGACACATGGCATCCAAGTGTGGGACATATGGCATCCCTTGGTTTGCATGGACACATGGCATCCATGTGGTATTGGTTCCATGGACACATGGCATCCACAATGTTGGGACCAATGGCAACCCTGGGATCTAGGGACATATGGGATCCCTACACACATATAAAAGACGTTTATGCCCTCTTGATGTTATTATAGTATGCCTTGGATCCATTGATGGGATCTTTGAGTGTCATCCACTTGTTGTAGTTGTTGAAATCCATTGAAGCGTTGTTTTTCTTCTTTGCCCCAAGTCATGGATTCAATTCATCTTTCACACATACACAGAGTACACATGGCTTCAAGATTTCATGGCTTCGACACCATAGGCTTGGGAGACATGTGTGTACATAGGGAAGGTCCTACCTTCTTTAAAGGAAGGTTGTCTCTAATCCCTTACAGGAGACTGATGTTTGGTTACAAATAACACGTAGACATAAAATTTAATTACAACCCATAAGCTCAATGCTTCGGGCTTTCTATTGACTATACGGCATCTTCTTGAAATAATCCCTCTACTTGCCTTTTGTATAATGAAAAATGGACCGACTTATAAAAGAAACAACATGCCAGCTTGGAAGATTCTTGAACTCTCTAAAGCGTTCGTGGTAGAAATAGAAATAGACACCATCTAGGTAAATTCTATTGACATCGATGATGAGCTATTCTTCACTTGGAAGACTAGTCCATTTGATATAATGCTGATTGTCATGGCTTTCGCTCCTTATATCACATTCTTTTCATGAGATTCCTGAAGATGGTTGGTGCATCTATAATTTGAGTGATAAATCCTTCAATAAAGCCATTGGACCATTCCTCCAATCAATAGCCATGTGTTTGCTCTCTCTCTCTCTCTCTCTCTCTCTCTCTCTCTCTTCTATAAGCTTCTTCATGCAAGCACTATTATTCTTTATGGATTTGGGCATCATTTATAGTATTGGTCGGCTATCATTGCCACTGCATAAGGGATCGCAATAGCTACACATCTAGCAAGAGATGGAGGTATAGGATGAAACCCATACTGTACCTTGAAAGCTTGAATCAAGGTAGATATATAGTGGCTTCCACTAGCATGCTCAATGAGGAAGACAAAACCCAGCTAGTGGCCATGAAACTGATGCCATATCCCAACAATGCCTCTATTGTAGAAAGAATTAGATGATCATGAAGCAAGATTCTCTAACACAAATGGACAAAAGAGTGGAACAAAACAAGAGAGGATTTGCACGAAAGACAAAGAGACATGTGCAGGGATAGAGATGATGTTTCTAGAGAAAGCTACCCCTCAACAAGCTCAATATTGCCAACACCTTCATCTTCAAGAATCGCATCTCGAGAGTATATAAACACTCGTGCACTGTTCCATCTCTCTCTATAAATCTTCTGAAGTAGCCATGATTTCTTCATCATTCTTCCATCGCCCTTTGCTAATCTTTGTCACTCTGTGCACTTTCAAGAGCACCTTCAGTATGTAATACCTCTCCAACTATTTCTCATCTTCCCCACAAGATATGGCTGGCAGAAACGTGGAGATTTTGTGTGGTAGTAGATACTCTATAAATCTCACTCGTTGATAGAAGATGTTTGCTTCATGTGCATAGTCAATTGTTGACCTCGTTTGTGAGGCTTGCCATCTTTCTTGTTTCGAAGCTTATTTACTAGAGTGAGTGTGGTTATATGCGCCTCACATCAGCACTATGAAAGCGCAAGAGTAACATACAAATAGTGTAACACATGACAACGTACCTATGCATTTCCAAGATAGATGGAATCAAGAATAGAGATGATTATGATAAAAGAAAAGAAATCATGCTTAATGAAAAAGAAGATAGTGCTTAAGAGCACTTTTATTTATATGATGTGTTATGGGAGGAGGGAGGGATTAAGAGATGAAATGAAGTTATTGATGAAGAGTAAATCTAAAGACAAAAAAGCACTTAACCTATACTTCGATACCATGTTGAGAAACATGGCCCAAGATAACACATAAGCTAAAACAAGCTATGGTGGGATCAAAATAAACTAGAAAGACCATAATGAAATAGAAATGAACTTGATGATGAGATGGGAACCTACATGACACCCATGGAGCTTGGACCTCAAGCAGAGAGCCTCATGGGGAGTGCATGTATCAATAACAATAGGTGAAGTGAGGGCTTTCTTATATGGACTAGAGGTAAAAGTACCTCCTATGTGGGATAAAATGAGGTTGCATCACAGTGCATTAACAGTTTGTGAGAAGAGCTTTGCATGTCTCTCTCTCTCTCTCTCTCTCTTGTACATGACTTTGCTCAATTGTTTGCTTTCTCAATCTTCACAATCATTTGCAATCCCATATTTATGGAAACAAGCACTTCTCAAGGTATACATATACATTGCGAGAATAGCAATAGTTGAGGTCTTCCTCATTCTTTATATAGCGAACTCCCTTGACTCTAAAACCTTCTCCTTCCCTCTATGTTAAAAGCTCTAGACATTTCCCTCTCTCTTTAGGACCCACAAGACTTATCTTCTCACACATATCCTCCAACCGACTCCTAACTTGACCCCTTCAAGTTATCAAAGTCTTGCATAGTGTATCTTAATAAATTAGATCGACTCCCTCAACTAATCAAAGCACGGCACACATTATCCCAATGAGATCGAGTAGGCCATATTGCAAGCATAGACCATTTCTAAATATAAAGACTAACTCATCATCTTGAATTGAAGCGAGATATCATGGAGAGCTTTATGATTTCTACCACACGAATTGTGATGGACTCAATCCCTCTCTTAGCACTCCGTACATTTTGCTTCTCTAGATTTAATTACAGCCCACCAGAAATTCAACTTCGGGGGTCACCAATCTTACATGCGGTCCCGCATCTCATTGTCAAAGCTTTTGCAACGCGAGTGTCCCATCATCATTGACACCGTATATTTGTGCACATCCTCTAGGTATGACATGTGCTTCGCAATCCCAAATCCAAACGTACACTTCACATTTTGAGCCCACTCCATGTGATACTTCTTGTATTCGTAGAAATCGCATCAACTCACGTGCATAAGTCTTATTCATGTCGAGAAACATGACCCAAGATAACACGTAAGCTATAACAAGCTACGATGGATGTTGACAGTATAAGAAGAAGCAAGTACGGACACACATGCAGATCTAGCACTGAGGCAACCCTTCATTTTTTCAAAACCCTCACATCATTTTAAAGTGATTCTCATCACTACAAACCCTTGTAAATATCATTTCACCTTTTTGTAGCTCCATTTTGTACAAGCGGAGGAGTCCTCGAGCTTGGGGAGGCTTAGAAGTAGTTGCCTGTCAATTTTCATAATTTTTAGATCTCGTTTGGGCCCTCAAATAAGCCCTGGAACCTAATTTTTAACTAGGCCGGACACTAGGTCTGGATAGGGCCAAAGCTAGTCAAAAACTATAAATAGAGCTAGAGAGCTCATTTGGGGGTAGCTTCTTGTAGTTTGAGCTTGTATGAGAACTTTCTTGCAATAGAAGTGATTCCATTGTCTTACCTCTTTGTTCTTGCCGTGTGTGCGCGTGTGTGTGTATGTGTGTGCATGCTTGTGTGCTTCTCACTCACGCACTTGTGCTTCCACTTGCTCGTGGGTCTTCATACCATCCTCACGTCTTCCCGGATTGACATTAAAGGAGGTGCTACTCATCACTGAGCTACACCAAATTTTGGCGCCGTTGCCGGGGATCGAGCTTTGAGGACGAGCGTGTGATGGTAAGACGTAGAGAGGACGTGTTGGAATGGTAAGTAGTAGGTAAATTTTTGATTTTTTTTCCATCTCCATCTTCATCTTCACCTCATTCTCCCTTTCCATCTCCACCTCCTTCTCCACTACATATTCCCTCTTCCCTATCATTCCCTCATTTGTTGTGTGACGAGTTTGAGAGAGAGCGATTGTGCGTGCTTGTCTTTGTGTGTTTTTTGCATGTTTCTTGCAGGTGGCAGCTCCATCATCATCTCCAGCAAGCTCAAGCAGGTACAGAAATTGTCTGCACAGGGCCCCGAGGCGTTGAGCTCGAGCTATCGCGACACTCCGAAAATTTCACCCAATCACGATTCTGAGTGCACCACGACACTGCGCAGGCCTAGAGCTCCCAGGAACACTAGACAGAACAAAAAAATTCACCATATCCCGAGCTATCGCGACACCTCGAGGTATCGCGACACTTCACGAGCTATCGCGACACCCCGACCTATCGCGACACCTCACGAGCTATCGCGACAACCCCCGACCTATCGCGACACTCACGACCTATCGCGACACCCCCGACACTATCGCGACACCTCACGACCTATCGCGACACCCCGACCTATCGTGACACTTCACGAGCTATCGCGACACTTCGACCTATCGCGACACCCCGAGCTATCGCGACACTTTCGACCTATCGCGACACTTCGACCTATCGCGACACCCCGACCTATCGCGACACCTCCACGACCTATCGCGACACTTCACGAGCTATCGCGACACTTCGACCCTATCGCGACACTTTGACCTATCGCGACACCCCGACCTATCGCGACACTTCGACCTATCGCGACACCCCCGACCTATCGCGACACTTCACGAGCTATCGCGACACTGTCGACCTATCGCGACACCCCGACCCGACCTATCGCGATACACGGCCTTTAACGCATGAAAATTGAGAGTTAATTTTTGAGTGATTGGAAGGGTAGTTGAGCTTAATTTTATGCACCTTGGTATAACTTTAGACCATGGAAGTGGGCAAAAGGCCTAGAAAGCAGAGAGGATCTCTGAACCCTGAGTGCCTGTTTTGACCCTTTAGTGCCTGAATGGTCATAACTTGACCATACGAACTCCGATTGATGAGATTTTAGAACATGCATTTTTAAGTTGACCTTTAGGTGGAACTAAGTGGTTCTCAGATCCAGGGGGTACAGTGAGCTACTCCAAGGGGACTAAAATTATTGAAGTGTGTCTTTCAAATACTTGTGGCAATAAAGCTATACTAACTGGTGAGTTTTTGGCAGGAACTTTGTGTGCACTCAAGGCAATCCAAAGCAAGCTAGCAAGGGTGAGTACCGAGCTTGGGAGAAGGCTTCCTGGGCTTGTGTAGCAGTTTGGTCAACCAGCTAATTGAGGTTGGAAGATCTCTCAACCCTCCTTTGTCAATTCCTAGCCTAGGCTAAGTACGACTTAGGTGTGGTAATTAACTAGGGCAACGTTAGGCACGAATCAAGTCCAAGAGAATTAATCAACCAAGTGCAAGAAAGTGAATAGTCTTAAGTGCGAAAACCACTAAGGGACAAAAAGATAAACGGGAATCGATCACTTATCAGTGCGGAAATTCACTTAAGTACTCCTGACGATGCATTTCAGACAAGACCATAAAATAATATTCAACTAAAAAGAACAAGGATTGGTGCAAAATCAACCTGCGACGAGAGTGTGCTTGGGTTCCAGGGGGTAAAATAAATCAGGCATATGAACCTTAGATATCAGCAACACTTAGGCCGAGACAGACAGACATCAGATTCTTCTGAAGCTAGTGTCAATCACACTGCCAGGTCTTGGGCCCAGCAGTTGAGTGATTACCCATACAACTCCCAGATCAGAAACAGTGATTCCGAGATGTCCTATCACATGGAGAAGTCAGTAGGTAGTTCAGGGGTTGGCTTATCTAGAAAAGGCCAGAAAGGGCCTTATAGACTCAATTGGAATATATCAGGACGATCGTCTAGGTGCTCGCATCTACGAAGACGGACTGAGAAGATCGGTGGTCCAGATAAGAACCCCGATCAACCCCATGGATTAGACCACCGGTAGTCAAGTTTGAGAATGGAGCATACCTAGATAAAGAGGGGACTATATATGTAGTCACCACTCTTCCTGATAGAACTGATGAGTTTGGAAATGTGATTGCGGAGACCGACATGGGTGATATAGAGCAAGGGAACTTAGAGAGAGAGCCAAGAACCCCCCGTGGTAAATCTGTCTTGACCAGAATCATGACCCCAGAATGGATTCCACAGGATAATAAAAGCATAGATCTGCTTTTAAACCGAGAAACCGATGAGGCTTTTTGGAGATATAAATCTTCTCAATCTCAGGAAGTGAGTGCCCCCACAATCTATGAGTTTAAAGACCCTGATAGCCCAGGTCAAGTGACCTACCTAGACAATGCATCAGAGAGAATCTATGTGGTCACAGAGCATGGCAGACATGCCTACACATGGAAGGGAGAATTTGTTTTTCCCCAACCGAGGTCTAATGTGTCCCTTGGTCACCAAGGAGCTGGGACCTCCCAAGCTCATGGGGCTCAGAGAGATAGAAGTAGAGACAAACCTAAGGTAAGTTTCGCCAACTCCCTGGGAAGAGAAAGAACGGGAACAGAAAGGAATAGAGTGGAACCTGAGAGACATAGAACCCCATGGAATCACAGGACATTGATGATTTTCCTTTGCCAAGGCCGAGAGAACACACTAGGACCCTGCGACCAACTCAACTGGTGAAGTCCATGAAGAATTATTTAGATGGCACGGGAGACCCTTATGACCATGTGGTAGAATTTCGACAAGTGTTGAAAGCTGAAACAGGTGGAGGACCTATTCACACAATATAATGCTTTCGGTCTAACCCTTAGGAACACTGCCCTTACGTGGTTCCAACCACTGAATGAGAGGCATTTCAGAAACATAGACCAACTCTTAGAGGCATTTATTGTTGAGTTTTCTAAGAGTGGAATCAGGCATAACACCTCCTCACTAATTCATAGCTTCAAACAAACACCTCAAGAGACGGTCAGACTAGTTGGAAGAAGATTTAGACAGTACCTGGAGAGATGCCCTATGCCGGAGTTACCCACACCAGCCAAACAAGTGGCCTTGTTCCTAGACGGATTGTTGAGCACTAAACTCAGGTCATATGTGTACCTGAAGGACCCTAGAACGATAGAGGAGTGCGTGCGCATGTGCATAGACATTGAGGACAATCTAGGGGAGGAATTAGAACTATCAAAAATCTATAAGGATTCTGATAGCTCTAGTAACATGGCATCTGGTCAATCCACATCCATCGAGGAACTTGCAAAGAAGGTAGCCCAAAAACTAGGTGTCTCTAGCAAGCAAATTCCAAGATTTGCCCCAGTTAAGCGGTGTTACAATTGTGGCGGTGAACATATGGCAAGTGTATGCCCCATTATGGCCCAACCTCAGGTGAATCCTAGTAGCCAGTACTGCACCATAGAGCGCAGGTACACCAATCACACGGCACAAGACTGTCCATATAACAAACAAACTGTTAGGCAAAATTATCCTCAGCCATATCCACAACATGGTAGGTACCAGAATCAGTACCCATCACCACAATAACAGACCACAACAAACTTATCAGCCACCTTATCAAGGGCAGCAGAGACCTCAACCAGTCCTAGTGCAGCAACCCCCTGCTCCAACCAATGTGATCCCAGTGAAATATGCATCTACTGAAGAAAATCCGAATAGAGCCATAGTTCCAGTCACCCCATTGCTATCAGACAGTGATCCAAGTGACCATAGTTTTGACTCCACACATATTGATAGCCCACATGCTTACTACATGCAGTCACCCGAGCATAACGAGTCATACTATTATGAGGACCCCAGTGAAAATAGTGGGGAACCTGAGTATTCTAATGTTATGTACACAAACCCCAACTCTAGACCTCAACCTAGGCAGGTACGACCTCCATTTCCTAGAGGACCATGCTTCAGATGTCAGGGAGATCACCTTATACGTGATTGTCCACTGCCTGCCCGTACACAGCCTCAACCAGTAACCATTCAGGGCTTCTGTCAAGATTGCGGGAAAGAGCATCTCCTACGAGATTGCCCGAAGAACCCTAATAACATGCCTAAAATCACTCCTATCAATGTCGTTGGGTTAGTTGTAGACTCCACAGGGAGTGTGACTTCCACAGCACCTGTGCAGGTGATCACAAGAGCCCAGGCACGTCAACAACACCAAGGTGTGGGTCCCGAAAAGAGCCCCGAGGTGAGTGAAACAGAGAGCATACCCAAAAAGAGAACTAACGCCTGGAAGGATAGTCGTGAAAGAATGAAGAGGCAATGGGCAAAAAAGATAAACGAACTTGAAGAAAGCGTGAGAGAGACCAAGGCAAAAATCACAGAAATCACATCTCAACCGCACTCCCACACTTCCACCACTACCATCCCCATCACCCTCCATTTCTCCACCCTCTAACACACCCCTCGTAACCCACCCACCACCCCGAGTAGGATCAGTATTAGCTGACCCCACTCCTGAAGGCTTGGACATGATGTTCAAAGCCTACCAGGCTCGACTTCAAGAAGGGCCAACAGCTGCAAACCTAGACAAGAGTTACCCTAGAGCAGATTTAGAGATTGAACGGATGAAAATGTGCATGAAAATGTAGAACAAGCTCAAGCTATACTTGAGACTAGTCAAAAGTTCAATCAGACCAACTCTGTCAAACCGGATTTGCATTTCCAAGGCTTACTAGAAAAATTAGAGCAGTTGGTAAACAAATCACAAGTTTCTTTACCTCCACAGGCTCAACCAGTTGTTGAAAGAGGGAGCTCACCACCTAAGGGAGCTTATGTTCCTAATTCCACGGATGTTGGAATACCTCCTTCAATTCAACAGTACTCTCAAGAGTTCTTGCGGGAAATACAAGAAGAGAAATGGGCCAAGGAGAAGGGTGATTCCCCTCCTATTCCTGAGATTGATGACCTCCGTGATCAATTTCCCCAAGACATTCCGTCTATCTATGGAGATCAAACAGAGCAACAAGAGGATGAGAGATTAGATTTTGAATCTAATTCTTTACAAGAGTTGCCTCATTTCACAGGCCCATGGGAATCTGAATCTCTCCAGATCCGAGCTCCCACTATATTGGTGAGAAATGAAGACTCAGTGATTCCCAGGAACACTGATGTTGTGAAGAACACTAAGGTTCAATGTCACCTCACTGTAGAGGAACTCCTCAAGGCAAAACCGGAGCTCTGGAATCATGTGAAGGATCAGGTCCCAGAACTTGAATCCAATACACCAAAAGTAGGCTCTAAACAAAAAGTACCAGGGATACCTCTCGACAAGATAGGAGACATGAGCGAAGGTGAAGAAGGTAACACTTATCTTCCAATCACCTATCAAGGTTACACAACCAAAGCAATTGTGGATTCGGGTGCCGGTGTTGCTATTGCGACCACCTCTCTGTGGAAGCGATGGGGCAAACCACCCTTAAGACCAACGAGAATGAAACTTCAAATGGCAGATGGTCATTTTGAAAGACCTCTCGGATTGCGTGAAGGGATAACTTCTAACCACTTGTGGTGTAGAGTTTGAACATACGTTTGCTATATGTGACTTTGAGAAAAATAATGTTTACGAGATGATCCTAGGAAGACCTTTCCTACGACAATTGCAAATAGTACAGGATTGGGGAACCAACTCCTTGTACTTACAGCACTTAGGGGTCACCACCAAGGTCAATCTGAAGGATCACAACCTTCAGAGATGTACCACCCTACAGTGGATATCCTATCCACAAAGCGAAAGAAGATTCTATCTCGTGGCATTCTGGAAGTTCACCTGAACCATCCTGGTTGCATGAAGACACTCACTTGTGGATGTGCAAGGTCGCTGAGGAAGAGGAAAAGCGCCTAAAGCGAGAGAAGAAGGAAACTCCCCCAGGAGATAGACCAATAAAAGACCCAGCCTATACACCAATGATATTTCCAGATGAGGAATTTGAGCCTCATGGTTGGGCAGAAATCTTAGCTACCATGGACATTGCAGTCAATGAGGAACAATGGACACCCCATTGTGATGAGGAGGGTTATGATATTTCAGTGTTCATGTGTCAGCCCTTGTTGGAAGAGTGTGATCCTAGTGAGTTCATAGAAGAGAAGAGAATGACGATGATCTAGAATCCATGGTGATGGATACATACTTTGAATCAGAGGAACACTACTTAGAAGACCTAGGAGTATTAACCCAAAAGGGAAGAAGAACCCCTTGCGAGTATTAAAAACGATAAGCTCAAAGGAAGGAAGTGAAGGAGGTCAAAAGAAAAAGAAAAGAAAAGCAGTGAGACAAGAAGAGGAAGAATCATTGTTTGAAGTACCAGAAAATTTCAAGAAATATGAAGTGGAAGACCGGAAAATTTTGGTACGAATGCCTAAGAGAGAGGCCATTATAGGAGAAGCATATGACAATAAAGAAAAGACCAAAAAAATTGTAGTGACCATTGAAGGAACGAAGAGCGATGTACGTACATAGGAGACGACCTAAGTGCAGAAGAAGAAGCAGAGCTTGTAGCGCTATTAAGGGAATATAGGGATGTGTTCGCATGGCACTATAGAGACTTGAAAGGAGTAGATCCAGAGATTTGCTCTCATACGATTCCGATGACCGCTGATGCCAAGCCCACCAAACAAAAACCCTACACATATAATGACAATTATGCAGCCAAAATAAAGGAGGAAATTGACAGGCTGATTGAAGCTGGATTCATCTATGAGATTGAGCACACTGAATGGGTGTCCCCTATTGTAGTGGTGCCCAGAAGAATGGGAAATTGCGAGTGTGCATTAACCTTAAAAAAGTTAATGCCGCTACGATCAGAGATAGTTATCCACTTCCAATCACCGAACATCTATTGGAGCGTGTTGCAGGCAAGGAAGTTTACAGCTTCCTTGATGGATTTTCAGGTTACAACCAAGTAGCCATTGCCCCCCGAAGATCAACACAAAACGGCCTTTGCCACAGAATGGGGAATCTTTGCATTTCGTGTGATGCCATTTGGGCTCACCAATGCACCTGCAACATTCCAAAGACTCATGTGTCATGTCTTCAAAGAGTTCTTGCGAAAGAGCTTAGAAGTATATGTGGATGATTTGTGCGCTCATTCCAAGAGAGAAGTTACCACATCCCTGAGCTCAGGCAAATCTTCAACAAGTGTAGAGATTATCGAGTGTGTCTGAATCCAGAGAAGTGTGTGTTTATGGTACGACAAGGTAAGATCTTAGGTCACATTGTTTCTAAGAATGGAATATCAACAGATGAAGACAAGGTAAGAGCAATAGCAGAATTGGCCAGACCAAGGAATGTGAAAGAGGTACAAGCCTTTATGGGCCATTGTGGATATTACCGTAGGTTTATCCACATGTATGCCATCATAGCTAAACCTCTCTATGGGTTGTTAAAAAATTTTGAGTGGAGTGAGGAATGCGAGACTTCCTTCAACGAGCTGAAGAGACGTCTGTGCACAGCACCAATATTGACTACTCCGGATTGGAGCAAACCCTTCCATGTCCATGTAGATGCCTCCAATCATGCAATAGGATGCGTACTAGCACACCCACAGGTGAGGGAAACCTGGATTTGCCAATAGCATATGCTAGTAGGCAATTAAATGCAGCTGAACGGAATTATACCACAACGGAAAGAGAAGGCCTAGGTATGATATATGCTGTGAAGAAGTTTAGACACTATCTATTGGCCAATAAGTTCAAGTTTTTCACTAACCATCAAGCCTTACTGTATTTGGTCAATAAACCTTGCAATACAGGCCGCTTAGTAAGATGTTTCCTCTTACTAATGGAATACGACTTTGAAGTTGTTGTCAGGAAAGGTAGAACCCATCTTAGGGCAGACCATCTTTCTCGCATCACTTCAGTAGAGCCACCGCAAGGAGTGTCTGATGAATTGCCCGATGCTTATCTGTTCAATTTAGAAGTTGTTCCTAAATGGGAAAATAAGTTGGTACCAGTCCTAACCTTCGGGCCGGCAAATAAAATGTTAACATAAGCAAAGGAGGAAATTGTAAAATCGCTAAAGTATCAAATATTGGCCGGAAGTATGTACAAGCAAGATACCGAGGGCGTATTAGCTTGTTGTGTCGAGGATGATGAACACGCTAGTTGGTTGCAACAAGCCCATGAGGGACTGCTAGGGAATCACTACTCTAAACAACGAACATTGCAGAATCTAAAACGCTTAGGAGTGTATTGGCCTAGCATGGACAAAGAAATACAAGAGTGGATCCAGAGTTGTCCAGGGTGCCAGGAGAGACCCCCAGTGGAGCATGCCACTCTTTATCATGTGTCATTAATCCCAGATTGGAGTGCTCCATTGGTCGAGTTCATGAGATCGGGAACATTACCCAATCAGGCTAGTCTTGCAAGAAAACGGAGCATGGAGCAAGAGGCTCAAGACTATGCCTTAGTAGGAGACAACCTATATCAAAGAGGCAAGGATGGTTACCTAAGACTGTGCGTTCATGAATCAGACTACTTGAAAGTCTTAGAAACGGCACACAGCGGTGCTGCAGGCGGACACTTTGGGCCTGACAGAGTAATTAAGACCATTCTATTCTCGGGACTTTGGTGGCCCACTCTTCATATGGATGCACATACTTATGTGAAGAGTTGCGACACATGCCAACGTGCCCAATATCCGATAAGAAAAGATGAAATGCCCTTAAGGCCAATGATGGGAGGACGTGCATTTTCAAAGTGGGGTATAGACTTTGTAGGTCCCATCAACCCCCCAGCTAGAAACTCCCATGCAGAATACATTATTGTAGCCACAGATTACCTTACAAAGTGGGTGGAAGTAAAAGCCACGACGAAGAATGATGCTCAAACGACGGCTAAGTTCTTATTCGAAAATGTGTTCACTAGATATGGGTTACCAATAGAGTTGGTTAGTGATAGAGGTACGCACTTCTTGAATGAGGTCATTGAAAATCTACTTCAAGAATTCATGGTGATACATAAGAAGTCTACACCCTATCACCCACAAGCTAATGGACAAGCCGAGAGCACGAATAAGATCCTATGTAACGTATTGACGAAACTTGTAAATAATAAACGCTCGGATTGGGACAAACAACTTCATCATGCTGTTTGGGCATACCGAGTTGCTTACAAAACGGTACTCAATGCCACCCCATTTCAGATGGTCTTCGGACAAAATGCGGTGCTACCATTAGATTTCCGAATTCCAGCTTTAAGAGTAGCACAAGAGCATGAGTGGAATGGACACGAGTTGTCCTCTAGGATCTTTGATCTAGAACGTTTAGATGAGACGAGGCTACGAGCAGCAGCAGGCATCTATGCTGCAAAGAAACGGCAAAAGGCATACTTTGATGCCCATGTAAAGGATAAGGGTTTGAAAGCAGGAGATCTAGTTTTAATTTACACATTGAAACAACACGCAAGAAAGCTAGAAAAGAGAGGCTACGGACCTATGATCATTAATAGGATCTCCACGAGTGGAGCAGTACAACTAGCCACTTTAGAGGGGGATGTCCTCCCAAACTATATTAGCGGGTGCAGAGTCAAGCTGTATCAAGAACCCCTCACGAGGAAATGCTAAGTCGACTCAATATTGCTAAACAACGTAAAGAGGAGGAAAAACGAATTCGAGAAGAAGCACAGGCAGAGGCCATAGAGCGCATTAAGCGCATGAAGCTAAGAAGACAAGGACTAGGGAGAGAACATTCTAACCATCAGGAAACTTCACCCAGATATTCCATGGCCATGTGTCAAGTAAAGTCACCACTCATCCTAGCATAGTGGACAGGAGACCATTCATTACAGTTAGGCTAGAACACGGCAACTCTTGCCAAGAACTCAGGGCTTTAATTGACTCAGGTGCTGCGACTAGTGCGATTAGATGGTCCCACTATAAGGATTCAAGAATAGAAATGCGGCCAATTGAGGCATACCTCATAGGCTAGGAGGCATGGAAACCCCTTGCATGGGTGAGGTGGACCTTCCTATCCTCATTAAGAATATGACCATGACGGCGAAGCTACTAGTGTGCCATGATGACGACCTGATAGAACCCCTAATCCTTGGCCAAGATTGGCTATACGATCACTCAGTGGACCTAAATCCTAGACAAGGCTCCTTACAGATTGGAACCTTAGAGCAGAAGCGAGTGATACCGCTTGATTTCCCTAACGACATTCCGCCTGACGGTTGTGACCCTAGACCCTATGAAACACATGCGACGGAAGACCGGAAGATCTTTGATCAGCTCAATCACGCTACGTCTACACCAACCCGCTTGGGCTTGGCTATAGACAGTTGTCAATCAGAAAGACGACAGGAGACCTTCCCTGGGACTTCCTGCAAACTAGAAGGGGCAGCTACCCATCCGCCGAGGGCAGATGGACACAATCAGCGGGCAGATGGACACAATCAGCGGTCAGGTGGGTTGCATCAGCAGCCAAATGAGCACGACACCCTGCGGTGCTCACCCTTCCAAACTTGTTGCGGACAGGCCTAAATTAAAGTTAAAGAACGAATCATTTCCTAGTGGGCAGGTCACGCAAGTGTTGGAACTCCCTTCTTTTCCAAAGCAGAGCGTCCACCCAACCTCTCAACCTCAACCACAGCAGAGTCAACCACGAAGAAGGAACCCAGACCGACGGCAGTATCATAAGACGCAGCAAGGAAAGCAGTTTAGGCCAACCAAGGGAAGCGGCACCAGACAAATATGGGTGCCAAAAGGACAAAAAACACCGAAGAACTCCAACAAAGCCGAGATCGACAAGCAAAAGGCAGGGCAGAAACAGAATCAGTATCCACCATCTCCTCGACCTTCTTCAACAAGTCCGAGCATTCGACAAATTTGGATCGCCAAGAAATACCTTACCCATAGACCCACACCCACACAGATTTGGGTACCCAAAAGGTCTCAAATACATCACACACCCATCCAGAAACCTTTACCCATCTTTAGTTCTAAGAGCTACGACCCCTCTATCCAAGCATGGAGAATTAAACTGTGTACTAAACCCCCTGACCCAATTCTGTAAATCCACCCACACTAACATCAGGAGCATTCCGAGCCCATTGCATACCCAAAACATGCATCTAGGATGACACTGACCTCTAATCACCACTCACACTATCACAAACACTTCACCACTAACCACTGACCTCCGGGATTGTCATGTTAGTATTGTGAAGGGAACACCATTACATCTTGTTTCCTATACAACACTAATGTGCCTTTCGTCTTCCAGCAGATAAGCAACCTACTCTCATGGCAACAGCGGCAGGCACAAGCTCTCAGACAGGATCTGGTGCTCCTATCAATTGGGATGCCATGCCAGTGGAAGCTCCACCAACAGCTCGGCTTGAAGAATTCTTGAATATGCGAAGGATTCCCATTCCAGATCCCCCCAGTGGACTAACCGAAAGAGTAAAAGGGCACTCCCATTGGTTCAATGAAATGCCAGGGGATTTAGGAGACGCAGATCACATCTGGGAGTCCAAGATGGAGTGTGGAGGGGTTTGGTGGACCTTCCAATTCTTTTCAAGAGAATTTGAGACCTTACAGAATGCAGCTCCCCTTCAGGATATCTGGCAAAAGGCAGGACTACAAGCTTACTTCAGTGCAGCTCTACCTAAACCCGACTTCCTCAGGTGCTACTACTTGATTGCTACGCTAAAACCTACCGGGGATAAAGATCATTCCGGCACATTCTGGGTGCCCTCCTTATCCAATCTGGAGGAGATGAGGAAGTTTGAATTAAATGTAACGTTAATCAGGGAAGCCCTTCAATGTATGGCACTCATGTGCCTTTAGATCGTGACCCCTTGATACCCGAATCAATGAAAGCAATAGAGTCAAGAAGCTCAAAGAAATGTGCGCCCTCACCCCCAACATCGCCATACCCCTGCGGATGTGCCTCCAGCACTTTGCGTTTCCCGCTCAGGACCGTTTCACTCAGCCTCACAAGAAGATATGGTACGGGCTGTATTTAGCAGAGACCGGAAGCTTGCCCATTAAGATGCCGGTATGGATCTTAGATCAAGTGTATGAGGCAAGCAAGCGGGGAGTGAGGAAGCCCACTTTACATGGTTGTTGTGCGCTGACAAGAATCATCTACAAATGTCTTGCATATGACGTGCCAGTTGCCCGAGCCCTAAAGTATGCACACCTGGAGCTGTTCAAAGGGCGGAAGTCAGGGAGTCAGCCTGCAAAAAGAATGCGTGGATCCCTTTCACAGGTCATGATCCCTCCAGAAGCCACCGCCGAAGCCTCCACTAGAGAGGAAGCCCAAGTGGCACCTTTCACAATCCATCTCCAAGAGTCTCAACCAAGAGAAGTGGTACAACCCACTCCTTCTGCCCCTCCACTACTACCAATGCAGAATTTGCAGCTATGGCCACCTTCACCGAGGACCCAAACTTTGATTTTGAAACATTCCTGCAGACGGCCCATCTATCAGACAGTGAAGGTTGCCCTGACAATGTCGATCCGGGGACATCAGCCCAAAGAGAACATGCACGAGGCGAGACTAGCAGTGTACAGGAGATAGGAGTGGCACAACTTCCTCAGAGACTAAGCACACGAGCTCAGGAGAAGGCACCAAGAGATGACCTAGAAGAGAGTGAAGACGAAGCCCCTGCATATACGGCACAGCTCAAACGACTATACCGAACAATCAAGCAGGTGCAACGACGCCATAAAATGTCAGAAGAAGCAAATAGGGCCCTAGTAAACCAGATGCTGCAGTCGGAGAATATCGACCCCCATTTTGTAGAATCGCTAAATCTTTTGGCGGACACCTGTGGCATCAGTGAAGCAATGAGAACTTTGGTCTATCGAGAGAACCCTACTTATGATCAAAGAAGAATTGATACACGGCCTCGACAAGGAAAGATGATTCAGATGGAAGTATCTACCGCGTTAGCTACGTCCACGTCAGAAGATGTTCACATGATTAGCCCTAGGCCCAATGATGAACCGGAGGAAATTACGCATGCACCATCCCCCCCATCATCTCCTATCCCACCCTCAGAACCTCCCCCCACGGGTCTTTCTACACAACCAATATCCTCCTATAGTGAGACCATTGTACACACCCCCGTTTCCACTTTCCTTCCTTCACCCTCATCCATCTCTGTCACCCAGATTTTTGAACCCCAATTAGGTCACCCTTCCTTCCTCCCTGCCTTTGGACAACCATCTGTCACTAGTCAGACTCTTTCCCTTCCCTTACCCTCCACCTCTCCATTTCCTCCCTCCCAAACTCTACCTACCCCGTCCCTTGTAACTGCCTCGGGCACCACACTAATCACCCAACCCTCCTTCTGGACCCAACTTGTAAACATTCTTCAACAGGTTGATGAACATAATAAAAAGTCCCTTCCCCAAATTCACTCCCCCACATTCACGGCCACCATTATCATACCACCCACCGTCCCGGTGTTCACATTTCACGAATCACACTCTCTCATGTCCGACCCCATGGACATCTCACCATCCGCTGGATCACCCACCACCACTGTTCTCACAACACCATCACAGGTTATTACACTCACATCACCACTTCCACACACGGTAGGCACAACATCCACCTTTCCCATTCCCACTTCCCAACCCCCTGCATCTCCCATCCTTACCCCTGCATCCACCTCATTTAGTCTTGCACTCGACACCATGCTCGAAGCTGCCACTCAGCTTAAACAGGAATATAAATTATTGGAAGAAAATAACAAGGAGCTTTGCACCCTCTCAGCAACACTCCAAGAGCGTGTCAATGCTTTGGAGTCCAGTCATACGGAGTCACAAAGTAAAATACCTACCCTCGAACATGCAAATGCGCAACTCGAAGCGAGGCATATGGAAGAGAGCAAAGCCATGGAGGAACAGCTGCGAGATCAAATGGGCCGCAATGCAAGGCTTCAACGAAACATGGCCTTGCTACGACGACATCTGGCGGCAGCTCAAGAAGAGAACAGACGGCTTCAACAACAAAACCAAGAGAACCTCGAGGCTGCCATGGAGAACACCCCGGGAGCACCCATAGACCCGGCTAAATTTCAAGCTGTTCCCTCAGAAAGCATACAACAGATCTTGGAAACTTATGCCAATCTTTTAGAAGCACATGATCAGCTTGCCGACCAACTGAAGGACCTACAGAGACCCCAAGAGTCTACACCACACCAACGGGAACCTAAAGAGATGACCGACGCTGCTACTTCACCTGAACCTGAACATTCAACGACCAATGACGTACTGGAGTTACGGCAACAGGTTGCAGAATTAAAATTGAAGTTGATGCAGTACGAGCGACCTCCTTCCCCACCTGAGCAACCCATGGAAGAGGAAGAAGTTATTATTCCAGTGGAGGAAGCATATGAAGAGAACTATGAGCCTCAACCTTTTCCAGGAGGCACAACCACTGAGGAGGGACAGGACACTTATGAGGAACCCCCATCGGCATGGATGAAACAGGTAGAAGAAATGGGGCAGGACTCATGAAGAACGTATCACCTACCAGATGTTGGCCATGAAGACCATTGAAGAAACCATACTTCACTCAGAATACTTCAGACAGCTGGCTCCTAGAAGACTAATCACCAGCTCAGAATCACAATATAAGCCATACTTTGTACTGTTGGCAGACTACAACGCCGAGATCAAACGTAAGACCAACAAGTACCCAACGTTCGCAACGCAATTTGAACCGGAGGACATTCCAGAGGAGGCGCGCACAGGGAGAATACATCAACCCATCTGGAGGCAAAAGCTATTGGAGACCTATCCCGAGATGCTACGAACATGGGACCACGCACCCATGCATTTAAAGTATAACAATTGCTATGGACCAGTACAACGGAGAAGGACATGGAAGTCATTTGCAATCAAAGTCAAGAACAATGCCAATTGCAAAGAATGGCTCAATTACCCCGCCATCGCTCCCCCAACCGGTACTCCCACGGTGTCATACATGATGGCAACCATCAGACATTGGATACCACGTCTCCACCCCATGCCAGATGTCGCTGCCTAGATGATGCTCAAGATCTTTGATATGATGCAGGTCGTACTCAAAACTTTTCGCAATGTATGCCGTATTCAACCTTCTATTCCTGGGTTTATTAATGGTAACTACGACCTGCTATATGATATGAGCACAACCCCGAGCATACGAGTGGCTTACGCATGGCACGCACGCATCAGATATCTCCCTGCCTGCTACAAGCAAACGTTCGATGAAATGTTCACCACGGGGTTCTGGGAAGCACACTCAGAGGTGTTCGCGCCACGGCCCACCCATTTGTTACACCTCTTTGCATGCGAACAAACGATGCACTCAGAACTCTACACAAAGCCACAGACGGACATACCGGGCCCAGTCAATTGGGATACCCTGCAGAGAGACCTGATCCGAGGGCTACGAATCAAAGAACATGAGGTGGGAGCTGACATTCTCCTGAACTATATTGATCAACCCGCAGAGCAAAGGTCTGTCAGAGGCGACAGACCCTAGGGGGGGGAGAGTGTTGACAGTATACGGGAAGAAGCAAGTACGGACACACATGCAGATCTAGCACTGAGGCAACCCTTCATTTTTTTCAAAACCCTCACATCATTTTAAAGTGATTCTCATCACTACAAGCCCTTGTAAATATCATTTCACCTTTTTGTAGCTCCATTTTGTACAAGCCGAGGAGTCCTCGAGCTTGGGGAGCCTTAGAAGTAGTTGCCTGTCAATTTTCATAATTTTTAGATCTCGTTTGGGCCCTCAAATAAGCCCTGGAACCTAATTTTTAACTAGGCCGGACACTAGGTCTGGACAGGGCCAAAGCTAGTCAAAAACTATAAATAGAGCTAGAGAGCTCATTTTTGGGGGTAGCTTCTTGTAGTTTGAGCTTGTATGAGAACTTTCTTGCAATAGAAGTGATTCCATTGTCTTACTCTCTTTGTTCTTGCCGTGTGTGCGCGTGTGTGTGTATGTGTGTGCATGCTTGTGTGCTTCTCACTCACGCACTTGTGCTTCCACTTGCTCGTGGTCTTCATACCATCCTCACGTCTTCCCGGATTGACATTAAAGGAGGTGCTACTCATCACTGAGCTACAATGGATGAAAATGAAGCAGAAAGAGACGAACTTGATTATGAAATGAGAACTTACATGATAAGCATGGAGCTTGGACCTCAAGGAGAGAGCCTCATGGGGAGTACGTGGATCAATAATAAGAGGTGAAGTGAGGGACAAGAGCCTTGCATGTGGGATAAATCTGATGCATGAGAATACAAAACATTAGAGCACCGTTATCTCAACACCCCTCCTCCGTGTGATGGCCCTTTCGTTTGAAACGTGGGGACCCAGAGACACATGGCATCACTTATTCCATTGGGTTTTTAGATCTAAGGACACATGGGATCCTTAGACATAGCTTGGACACATGGCAATCCAAGTGTGGGACATATGGCATCCCTTGGTTTGCATGGACACATGCATCCATGTGGTATTGGTTCCATGGACACATGGCATCCACAATGTTGGGACCAATGGCAACCCTGGGATTTAGGGACATATGGGATCCCTACACACATATAAAAGACGTTTATGCCCTGTTGATGTTATCATAGTATGCCTTGGATCCATTGATGGGATCTTTGAGTGTCATCCACTTGTTGTAGTTGTTGAAATCCATTGAAGCATTGTTTTTCTTCTTTGCCCCAAGTCATGGATTCAATTCATCTTTGACACATACAAAGAGTACACATGGCTTCAAGATTTCATGGCTTCGACACCATAGGCTTGGGAGACATGTGTGTACATAGGGAAGGTCCTACCTTCTTTAAAGGAAGGTTGTCTCTAGTCCCTTACAGGAGACTGATGTTTGGTTACAAATAACACGTAGACATAAAATTTAATTACAACCCATAAGCTCAATGCTTCGGGCTTTCTATTGACTATACGGCATCTTCTTGAAATAATCCCTCTACTTGCCTTTTGTATAATGAAAAATGGACCGACTTATAAAAGAAACAACATGCCAGCTTTGGAAGATTCTTGAACTCTCTAAAGCGTTCGTGGTAGAAATAGAAATAGACACCATCTAGGTAAATTCTATTGACATCGATGATGAGCTATTCTTCACTTGGAAGACTAGTCCATTTGATATAATGCTGATTGTCATGGCTTTCGCTCCTTATATCACATTCTTTTCATGAGATTCCTGAAGATGGTTTGGTGCATCTATAATTTGAGTGATAAATCCTTGAATAAAGCCATTGGACCATTCCTCCAATCAATAGCCATGTGTTTGCTCTCTCTCTCTCTCTCTCCCTCTCTCTCTCTTCTATAAGCTTCTTCATGCAAGCACTATTATTCTTTATGGATTTGGGCATCATTTATAGTATTGGTCGGCTATCATTGCCACTGCATAAGGGATCGCAATAGCTACACATCTAGCAAGAGATGAAGGTATAGGATGAAACCCATATTGTACATTGAAAGCTTGAATCAAGGTAGATATATAGTGGCTTCCACTAGCATGCTCAATGAGGAAGACAAAACCCAGCTAGTGGCCATGAAACTGATGCCATATCCCAACAATGCCTCTATTGTAGAAAGAATTAGATGATCATGAAGCAAGATTCTCTAACACAAATGGACAAAAGAGTGGAACAAAAGAAGAGAGGATTTGCACGAAAGACAAAGAGACATGGGCAGGGATAGAGATGATGTTTCTAGAGAAAGCTACCCCTCAACAAGCTCAATATTGCCAACACCTTCATCTTCAAGAATCGCATCTCGAGAGTATATAAACACTCGTGCACTGTTCCATCTCTCTCTATAAATCTTCTGAAGTAGCCATGATTTCTTCATCATTCTTCCATCGCCCTTTGCTAATCTTTGTCACTCTGTGCACTTTCAAGAGCACCTTCAGTATGTAATACCTCTCCAACTATTTCTCATCTTCCCCACAAGATATGGCTGGCAGAAACGTAAAGATTTTGTGTGGTAGTAGATACTATATAAATCTCACTCGTTGATAGAAGATGTTTGCTTCATGTGCATAGTCAATTGTTGACCTCGTTTGTGATGCTTGCCATCTTTCTTGTTTCGAAGCTTATTTACTAGAGTGAGTGTGGTTATATGCGCTTCACATCAGCACTATGAAAAGCGCAAGAGTAACATACAAATAGTGTAACACATGACAACGTACCTATGCATTTCCAAGATAGATGGAATCAAGAATAGAGATGATTATGATAAAAGAAAAGAAAATCATGCTTAATGAAGAAAGAAGATAGTGCTTAAGAGCACTTTTATTTATATGATGTGTTATGGGAGGAGGGAGGGATTAAGAGATGAAATGAAGTTATTGATGAAGAGTAAAATCTAAAGACAAAAAAGAGCACTTAACCTATACTTCGATACCATGTTGAGAAACATGGCCCAAGATAACACATAAGCTAAAACAAGCTATGGTGGGATCAAAATAAACTAGAAGGACCATAATGAAATAGAAATGAACTTGATGAAGAGATGGGAACCTACATGACACGCATGGAGCTTGGACCTCAAGCGGAGAGCCTCATGGGGAGTGCATGTATCAATAACAATAGGTGAAGTGAGGGCTTTCTTATATGCACTAGAGGTAAAAGTACCTCCTATGTGGGATAAAATGAGGTTGCATCACAGTGCATTAACAGTTTGTGAGAAGACCTTTGCATGTCTCTCTCTCTCTCTCTCTCTTGTACATGACTTTGCTCAATTGTTTGCTTTCTCAATCTTCACAATCATTTGCAAGCTTCCCATGTTATACAAACACACAAATTCATATACATACGTACACACACACACACATACACACACATATATACACACACAAACACACAGACACACACACACACACATACATATATATATACATACATACATACATACATACATACATACATACATACATACATACATACATACATACATACATACATACATACATACATACATATATACATGTGTGTGTGTGTTTGCACACATTTATGTATAATCCTTTATGCATTTGAGGTCATCCTTGTTCTTTATGTAACCATTTGATTTGTGTTAAAAGCTTTAGACATTTTGCCCTTTCTTTAGGATCCTATTCCCATATATTGGAACATGCTCTTCTCCAATACCTCTCCATCAAGTCTTAACACTAGTGTTGTACCAAAGCAAGACACTATATTGTCCTTGTTTCTAATAAATAAAAAAATTACACATACTAATCAAATAAAACTTTGAGAAAACCTTAAAGCCCCATAAAGATCTATACCTAGATGCTCTATAGAGAATATATATTTTAAAAAATACAAAATATAGAAATGATCGAATATGGTTGAGAGAAACTATTTTTCTATAAACTTATATATGAGAAGAGAGAAATATCTCCATAAAAAGAATTTTCCTCCTATTGGAATCATTTTCCTAATGTTAATTTGTTGTCATATAATCATTTAAGACAAGTCCTGAGAACTAGAAAAATCATTTTTATAATTAAAAATTAGTGCAATATAGGGTGCTCATTATTTAGTTATACACTTAAGCAACCTTCTATATTGTTGGAGAAACAATCACTAATTGGACATATATTTAAAGTTCAAATCTTAGGAAGAAAACCCCATGCCTATGTGAAGGGACAAATTCACAAATGTATTATACTTGTAAAGTTAGTTCACTTTAGTTCTAGAAGTTTTTTAAAAATCACGAGAATGAGAAAGTCTATATAAGTTAGTTAGTATTAACTGACGTGGAGAGAGAGAAAGTGAGAAGAACTCATTTTTGTATGACTGAGTATAGTCGAGCTTCTCTGAGTAAGAAAATATTTGTAAAACTTCTGAGTTTTTTATAGTTATGAGAAGAACTGAGTAAAGTTCTGTGTATGAGCCTCTCTCCATCATCTCCATGATTATCTACTGTGTGATGAGTTACAAAGATCAAGTTTTCCAAGCAACTCGATGCCTGGCATCGAATCTCTGTTGATAAGTCATATTTTCTTCTATATTTTTCATTCAGTACTGAAGTGTTTGAAAAACATGATGTTGTTGGAGCAACTCGATGCCTGGCATCGAATTTCAGTTGATAAGTCATATTGTAAATGTGCATGAAATCACCTATAATTTTGGTGTCCAAAAGATCAAGACTTTATGCGGGAATTCGATGCCCGGCATCGAATCCCTGCTGAAAAGTGGCCAAAAACATCCCAAGTCGATGCCCGGCATCGAATTCTCGTTGCAAGTCGATGCTAGGCATCGAATTCTAATTTTAAACAGGCGCTCTTACTAAAACAGGCAAGTTTTCCAGTTTTGGAAGGTCATACATGGTCATCTTGTGAGGGCCATAACTTGAGTTCTAGAACTCCGTTTGATGCATATGATAGCTTGTTGGAAAGCTCTACTCTTCTAGTTTCAGCCTATAAAGTTTCATAGAGAAATAATATGTGAGCTAGGAGAAATTAGCAAAATACTGAAGGTATGTCATTTCGGTGACTAGGAATTTCTGTAGAAGCAAAGTTCTCACTTTAAGCTATCATTTCTCAAAGTTTGGAGTGGCAATGAGTTAATGGTGACCATAGAGGTGTTCTAGTGTCACATTAATTCATTTCTTGTGGTGTTTTATACATCAACAAGTGGTATCAGAGCAGAAAGATTCTCGAGAGCAGAAGACGACAAAGGTACGAGAAGTTTTGTAAAGTTTTCCATTAAAGTTTGAAAGGTGAAGCATTTGAAGACACAAGGCATCAAAAGATTACTTTCGAAGTATCCTCATACACAAAGAACTTCAAAAGGTATTATCCTTTATCCTTTAAGCTCACAGGTTGCAGCAGAAGGAAAGAACTATGGCAGATCATATCTCCATTGACAAACTGGACAGAGATAATTACCCCGCATGGGTAATGAGAATGGAAGCCTTACTTATGAGTAAGGATCTCATGGTATATGTAACAGGTGAAGAAGAGAAGCCAGTATTTGAAGATGAAAGCCGACCAAAGAAAGAAGAACTTGATGCTTTAAAGCATTGGCAGAAGAAGGATGCAAGTGCAAAACCCTACATCTACAATACAATCTCTGATCATTTACTACCACACATCAGAGGATTGGAATCATCTGAAGATATATGGAATGCATTGGAATATCATTTCCAAAGCACTACTAAAGCACGGAAAGCAAGTCTATGGTCAGAGTTTACAACATTCAAGAAGAAGCCAAGTCAAACCATTAGTGATTATGTCACTAAGATGAAGGATCTTGCAGATAGTCTTGGATCCATAGATGAAGATGTTGAAGATCACAGATTGATTGCTCAATTACTTGCAGGTTTGAGAGGGGATGAAAGGTGGAAACCTTTTGTCTTATCAACAGAACTTTCATTAAATCATTATGTTCCAGATTTGAACCAGTTGCTTGGTTTGATGCTCACATATGAGCAAGACTTGAAGGGAGATGGAGATAAAGGTCAAAGTTCTGCAATGTACATGAAGAATAAGAAGAAAGGAGATAAAGGTAAAGCAAAGGATGAAGAGGAGTCTAGTTCTCAAGCTTATTATGCAAGAGGTAAAGGCACTGGCAGAGGAAGAGCAAGAGGTTTTGGAAGAGGAAGAGGTAATCAAAATAACAACAAAAAGGCTTGCTGGATCTATGGATTGAGTAATCATTTGGCTCATGACTGTTGGCACAACCAACAAGGATCAAACCAGAATCAAAACAACAATAGCAGAGGTCGAGGTGGAAGATATCAAAGTAATTTTCAAAGAGGTAGACAAAGTCAAAGAGGAGGCTATGGTAGAGGTGGAGGAAGAAGTTGGGGACAGAATCAATCCTACAACACCACCTACTACAACTATGCAAATGACACACAGAATGAAAGTCATACATCATTGATGATGAATTCAATCAGCACATCAGACAAAGAAGATCTAAAGGTATTTTACATTGACTCTGGATGTTCTAATCATTTGTCAGGAAACATAGAATTGATGTCAGATTTGGAAAAAGGCATTTCTAGTCACACAGTTCAAACTGGTGATCATAGTGTACATTCAATTGGAAAAGTGAAATGCAAGAGTGGAGCAGATTTGCTAACCAATGTTTTGTATGTTCCTACAATACCTAAAAACTTGATTAGTGTGGGACAGATAGTTGAAAAAGGTTTTCAAGTCAGGTTTACAAATGAAGGAGTATTTGTGGAAGATCCAGAGAATGGATATAATCAGATTGTCTCTGGTAAGAAAGAAGGTAGACTCTTTACTTTAAGAGTGCAAGGAAACATTGGTCAAGCTTTGCTCACACATGGTGAAGCAGTGATTACAGAACTTGATCTCTGGCATAAGAGATTAGGTCATTTCAATGAAAGAGGAATTAAAGCTATGGTTGCTAATCAGTTTGTACTAGGATTACCAAATGTGCAAAGTCAACATATGGTTTATAAATGTGAAGCATGTCAAATGGGTAAAGCACACAGGTTACCATTTCAAAAGAAAGGTTTCAAACATGATGGAGTACTTGAGCTCATTCATACAGATGTATGGGGACCAACAAAAGAAGGATCTATCAGTGGCTCAAGGTATTATGTTCTTTTCATTGATGATGCTACAAGATGGATAACATTATATGTTTTGAAGGAAAGATCAGAAGTGTTTGGAGTTTTCAAGCATTTTCATGCATATGCAGAGAGAGTCACAGGTCAAAAGCTTAAGAGACTGAGGTCTGATGGAGGGGGAGAATATTTCTCCCAAGAGTTCAATGATTATCTTTGGAATGCAGGTATTAAGAGAGAAATAACTTGTAGGTATACACCACAACAAAATGGTGTAGCAGAAAGAAGGAACAGGACTTTGGTTGAGTTTGCTAGAGCTATGCTAAAGGAGAAGAATTGTCCAAATTATCTTTGGGCTGAGGCTGTAAATACAGCTACATATCTTGTGAATAGATTACCATGTGCAGCTCTGAATGGAATGACTCCATATGAAGCTTGGTGGGGTAAGAAACCAACACTAGATCATTGTAGAGTGTTTGGATCAATTGCATATGCTTATGTGCCATCACAACTTAGGCATAAACTTGAACCAAAGGCAGAAAAATATGTGTTCATTGGTTATGATGAAAAGCAGATGGGTTACAGATTGTGGAATCCTCTAACAAAACAATTTATTGTTTCTAGAGATGTTACATTTGATGAACAGAAAAGTTGGTATGCAGATCAAAGTCATACAGCTGAAGAATTTGAAGAAGAGGTAAGAAGATGTGAGAAAGGAAAATCAATTGTGCAGGTGAATAGAGATGAAGACTATATGCAAGCAAGTACATCCAGAAATGGATTAACAAGAATGAATGAAGAAGCTCCTATATTTGATGAAGAGGTGTATCCAGAAACTTATGAAGAATGTGAACCAAGAAGGTCAAGCAGGACAAGGAGACAACCAGAAAGGTATTCTTATGATACTTCTTACATAACTCAGAAGAACTATGCATATATGGTCAAAGATGATGAAGAACCTCAGAACTATGATGAAGCTAAAGGTAAGAAGCAATGGGAAGAAGCAATGAAGGAAGAGTTCAATGCACTGGAGGAGAACAAGACATGGGAACTTGTTCCTAAACCAAATGGTAAGAAAGTAATTGGAAATAAATGGGTTTATAAAGTGAAGAAGCTTGCAGATGGAAGTATAGCCAGATACAAAGCTAGATTGGTGGTGAAAGGCTATGCCCAGACCTATGGCATAGATTATGATGAGACATTCAGTCCTGTAGCTAAGATGTCAACTATAAGGACAATCATTGCTATTGCAGCTTCAAAAGGATGGACCCTAAGTCAATTGGATATAAAAAATGCATTCTTGAATGGATACATATCAGATGAGGTATACATGGAACAACCTCAAGGGTTTATAGATTCCAGGTATCCAAATTTTGTTTGCAGGTTGAGAAGAGCATTGTATGGATTGAAGCAAGCTCCAAGAGCTTGGAACTATAGACTGGTGAAGTATCTCAATGATCTTGGATATCAAAGTTCAAAAGCAGATTCAAGTCTACTTATCAAAAGAACAGAGGAAGGTACAATCTACATTTGTATTTATGTAGATGACATTATAATCACAGGTACTTCAGATCAAGGAATCAAGGAGGTAAAGAGATTACTTGAGAAAGAGTTTAAGATCAGTGACCTAGGAAAGTTATCATACTTTCTTGGAATGGAAGTTACTTATACAGATCATGGCATATATGTGTCACAAGAAAGGTATCTTCTGAACTTGTTGAAGAAGTTTGATATGGAAAATTGCAGAGAAGCTTCAACTCCACTTGAAGTTAATCACAAGCTCAGTAAATATGATGGTGCAGACTACAAAGATATGAGGAAGTATCAATCTCTTGTGGGTAGTTTGATTTATGCTACACTAACAAGACCTGATCTTAGTTATGCAGTGGGAGTTTTGTCACAATTCATGCATTGTCCAAAGGACCCACATTGGATTGCAGGTCAAAGAGTTCTCAGATATATCAAAGGAACTATAAAGGAAGGATTATATTATCCTTTTACATCGGATTTGAAGTTGAGAGCCTATAGTGATTCAGATTGGGCAGGTAACCAGGATGACAGAAGATCAACTCATGGTTACATGATATACATTGGTGATAAGCTTGTAAGTTGGTGTTCAAAGAAACAACATACAGTAGCATTATCATCAACTGAAGCAGAGTACAAAGGACTTGTGGAAGCAGCTAAGGAAGTCATATGGATGCAGACATTGTTCAAGAGCTTAGGCATTGATCAAGGTACACCTACAATACATGGAGATAATATGAGTTCACTTTATCTTGCAGCAAATCCAGTATTTCATGCAAGGACAAAGCACATAGAGATACAGTATCATTTTCTCAGAGAAAAGGTAATGGAGAAGGAGATTGAAGTGGAGTACATTTCTACTAAAGATCAGTTAGCAGACATAATGACAAAGAGCTTGGATGGTGTGAAGACCAGCAGATTCAAAAGCATGGCAGGAGTAAAAGAAAAGAAGAAGATATGAAGAAACAGGGAATGTCAATTAGTGATTGAGGGGGAGCTGTTGGAGAAACAATCACTAATTGGACATATATTTAAAGTTCAAATCTTAGGAAGAAAACCCCATGCCTATGTGAAGGGACAAATTCACAAATGTATTATACTTGTAAAGTTAGTTCACTTTAGTTCTAGAAGTTTTTTAAAAATCACGAGAATGAGAAAGTCTATATAAGTTAGTTAGTATTAACTAACGTGGAGAGAGAGAAAGTGAGAAGAACTCATTTTTGTATGACTGAGTATAGTCGAGCTTCTCTGAGTAAGAAAATATTTGTAAAACTTCTGAGTTTTTTATAGTTATGAGAAGAACTGAGTAAAGTTCTGTGTATGAGCCTCTCTCCATCATCTCCATGATTATCTACTGTGTGATGAGTTACAAAGATCAAGTTTTCCAAGCAACTCGATGCCTGGCATCGAATCTCTGTTGATAAGTCATATTTTCTTCTATATTTTTCATTCAGTACTGAAGTGTTTGAAAAACATGATGTTGTTGGAGCAACTCGATGCCTGGCATCGAATTTCAGTTGATAAGTCATATTGTAAATGTGCATGAAATCACCTATAATTTTGGTGTCCAAAAGATCAAGACTTTATGCGGGAATTCGATGCCCGGCATCGAATCCCTGCTGAAAAGTGGCCAAAAACATCCCAAGTCGATGCCCGGCATCGAATTCTCGTTGCAAGTCGATGCTAGGCATCGAATTCTAATTTTAAACAGGCGCTCTTACTAAAACAGGCAAGTTTTCCAGTTTTGGAAGGTCATACATGGTCATCTTGTGAGGGCCATAACTTGAGTTCTAGAACTCCGTTTGATGCATATGATAGCTTGTTGGAAAGCTCTACTCTTCTAGTTTCAGCCTATAAAGTTTCATAGAGAAATAATATGTGAGCTAGGAGAAATTAGCAAAATACTGAAGGTATGTCATTTCGGTGACTAGGAATTTCTGTAGAAGCAAAGTTCTCACTTTAAGCTATCATTTCTCAAAGTTTGGAGTGGCAATGAGTTAATGGTGACCATAGAGGTGTTCTAGTGTCACATTAATTCATTTCTTGTGGTGTTTTATACATCAACATATATCATATTGATTCATAAAAACACTAAAACGGTTTGCGTTTGATTTAAAAACCATCATATAATAGCATAAAGATATGCTACATGTCTTTGATTCAATAATTTTGTATGTATCTCACATACCAATGAAAATCTTAATATTTCATTGCCAATAGCCATAATCCTCTCTATCGAGAATAACACTTCATCCTAAAAAATTAGGTTTTCTCAATGATATAAGGTATATATTATGCATCAAAATAATTCAATAAACATTATAAACTACTTTATATTGAAAAAACTAGCATGTTAACTTTAATCATGTACCATATGCAATTTTTCCTCATAAAATGACCTTTTCTTAACGTAGAAAAACAGTGGTATTGTTTAACTTGAAGAAACGACATAGAAATTGGACTCCTAAGGTTGTCAAAAAAATATTTCTAGATGTAATAATATCAAATAGTATTTTTATAATAAAAAATGATACATATTCATACCATCACTTTGCAAAATAATTCATAGATGATAAGACTACCATATCACAAATGAGACTTATTTTATGCCATAAACCTAGTAAAACTCATTACAAATCTCTAATTATGGATAGAAATATGTTGACTTGTATAAAATAAAATATTTTATTGCATTTAGACCAATGAAAATTACGAGATCATGAGTTTAATAAAAAATAATCAGTAACTTACATCAGTGTAATTTCTTTGCTAGTATTGAAATCAGCATCATAAAATTAGTGAATAAATATTAATTTTTATATATTTTAATAAAAGCTATATTTTTCCAAAAATATTCAACCCTTATGTTGCATAGTTACATTTATAGATGGTTCCTTCTAGTAATCTAAAAAATTCATCAAACATTGTCTCTTTTTCAAGACACTAAAGTGTCCAAGTACAACACTGGTGTTAACTTGACTCCTTCAAGCCATCAAAGTCTTGCGAAGTTTATCTGGTCTTAGTTCGACTCCTTCGACTAACTGAAGTCTGACACAAACTGCCTTGATTGTGACTAATGAGATTGAGTGGCTCATATTAAAAGCCTAGATCATTTGTAGACATAAAGAATGAGTCGCAATCTTGCTTTCTCATGAAAATTAAGGTAAAATCATGGAGAGTCTCTATGACTTGTACCACACCAAGTGTAGACACATTTCCTGTCTAGTCACTCCGTAATTATGGTTCAAATCAAATTCCCTATACATTCTATCAAAATTTGACAAACATTGTAAGTGATAGCACCACCGATCCAACTTGTGGGGATACACAAAAAGATTCAATCCATATATTTGCTCATCTACTCTTTTGCAAGTCTTGTCTTGCTGTTGTTGTGCCATATTATTCGGAAACTCTTTTGTTCCTCTAGGAATTCATGGTCTCCACTGATTAGTCCTCATAGTCCTCTTCTCATCAATGAATCTTCTTTTTCATAGCGCATTATATGTGGGTTGTGTTTCTTCGTGTTTTCACTAGTTGTTTACATTGTGTTGTTGTCCACCCTACTTTTGAGGCTATTCATTTACCCTGAAGTTCTTCTACCAAAAAGTGTGCATAAAATCTAGAAGATATTTGGTCATTCTCGGTCATTGATCAATGTTGTAAACAGGGCATATGAAAGTTTTCGAAATGGTTTGACCATGTTTCATATCATGTGGTAATACACCCAATCCTTCAACTATGTTAGAGTCTCGAAACTCTTTTAGTACATTCTCCTCAAAAGATTATAGATCCCTGTAGAAACTAATACATACAAAGTACCACCATAATCTCAATCCATAGGAATGACATGATGTCCATTTTCACAATAGGGCAAGTAGTCCATTAGCTTGCGTGCATGGGACAAGGGAAGGACAACCAAGCTACTTTTCTCTGGTACCAACTTAAGGTCATTTGCTAGGTTGTTGAATGATTTTGTATGATGGATAGATGTCCACATTATGGGGCTCTGAAGGACTATCCGTTTTGAGGTCCATGGGATAAAATCAAGCAGAGTTCATTAGCAAGGCACATCATTGAGGTTTTTCTCATAAGATACAAGCACCTACACAAGCTCACATGATCCACGTAGTCATTACGTCCATCACATACCCAATTTGTGAGGTCTTTGGAAAGTCTTTGATTTGGTATTGCGCCGTCTTGGTTGCATCTCCAAGTATGTGTGTACATCGATAAAATCGATCTCTTGAATGGGGATCTATGAGGTCCTCTAGGACCGGTTCATTAACCGAAGGTATGCTTTAAGTATCTTTTAGTTGAAATTCTCTATGGAGTTTACTATGTGTGTTGCTTCCCATTGATTCTATTAGGTCAATAGTTGATTTGAGAAATCCTAATGAGAAGGGAAGGACTTGGACTCAGTACTGGAGGACACATGTTCATTAGATTTCCTAATGAGAAGGGAAGGACTTGCACTCAGTACTCGAGGACACATGTTCATTAGATCTCCTAATGAGAAGGGAAGGACTTGCACTCAGTACTCGAGGACACATGTTCATACATGCATTCCACAGGAAAGGTCTTGACTTGGAGTTGGATTTTGATGAGTATGACGACAATCTTAAAGAGGATTGGGCGTGATAACTATGAGTCTTTCTATTCCATCAAAATCAAGCACCCAAGACCCAAAGGTTAAAACGTGAAATGGCGCCCATAATCTCATCCATCTCATTGCTATCCCATCCAAGGAGCCGCACCATTTGATGACATAAAAAGCCCATGTTAGCACTTAACTTAGCACTCAACACATGATCAAATGGTGACTGTTTAAGATAACCCCTCCCCCCCCCAACAAAAAAAATGGACATCTTTAGCTCCTATCCATTATTGTAGGAGCTCAAGCGTAGGGCTTAGATCTCCAAGTTACTTAACAATCTTTCCAACCTCTTTAAATGATACGAGAGCGAATCCAAGGGCCCAAAGCCATTCCAATAGAGGTCCACAACTCAAGATGTGGTTTCTCGACTCATGTAGGACAATATTCTCCTATTCTGAGCGAAGAAGTAATCCATCCATATGGCTGCACCCTATTAGTTCTTTCCTTACCGGAACGTGTGGTCTAGTGTCAAACAAAGTTCCCCTCGAAGTCCCCGTGTTCACTTGCATAGAAAGGCGATATGGGGTAGGTGATCGATGTGTGTAGCTGGATGCGCAAGTGATTTCCAACAAAGAAAGCCAAAACTGGACATAGTAAGTTGGATGTCCCTGACCTTGACATCTCTTCTCTCCTTCAAGTTTGTGTTGCATCATACTTTTCTAGGCGGCATTCCTTTTGGATTGGTCTTTTGTCCTACATATGGCAACCAATTTGTTTTTGTCATCTTAGGTCCATTCGCTCCAACATTTTTATATTGATTGTGGGAAAGCACCACGAGCTTGTGACACTCCTCATGCTAATGCACTCACGATAGTTAAAGCGTGTGTTGGTATAAATTTACGATTTCTTGTGGTTGATGTTGCATGTGCATATATGGCCTCTTTCATTGACGAAAGCAAGCAAGCACCTCAGGCCACATGATAGTTAAATCTATTGGTGGATGTAGGTTTCGTTTGGTTTATGCCACTAGACTTTTAGGAGAGAGACGTAGGGTAAAGAATGAGGACCAGGAAATGAAATGTGCTGCGTTGGTAGGCCATACGACATGCAAGGGATGAAATGCTTTCACATACATCTATACAATACGGTTAGTTTTGGCACTCAGTTGTTGCGATCCATGATGGCACGAGCAACATGAAGATAGGTTTCCGATTCGTGCACTCACTTCTTGCAATAGATAGGCGATGAGATGATGGCGTTTGTTTGTTTAGGACGTGTGCCGTCCCCTTTCTTGTATTTGCATTCCGTGCATGGGTTGACAACTTCTAGCTTCGTACATTTGAGATGAGAGTCATGTGTGTGCTTGGAGGCAAGTGAAGGCGAGAGGAAGGAGTACAATCCATCCGCAAGGGAGGAAGGAAATCGAAATAGAGAGGAACGTTTGGACTGATGGGGCGAGTAAAGGGGAGAAGGGAGAGAGGTGTGCGTTGGGCCATGAGTAATGTAGTGGTGCTTTGAGGGATGTAGCTGAAGAATGAGTGGTGAGAAAATGGAAAGCGGTTGTAGAAAAAGAAGGGGACAATTGAAAAAAAAGGGAAAAGTGAGCGTATGGCTATGACATGGGTTTGGCGTGCGAGAGAGAGGCCAGAAATCCCATACGCGCTGCACTGGAGGGGCGGGATACAAGAGAGGAGATGGACGGGGGTGCCAATGAGTTTTTTGGTGGCTTGCTGCAGCACATCATATATGTGTGTTTTCCTTCGGACTATGATGCCCTCCAGTCCCCCACCTCCCTCTTCTTTCTTTCTGTCTCATGTCCAATGAAGATCACCACCAACGTAGGAAGAACAGCCCAGCCCGCCATGTCCCACACACACATAAATGCCTGCCTTCTCCCATCCTTTCACCTCTTCACTCCACCTTCTTGTTTACAGAAGGAAGGTAAAACATCTCCACCTCCATCCATATTCTTGTTCACAGCAGATAAATCTCTCCTCCTAGAGCCTGAGCGTGAAGGCAAAGCAATGTTGATGCCACAATAGGCATCGATGACAAAGATGAGGACTCTTTTCCTTCATGAAGATATATGTGGTTTGTGCCCTTCAAGCACTCTATTCTTTACAACTCCGTGCCCATCAAGCACAAACCACAATGAAACATTAGACATTTAGAAATCTCCCCCAAGGCAGAGCTATACATATACCGAAAATAAGAGAAAAAAAACATGAGGAACATGGCTTCATCTCTTCCTAATGTGTCCAAAATAAACGTATCTCTTGAGAATTGAGGCAAACATATGAGGCGCATGTTCTTGAGCATATAATTCGAGTCCCGCCACACCACTTTCTCATGAACAAAACGATAAACAATGACTTTCGATATGTTCTCAACCTAGACTTGTGATTCTATGCTATTATCACGCATCCACTCCCTTCCTTCAAGCACATATGTTTGTGCATATCCTTTAGCTATGACGCGTGCTTTGCAATCCCATATTTATGGAAACAAGCACTTCTCAAGGTATACATATACATTGCGAGAATAGCAATAGTTGAGGTCTTCCTCATTCTTTATATAGCGAACTCCCTTGACTCTAAAACCTTCTCCTTCCCTCTATGTTAAAAGCTCTAGACATTTCCCTCTCTCTTTAGGACCCACAAGACTTATCTTCTCACACATATCCTCCAACCGACTCCTAACTTGACCCCTTCAAGTTATCAAAGTCTTGCATATTGTATCTTAATAAATTAGAGCGACTCCCTCAACTAATCAAAGCACGGCACACATTATCCCAATGAGATCGAGTAGGCCATATTGCAAGCATAGACCATTTCTAAATATAAAGACTAACTCATCATCTTGAATTGAAGCGAGATATCATGGAGAGGTTTTATGATTTCTACCACACGAATTGTGATGGACTCAATCCCTCTCTTAGCACTCCGTACATTTTGCTTCTCTAGATTTAATTACAGCCCACCAGAAATTCAACTTCGGGGGTCACCAATCTTACATGCGGTCCCGCATCTCATTGTCAAAGCTTTTGCAACGCGAGCGAGTGTCCCATCATCATTGACACCGTATATTTGTGCACATCCTCTAGGTATGACATGTGCTTCGCAATCCCAAATCCAAACGTACACTTCACATTTTGAAGCCCACTCCATGTGATACTTCTTGTATTCGGTAGAAATCGCATCAACTCACGTGCATAAGTCTTATTCATGTCGAGAAACATGGCCCAAGATAACACGTAAGCTATAACAAGCTACGATGGATGAAAATGAAGCAGAAAGAGACGAACTTGATTATGAAATGAGAACTTACATGATAAGCATGGAGCTTGGACCTCAAGGAGAGAGCCTCATGGGGAGTACGTGGATCAATAATAAGAGGTGACGTGAGGGACAAGAGCCTTGCATGTGGGATAAATCTGATGCATGAGAATACAAAACATTAGAGCACCGTTATCTCAACACCCCTCCTCCGTGTGATGGCCCTTTCGTTTGAAACGTGGGGACCCAGAGACACATGGCATCACTTATTCCATTGGGTTTTTAGATCTAAGGACACATGGGATCCTTAGACATAGCTTGGACACATGGCATCCAAGTGTGGGACATATGGCATCCCTTGGTTTGCATGGACACATGGCATCCATGTGGTATTGGTTCCATGGACACATGGCATCCACAATGTTGGGACCAATGGCAACCCTGGGATCTAGGGACATATGGGATCCCTACACACATATAAAAGACGTTTATGCCCTGTTGATGTTATCATAGTATGACTTGGATCCATTGATGGGATCTTTGAATGTCATCCACTTGTTGTAGTTGTTGAAATCCATTGAAGCATTGTTTTTCTTCTTTGCCCCAAGTCATGGATTCAATTCATCTTTGACACATACAAAGAGTACACATGGCTTCAAGATTTCATGGCTTCGACACCATAGGCTTGGGAGACATGTGTGTACATAGGGAAGGTCCTACCTTCTTTAAAGGAAGGTTGTCTCTAGTCCCTTACAGGAGACTGATGTTTGGTTACAAATAACACGTAGACATAAAATTTAATTACAACCCATAAGCTCAATGCTTCGGGCTTTCTATTGACTATACGGCATCTTCTTGAAATAATCCCTCTACTTGCCTTTTGTATAATGAAAAATGGACCGACTTATAAAAGAAACAACATGCCAGCTTTGGAAGATTCTTGAACTCTCTAAAACGTTCGTGGTAGAAATAGAAATAGACACCATCTAGGTAAATTCTATTGACATCGATGATGAGCTATTCTTCACTTGGAAGACTAGTCCATTTGATATAATGCTGATTGTCATGGCTTTCGCTCCTTATATCACATTCTTTTCATGAGATTCCTGAAGATGGTTTGGTGCATCTATAATTTGAGTGATAAATCCTTGAATAAAGCCATTGGACCATTCCTCCAATCAATAGCCATGTGTTTGCTCTCTCTCTTTCTCTCTCTCTCTCTCTCTCTCTCTCTCTCTCTCTTCTATAAGCTTCTTCATGCAAGCACTATTATTCTTTATGGATTTGGGCATCATTTATAGTATTGGTCGGCTATCATTGCCACTGCATAAGGGATCGCAATAGCTACACATCTAGCAAGAGATGAAGGTATAGGATGAAACCCATATTGTACATTGAAAGCTTGAATCAAGGTAGATATATAGTGGCTTCCACTAGCATGCTCAATGAGGCAGACAAAACCCAGCTAGTGGCCATGAAACTGATGCCATATCCCAACAATGCCTCTATTGTAGAAAGAATTAGATGATCATGAAGCAAGATTCTCTAACACAAATGGACAAAAGAGTGGAACAAAACAAGAGAGGATTTGCACGAAAGACAAAGAGACATGGGCAGGGATAGAGATGATGTTTCTAGAGAAAGCTACCCCTCAACAAGCTCAATATTGCCAACACCTTCATCTTCAAGAATTGCATCTCGAGAGTATATAAACACTCGTGCACTGTTCCATCTCTCTCTATAAATCTTCTGAAGTAGCCATGATTTCTTCATCATTCTTCCATCGCCCTTTGCTAATCTTTGTCACTCTGTGCACTTTCAAGAGCACCTTTAGTATGTAATACCTCTCCAGCTATTTCTCATCTTCCCCACAAGATATGGCTGGCAGAAACGTAAAGATTTTGTGTGGTAGTAGATACTATATAAATCTCACTCGTTGATAGAAGATGTTTGCTTCATGTGCTTAGTCAATTGTTGACCTCGTTTGTGATGCTTGCCATCTTTCTTGTTTCGAAGCTTATTTACTAGAGTGAGTGTGGTTATATGCGCTTCACATCAGCACTATGAAAAGCGCAAGAGTAACATACAAATAGTGTAACACATGACAACGTACCTATGCATTTCCAAGATAGTTGGAATCAAGAATAGAGATGATTATGATAAAAGAAAAGAAAATCATGCTTAATGAAGAAAGAAGATAGTGCTTAAGAGCACTTTTATTTATATGATGTGTTATGGGAGGAGGGAGGGATTAAGAGATGAAATGAAGTTATTGATGAAGAGTAAAATCTAAAGACAAAAAAGAGCACTTAACCTATACTTCGATACCATGTTGAGAAACATGGCCCAAGATAACACATAAGCTAAAACAAGCTATGGTGGGATCAAAATAAACTAGAAAGACCATAATGAAATAGAAATGAATTTGATGAAGAGATGGGAACCTACATGACACGCATGGAGCTTGGACCTCAAGCGGAGAGCCTCATGGGGAGTGCATGTATCAATAACAATAGGTGAAGTGAGGGCTTTCTTATATGCACTAGAGGTAAAAGTACCTCCTATGTGGGATAAAATGAGGTTGCATCACAGTGCATTAACAGTTTGTGAGAAGACCTTTGCATGTCTCTCTCTCTCTCTCTCTCTTGTACATGACTTTGCTCAATTGTTTGCTTTCTCAATCTTCACAATCATTTGGAAGCTTCCCATGTTATACTAACACACAAATTCATATACATACATACATACACACACACACATACACACACATATATACACACACAAACACACAGACACACACACACACACACACACATGCACACACACACACACATATATATATATATATATATATATATATATATATATATATATATATATATATATATATATATATATATATATATATATATATATATATATATATATATATATATATATATATATACACATACATACATACATACATACATACATACATACATACATACATACATACATACATACATACATACATACATACATATATACATGTGTGTGTGTGTTTGCACACATTTATGTATAATCCTTTATGCATTTGAGGTCATCCTTGTTCTTTATGTAACCATTTGATGTGTGTTAAAAGCTTTAGAAATTTTGCCCTTTCTTTAGGATCCTATTCCCATATATTGGAACATGCTCTTCTCCAAATCCTCTCCATCAAGTCTTAACACTAGTGTTGTACCAAAGCAAGACACTATATTGTCCTTCTTTCTAATAAATAAAAAAATCACACATACTAATCAAATAAAACTTTGAGAAAACCTTAAAGCCCCGTAAAGATCTATACCTAGATGCTCTATAGAAAATATATATTTTAAAAAATACAAAATATAGAAATGATCGAATATGGTTGAGAGAAACTATTTTTCTATAAACTTATATATGAGAAGAGAGAAATATCTCCATAAAAAGAATTTTCCTCCTATTGGAATCATTTTCCTAATGTTAATTTGTTGTCATATAATCATTTAAGACAAGTCCTGAGAACTAGAAAAATCATTTTTATAATTAAAAATTAGTGCAATATAGGGTGCTCATTATTTAGTTATACACTTTAGCAACCTTCTATATCATATTGATTCATAAAAACACTAAAATGGTTTGCGTTTGAATTAAAAACCATCATATAGTAGCATAAAGATATGCTACATGTCTTTGATTCAATAATTTTGTATGTATCTCACATACCAATGAAAATCTTAATATTTCATTGCCAATAGCCATAATCCTCTCTATCGAGAATAACACTTCATCCTAAAAAATTAGGTTTTCTCAATGATATAAGGTATATATTATGCATCAAAATAATTCTATAAACATTATAAACTTCTTTATATTGAAAAAACTAGCATGTTAACTTTAATCATGTACCATATGCAATTTTTCCTCATAAAATGACCTTTTCTTAACGTAGAAAAACAGTGGTATTGTTTAACTTGAAGAAACGACATAGAAATTGGACTCCTAAGGTTGTCAAAAAAATATTTCTAGATGTAATAATATCAAATAGTATTTTTATAATAAAAAATGATACATATTCATACCATCACTTTGCAAAATAATTCATAGATGATAAGACTACCATATCACAAATGAGACTTATTTTATGCCATTAACCTAGTAAAACTCATTACAAATCTCTAATTATGGATAGAAATATGTTGACTTGTATAAAATAAAATATTTTATTGCATTTAGACCAATGAGAATTACGAGATCATGAGTTTAATAAAAAATAATCACTAACTTACATCAGTGTAATTTCTCTGCTAGTATTGAAATTAGCATCATAAAATTAGTGAATAAATATTAATTTTTATATATTTTAATAAAAGCTATATTTTTCCAAAAATATTCAACCCTTATGTTGCATAGTTACATTTATAGATGGTTCCTTCTAGTAATCTAAGAAAATTCATCAAACATTGTCTCTTTTTCAAGACACTAAAGTGTCCAAGTACAACAATGGTGTTAACTTGACTCCTTCAAGCCATCAAAGTCTTGTGAAGTTTATCTGGTCTTAGTTCGACTCCTTCAACTAACTGAAGTCTGACACAAACTGCCTTGATTGTGACTAATGAGATTGAGTGGCTCATATTAAAAGCCTAGATCATTTGTAGACATAAAGAATGAGTTGCAATCGTGCTTTCTCATGAAAATTAAGGTAAAATCATGGAGAGTCTCTATGATTTGTACCACACCAAGTTTAGATACATTTCTTGTCTAGTCACTCCGTAATTATGGTTCAAATCAAATTCCCTATACATTCTATCAAAATTTGACAAACATTGTAAGTGATAGCACCACCGATCCAATTTGTGGGGATACGCAAAAAGATTCAATCCATATATTTGCTCATCTACTCTTTTGCAAGTCTTGTCTTGCTGTTGTTGTGCCATATTATTCGGAAACTCTTTTGTTCCTCTAGGAATTCATGGTCTTCACTGATTAGTCCTCATAGTCCTCTTCTCATCAATGAATCTTCTTTTTCATAGTGCATTATATGTGGGTTGTGTTTCTTCGTGTTTTCACTAGTTGTTTACATTGTGTTGTTGTCCACCCTACTTTTGAGGCTATTCATTTACCCTGAAGTTCTTCTACCAAAAAGTGTGCATAAAATCTAGAAGATATTTGGTCATTCTCGGTCATTGATCAATGTTGTAAACAGGGCATATGAAAGTTTTCGAAATGGTTTGACCATGTTTCATATCATGTGGTAATACACCCAATCCTTCAACTATGTTAGAGTCTCGAAACTCTTTTAGTACATTCTCCTCAAAAGATTATAGATCCCTGTAGAAACTTATACATACAAAGTACCACCATAATCTCAATCCATAGGAATGACATGATGTCCATTTTCACAATAGGGCAAGTAGTCCATTAGCTTGCGTGCATGGGACAAGGGAAGGACAACCAAGCTACTTTTCTATGGTACCAACTTAAGGTCATTTGCTAGGTTGTTGAATGATTTTGTATGATGGATAGATGTCCACATTATGGGGCTCTGAAGGACTATCCGTTTTGAGGTCCATGGGATAAAATCATGCAGAGTTCATTAGCAACGCACATCATTGAGGTTTTTCTCATAAGATACAAGCACCTACACAAGCTCACATGATCCACATAGTCATTACGTCCATCACATACACAATTTGTGAGGTCTTTGGAAAGTCTTTGATTTGGTATTGCGCAGTCTTGGTTGCATCTCCAAGTATGTGTGTACATCGATAAAATCGATCTCTTGAATGGGGATCTATGAGGTCCTCTAGGACCGGTTCATTAACCGAAGGTATGCTTTAAGTATCTTTTACTTGAAATTCTCTATGGAGTTTACTATGTGTGTTGCTTCCCATTGATTCTATCAGGTCAATAGTTGATTTGAGAAATCCTAATGAGAAGGGAAGGACTTGCACTCAGTACTCGAGGACACATGTTCATTAGATTTCCTAATGAGAAGGGAAGGACTTGCACTCAGTACTCGAGGACACATGTTCATACATGCATTCCACAGGAAAGGTCTTGACTTGGAGTTGGATTTTGATGAGTATGACGACAATCTTAAAGAGGATTGGGCGTGATAACTATGAGTCTTTCTAGTCCATCAAAATCAAGCACCCAAGACCCAAAGGTTAAAACGTGAAATGGCGCCCATAATCTCATCCATCTCATTGCTATCCCATCCAAGGAGCCGCACCATTTGATGACATAAAAAGCCCATGTTAGCACTTAACTTACCACTCAACACATGATCAAATGGTGACTGTTTAAGATAACCCCTCCCCCCCCCAACAAAAAAAATGGACATCTTTAGCTCCTATCCAATATTGTAGGAGCTCAAGCCTAGGGCTTAGATCTCCAAGTTACTTAACAATCTTTCCAACCTCTTTAAATGATAGGAGAGCGAATCCAAGGGCCCAGAGCCATTCCAATGGAGGTCCACAACTCAAGATGTGGTTTCTCGACTCATGTAGGACAATATTGTCCTATTCTGAGAGAAGAAGTAATCCAGCCATATGGCTGCACCCTATTAGTTCTTTCCTTACCGGAGCGTGTGGTCTAGTGTCAAACAAAGTTCCTCTTGAAGTCCCCGTGTTCACTTGCATAGAAAGGCGATATGGGGTAGGTGATCGATGTGTGTAGCTGGATGCGCAAGTGATTTCCAACAAAGAAAGCCAAAACTGGACATAGTAAGTTGGATGTCCCTGACCTTGACATCTCTTCTCTCCTTCAAGTTTGTGTTGCATCATACTTTTCTAGGCGGCATTCCTTTTGGATTGGTCTTTTGTCCTACATATGGAAACCAATTTGTTTTTGTCATCTTAGGTCCATTCGCTCCAACATTGTTATATTGATTGTGGGAAAGCACCACGAGCTTGTGACACTCCTCATGCTAATGCACTCACGATAGTTAAAGCGTGTGTTGGTATAAATTTACGATTTCTTGTGGTTGATGTTGCATGTGCATATATGGCCTCTTTCATTGATGGAAGCAAGCAAGCACCTCAGGCCACATGATAGTTAAATCTATTGGTGGATGTAGGTTTCGTTTGGTTTATGCCACTAGATTTTTAGGAGAGAGACGTAGGGTAAAGAATGAGGACCAGGAAATGAAATGTGCTACGTTGGTAGGCCATACGACATGCAAGGGATGAAATGCTTTCACATACATCTATACAATACGGTTAGTTTTGGCACTCAGTTGTTGCGATCCATGATGGCACGAGCAACATGAAGATAGGTTTCCGATTTGTGCACTCACTTCTTGCAATAGATAGGCGATGAGATGATGGCGTTTGTTTGTTTAGGACGTGTGCCGTCCCCTTTCTTGTATTTGCATTCCGTGCATGGGTTGACAACTTCTAGCTTCGTACATTTGAGATGAGAGTCATGTGTGTGCTTGGAGGCAAGTGAAGGCGAGAGGAAGGAGTACAATCCATCCGCAAGGGAGGAAGGAAATCGAAATAGAGAGGAACGTTTGGACTGATGGGGCGAGTAAAGGGGAGAAGGGAGAGAGGTGTGCGTTGGGCCATGAGTAATGTAGTGGTGCTTTGAGGGATGGAGCTGAAGAATGAGTGGTGAGAAAATGGAAAGCGGTTGTAGAAAAAGAAGGGGACAATTGAAAAAAAAGGGAAAAGTGAGCGTATGGCTATGACATGGGTTTGGCGTGCGAGAGAGAGGCCAGAAATCCCATACGCGCTGCACTGGAGGGGCGGGATACAAGATAGGCCATGGTCACGAAGAGCATACTTACCTGGGCGGGGTCGATCGGTGATTAAGAAGGCCGATGGCCTAGGGACGGGCCCCTCCATTGCACTGCCGGAGCTTGGACCTCAAGGAGAGAGCCTCATGGGGAGTACGTGGATCAATAATAAGAGGTGAAGTGAGGGACAAGAGCCTTGCATGTGGGATAAATCTGATGCATGAGAATACAAAACATTAGAGCACCGTTATCTCAACACCCCTCCTCCGTGTGATGGCCCTTTCGTTTGAAACGTGGGGACCCAGAGACACATGGCATCACTTATTCCATTGGGTTTTTAGATCTAAGGACACATGGGATCCTTAGACTTAGCTTGGACACATGGCATCCAAGTGTGGCACATATGGCATCCCTTGGTTTGCATGGACACATGGCATCCATGTGGTATTGGTTCCATGGACACATGACATCCACAATGTTGGGACCAATGGCAACCCTGGGATCTAGGGACATATGGGATCCCTACACACATATAAAAGACGTTTATGCCCTCTTGATTTTATTATAGTATGCCTTGCATCCATTGATGGGATCTTTGAGTGTCATCCACTTGTTGTAGTTGTTGAAATCCATTGAAGCATTGTTTTTCTTCTTTGCCCCAAGTCATGGATTCAATTCATCTTTGACACATACACAGAGTACACATGGCTTCAAGATTTCATGGCTTCGACACCATAGGCTTGGGAGACATGTGTGTACATAGGGAACGTCCTACCTTCTTTAAAGGAAGGTTGTCTCTAATCCCTTACAGGAGACTGATGTTTGGTTACAAATAACACGTAGACATAGAATTTAATTACAACCCATAAGCTCAATGCTTCGGGCTTTCTATTGACTATACGACATCTTCTTGAAATAATCCCTCTACTTGCCTTTTGTATAATGAAAAATTGACCGACTTATAAAAGAAACAACATGCCAACTTTGGAAGATTATTGAACTCTCTAAAGCGTTCGTGGTAGAAATAGAAATAGACACCATCTAGGTAAATTCTATTGACATCGATGATGAGCTATTCTTCACTTGGAAGACTAGTCCATTTGATATAATGCTGATTGTCATGGCTTTCGCTCCTTATATCACATTCTTTTCATGAGATTCCTGAAGATGGTTTGGTGCATCTATAATTTGAGTGATAAATCCTTGAATAAAGCCATTGGACCATTCCTCCAATCAATAGCCTTGTGTTTGCTCTCTCTCTCTCTCTCTCTCTCTTTTCTATTAGCTTCTTCATGCAAGCACTATTATTCTTTATGGATTTGGGCATCATTTATAGTATTGGTCGGCTATCATTGCCACTGCATAAGGGATCGCAATAGCTACACATCTAGCAAGAGATGAAGGTATTGGATGAAACCCATACTGTACCTTGAAAGCTTGAATCAAGGTAGATATATAGTGGCTTCCACTAGCATGCTCAATGAGGAAGACAAAACCCAGCTAGTGGCCATGAAACTGATGCCATATCCCAACAATGCCTCTATTGTAGAAAGAATTAGATGATCATGAAGCAAGATTCTCTAACACAAATGGACAAAAGAGTGGAACAAAACAAGAGAGGATTTGCACGAAAGACAAAGAGACATGGGCAGGGATAGAGATGATGTTTCTAGAGAAAGCTACCCCTCAACAAGCTCAATATTGCCAACACCTTCATCTTCAAGAATCGCATCTCGAGAGTATATAAACACTCGTGCACTGTTCCATCTCTCTCTATAAATCTTCTGAAGTAGCCATGATTTCTTCGTCATTCTTCCATCGCCCTTTGCTAATCTTTGTCACTCTGTGCACTTTCAAGAGCATCTTCAGTATGTAATACCTCTCCAACTATTTCTCATCTTCCCCACAAGATATGGCTGGCAAAAACGTGGAGACTTTGTGTGGTAGTAGATACTATATAAATCTCACTCGTTGATAGAAGATGTTTGCTTCATGTGCATAGTCAATTGTTGACCTCATTTGTGATGCTTGCCATCTTTCTTGTTTCGAAGCTTATTTATTAGAGTGAGTGTGGTTATATGCGCTTCACATCAGCACTATGAAAGCGCAAGAGTAACATACAAATAGTGTAACACATGACAACGTACCTATGCATTTCCAAGATAGATGGAATCAAGAATAGAGATGATTATGATAAAAGAAAAGAAAATCATGCTTAATGAAGAAAGAAGATAGTGCTTAAGAGTTCTTTTATTTATATGATGTGTTATGGGAGGAGGGAGGGATTAAGAGATGAAATGAAGCTATTGATGAAGAGTAAAATCTAAAGACAAAAAAGAGCACTTAACCTATACTTCGATACAATGTTGAGAAACATGGCCCAAGATAACACATAAGCTAAAACAAGCTATGGTGGGATCAAAATAAACTAGAAAGACCATAATGAAATAGAAATGAACTTGATGATGAGATGGGAACCTACATGACACGCATGGAGCTTGGACCTCAAGCGGAGAGCCTCATGGGGAGTGCATGTATCAATAACAATAGGTGAAGTGAGGGCTTTCTTATATGCACTAGAGGTAAAAGTACCTCCTATGTTGGATAAAATGAGGTTGCATCACAGTGCATTAACAGTTTGTGAGAAGACCTTTGCATGTCTCTCTCTCTCTCTCTCTTGTACATGACTTTGCTCAATTGTTTGCTTTCTCAATCTTCACAATCATTTGCAAGCTTCCCATGTTATACTAACACACAAATTCATATACATACATACATACACACACACACACATACACACACATATATACACACACAAACACACACACACACACACATACATACACACACACATATATATATATATATATATATATATATATATATATATATATATATATATATATATATATATATATATATATATATATACATACATACATAAATACATACATACATACATATATACATGTGTGTGTGTGTTCGCACACATTTATGTATAATCCTTTATGCATTTGAGGTCTTCCTTGTTCTTTATGTAACCATTTGATTTGTGTTAAAAGCTTTAGACATTTTTCCCTTTCTTTAGGATCCTATTCCCATATATTGGAGCATGCTCTTCTCCAATACCTCTCCATCAAGTCTTAACACTAGTGTTGTACCAAAGCAAGACACTATAGTGTCCTTGTTTCTAATAAATAAAAAAATCACACATACTAATCAAATAAAACTTTGAGAAAACCTTAAAGCCCCATAAAGATCTATACCTAGATGCTCTATAGAAAATATATATTTTAAAAAATAACCTTTTTTGATAACTCAAAATATAGAAATGATTGAATATGGTTGAGAGAAACTCTTTTTCTATAAACTTATATATGAGAAGAGAGAAATATCTTTATAAAAAGAATTTTCCTCCTATTGGAATCATTTTCCTAATGTTAATTTGTTGTCATATAATCATTTAAGACAAGTCCTGAGAACTAGAAAAATCATTTTTATAATTGAAAATTAGTGCAATATAGGGTGCTCATTATATATTTATACACTTTAGCAACCTTCTATATCATATTGATTCATAAAAACACTAAAATGGTTTGCATTTTATTTAAAAACCATCATATAGTAGCATAAAGATATGCTACATGTCTTTGATTCAATAATTTTGTATGTATCTCACATACCAATGAAAATCTTAATATTTCATTGCCAATAGCCATAATCCTCTCTATCGAGAATAACACTTCATCCTAAAAAATTAGGTTTTCTCAATGATATAAGGTATATATTATACATCAAAATAATTCTATAAACATTATAAACTACTTTATACTGAAAAAACTAGCATGTTAACTTTAATCATGTACCATATGCAATTTTTCCTCATAAAATGACCTTTTCTTAACGTAGAAAAACAGTGGTATTGTTTAACTTGAAGAAACGACATAGAAATTGGACTCCTAAGGTTGTCAAAAAAATATTTGTAGATGTAATAATATCAAATAGTATTTTTATAATAAAAAATGATACATATTCATACCATCACTTTGCAAAATAATTCATAGATGATAAGACTACCATATCACAAATGAGACTTATTGAAATTAGCATCATAAAATTAGTGAATAAATATTAATTTTTATATATTTTAATAAAAGCTATATTTTTCCAAAAATATTCAACCCTTATGTTGCATAGTTACATTTATAGATGGTTCCTTCTAGTAATCTAAAAAATTCATCAAACATTGTCTCTTTTTCAAGACACTAAAGTTTCCAAGTACAACACTGGTGTTAACTTGACTCCTTCAAAGTCTTGCGAAGTTTATCTGGTCTTAGTTCGACTCCTTCAACTAACTGAAGTCTGACACAAACTGCCTTGATTGTGACTAATGAGATTGAGTGGCTCATATTAAAAGCCTAGATCATTTGTAGACATAAAGAATGAGTCGCAATCTTGCTTTCTCATGAAAATTAAGGTAAAATCATGGAGAGTCTATGATTTGTACCACAACAAGTGTAGACACATTTCCTGTCTAGTCGCTCTGTAATTATGGTTCAAATCAAATTCCCTATACATTCTATCAAAATTTGACAAACATTGTAAGTGATAGCACCACCTATCAACTTGTGGGGATACACAAAAAGATTCAATCCATATATTTGCTCATCTACTCTGTTGCAAGTCTTGTCTTGCTGTTGTTGTGCCATATTATTCGGAAACTCTTTTGTTCCTCTAGGAATTCATGGTCTCTGTTCGAGATAGACGTCTCCGGAAGCACGTGAACAACACAAGGAAGAAGAAGAAGCTTGGAGCACAAACACACAATACTGAATGTATTCCTAGAGAATGTACAAAGATAAGTAGCCCATTAGGGCAATAGGCATATATACAAGTCGGGGGAAAAAAACCTCCTAAAGAGGGAAAAAAGTGCCCCGACGGTCCTAGAGTGTTCACACACATCACTACCTAAATATATCAACAAATCCCCCCTGGGAGTGATGCGGTAAAAAGGGAGCTGGCACTCATGTATAAGGAAGTGCCAAGCTATGTGGAAATCACTCCACAAAAGGAAGTAAGCCCAAAGCTTTGCGGAAAGCTTCAAACTTCTCCCTAGGCAGAGCCTTTGTGAAAAGGTCTTCAATGTTCTCCTGCGTGGGCACATATGCCAAGCTGATCTCCCGAGCAGAGAACCTCTCCCTGACATAGTGATAATGCACCTCAATGTGCTTAGTTCGAGCATGGAACATAGGGTTCCTCGCAACTGCCAATGCACTCTGACTGTGAGTGAAGATGGTGGTGGCAGAAGACTGGCCAACACCCAAATCAGCCATAAGGCGTCTCAGCCACACACACTCAACAGTCGCTGTGAAAGCTTCCCTATACTCAGCCTCACAACTGGAAGTGGCCATAGTAGGCTGCTTCTTGCTCTACCAAGATATACATGAGCTACCAAGCATGAAGCAAAAACCACTGACACGAGTGTCATAGCAACCAGCCCAATCTGAGTCAGAAAAAGCATGCAAATCTGGCGGTAGTGATCCCCCCTTGGGATAAAACAACCCAAGTAGCCGAGTACCACTCAAGTAGCGAAAGATGCGCTTAACCGCTTTCCAATGCGTGACTCCTGGGAAATGCATAAACCTGCTCATTTGTGAGACAACAAACTGTATATCTGGCCGAGTAATGCATAAGTAAATCAAGCATCCAACAGCCTGCTGATAGAGAACAGCATCAAATGCATCTCCAGCATCATGAAGACTCAATCGTAAACCTGTCTCCATAGGAGTGGCAATAGGCTTACAGTCTTCAAGGCCAAAACACTGCAATAATGTGTCAATATATTTCGTTTGACACAAAGCCATTCCACCATCAACGTGCATAAACTGAATGCTCAAATAGTGATGCAAATGCCCCAAATCAGACATCTCAAATGAGGCATGCAAATCAGCCTTAAAATTAGCAATATGTGTCTCAATAGGACCAGTGAGCAGCATGTCATCAACATAGACAACAATGATCAGAAGCACATCATTAGCACGTTTAACATATAAGGTGCTTTCAGTTGGACTGTTCTCAAAACCATGTGCAATCAGATAGGCATGTATCTTCTCATACCAAGCACGTGGTGCTTGCTTTAAACCATATAATGCCTTCTTTAACCTGCAAACCTGGTTTTCATGCCCTTTCTGCACAAAGCCACAGGGCTGAAAAACATACACTTCTTCATGCAAGTCACCATTCAGAAATGCTATTTTAATGTCCAACTGATGTACATTCCGACCATGATGGACTGCAAGTGCACAAATGCTCCGAACAGTAGTCATACGGCATGTAGGTGCAAAGGTCTCATAAAAATCAATGCCTCTTTCCTGTGCATAACCCTTTGCAACAAGCCTAGCCTTATACCTGTCAACTGTACCATCATGTTTACACTTCAGCTTGTATACCCACTTAGTGCCAATGGCCTTCTTGCCAGGAGGCAAGTCACATAAAGACCATGTACCATTCTTCATTATAGCATCATATTCAGATTGCATAGCAGCCATCCAATTTTTTGAATTTTGTGCTTCATCAAAAGAAACATGCTCATTCTCATCACAGAGACTAGATGCAGCCATAGCATAGCAATCTGATGCAAAGGAGGCACTATGAGAGCCTGAACGAGTACGATATGACAAAGGTGCATCTAATTTGCTGTCACGCAAAGTCTGCACCAGCCATTTTGGCATAGTTTTTGCCTGCTCAATATCAGCTCTCTCATCAACAAGTGCATAATGTAAATCTGCATCAGAAATGGAATGATCTACATCATCATATGAAACCTAGAAAGGCTGAGAAGTTTCCTCATTAGGACCAGCACTAGCCTGTCCACCTGTAAAAAGAGGCATCAAAGTATCATACATGTCTTTGGAGCTAACAGATGTCTCCTTAGTATATGAAAGCAATGGTTGAATAGCATCTTCCACAAAGACAACATCACGGCTAACCAGAATGCGTTTAGTCTGTGGATGATACAGAGGATAGCCTTTACTTTCAGAACTGTACCCAACAAAAATACATTTTACTCCCTTATCATCCAATTTTCTGCGATGTTATTCAAGCACTAATGCATATGCCAAACAACCAAAAACACGCAGATGAGCAACAGATGGCTTGCGATCATGCCAAGCCTCATATGGAGTGATAGACTGCAACGCTTTAGTGGGACACCTGTTCAGTACATATGCTGCACACATGACAGCCTCAAGCCAGAAACTATGTGGTAAAGCCTGACTTTTGACCATGCACCTCGCCATCTCCATGAGTGACCTGTTCTTTTGTTCAGCAACTCCATTCTGTTGAGGTGTATACCGCACTGTACACTGGTGTTTTATCCCACGTTCAGCCAGAAATGCATTAAAATCTGAAGAGATATATTCCCCCCCTCGATCAGAACGGAGGGTGCCCATTTTACATGCTGACAGATTTTCAGCCAAAACCAAAAACTGTTTGAAGCACATGAACACTTCGGACTTTGCTTTGAGTGGATATACCCATGCATGCCTGGAAAAATCATCAATGAAAGTCACGAAGAAAAGGTAATTTCCAAAAGAGGGTGTCTGCATAGGACCACAGACATCACTATGTACAAGCTGCAATTTCTGCGTAGCCCAAACTGAACCATCTTTTGGAAACGAAGAACGCTGCATTTTTCCCAAAATACAGCCTTCACAAACATGTTTTCCAGGTGCCTCAAGTTTGGGCAAAGAGGACACCATTTCAGATTTCTACAGGCGTAACAGACTATCAGAATTCAGATGACCAAAACGTGCATGCCAAAGCTTTGCATCTAACATGGCCTGAGAATCATGAACTGCACATGCCGAATCATTCACAGATCTTTCATAGTCTATGAGCTTATACAGCCCACGACATAAAATGCCAGAAGCAATAATCACATCGCCATTTGAGAGATCATGGACTGTACACCTGTCATCAACGAATTTCACAACCAAGCCAATCTTGGCTAATGCAGAAACTGATAACAGGTTCTTTTTGATCCCTGGCACAAATAAAGCATCTGAAAAAGTGAAAGAACTACAATCAGCAGTAGTCAGAATGATCTTACCAACTCCCATAATAGGATAAGAGGAGTTATTGGCGCATGTGATAGTATTCCCTGTAGGGGCAGGCTCGAGTGAAGAGAAGAAACTGCACTGCGAGGTAATATGTTTGGTCGCCCCACTGTCAAAGTACCAAACATCTGAGTCTACTGCAGACATGCAGTGATCATGAGAAGATGGGTCAAAATTGCAGACAGTAGTAAATGCCCATTCTTCTTCCTGCACAAGATTTGCAGACTCTGTTTTTGGTGTAGAGGCCTCTGCAACAACCATTCCAGCCTCTTTCTTCTTTGCCTCTTTAGCAGCCAATTTTGGATAGTTCTTTATAATATGATCATTTCCTTTACAGCACTTGCAGAACAATTTCTGCTTTTCTGATTTCTTCTCATCTTTATCCTGGTTCTTCGATTGTGCAGCATTTGCAGATTTCTGCTTACTAGTAGAAGAGCTCCATTTTCCTTTGCCCTTCTGACTAGCCAGGAAAGCTTGATCTGCAACATGCATAATGGACCTGTTTTGCCTGGACTGATCTTCCTGCAACAGAACAGAGACTAATTCCTCAAATGACAAGGCATTCGGATTGCCTTTCATCATCAACCGAAGAGTAGAGGCAAAACTCTGATATGAATCAGGAAGACCATTCAGAACGGTCTGCACAAGTGAGCTATCTGGTATAACCTCATCAACAGAAATCAATTGTTCCTTCAGGTCTTTGATCTTTGTAAGAAAACTGTCCATAGAATCACCTTCATTCATGTGCTCACTCTCCAACTGTTTTCGGAGGTAAGCAACACGAGCCTCATTCCTAGCCTGGTACAAAGTGGTAAGTGTATCCCAAGCATCCTTTGCTGTTCTGCAAGAGCGAATGTGAGGATTAATGGCATGTTTGACAGACAAAGCTATCAATGCATGTGCCTGGGCATCTCTGCCATCCCAACGAATCTGCTCTGCAGTAGGTGCAACAGAAACAGCAGCACGAACAGGAATCTGCGGAATATCATCTTCGACACCATCTTCATCAGCTCCAATACCTCTATTTGCAGTACCTGTCGTTACAGGTGTAACACGACGTCTTTCAACACCCTGCACAATGTTCCACAATCCTTTTGCAACCAGTACATGTCGCATTATATAAGCCCATAATGGGTAGTTGGTACCATCCAACTTATCCTCAACAACCAACATACGGAATACATCACTGCTTTCAGCCATGGCTGGTGACTAGAATACCTTGATGCAGAAAATTGACTGTATCTCAAAAAGTTGAACAGAACTGCCCAGATGAGTTCTGCTAGACCTGTAGCAGACTTCGAGACGCTTAAACTGGCGAACAGAAACTGGTATATACCTTTGGCACAAAAGGACGAAATAGCCTGCACAAGCGATGCGATAGTGCGTTCGGAGGCCGAAACGAGCTCAGATCACGATTTCGGAAACACCCTAAGTATGCTCACCAAATTTCGTGCGAATCTGAGACTGCAAACGGAGGAGTGTCAACGGCGCCCTAGAAGAAGCGACGACTTGCTCTGATACCAATTGTTGGAGATAGACGTCTGCGGAAGCACGCGAACAACACAACGAAGAAGAAGAAGCTTGGAGCACAAACACACAATACTAAATGTATTACTAGAGAATGTACAAAGATAAGTAGCCCATTAGGGCAATAGGCGTTCATACAAGCCGGGGGAAAAAAACCTCCTAAAGAGGGAAAAAACTGCCCTGGCGGTCCTAGAGTGTTCACACACATCACTACCTAAATATATCAACAGTCTCCACTGATTAGTCCTCATAGTCCTCTTCTCATCAATGAATCTTCTTTTTCATAGTGCATTATATGTTGGTTGTGTTTCTTCGTGTTTTCACTAGTTGTTTACATTGTGTTGCTGTCCACCCTACTTTTGAGGCTATTCATTTACCTTGAAGTTCTTCTACCAAAAAGTGTGCATAAAATCTAGAAGATATTTGGTCATTCTCGGTCATTGATCAATGTTGTAAACAGGGCATATGAAAGTTTTCGAAATGGTTTGACCATGTTTCATATCATGTGGTAATACACCCAATCCTTCAACTATGTTAGAGTCTCGAAACTCTTTTAGTACATACTCCTCAAAAGATTATAGATCCCTGTAGAAACTAATACATACAAAGTACCACCATAATCTCAATCCACAGGAATGACATGATGTCCATTTTCACAATAGGGCAAGTAGTCCATTAGCTTGCGTGCATGGGACAAGGGAAGGACAACCAAGCTACTTTTCTCTGGTACCAACTTAAGGTCATTTGCTAGGTTGTTGAATGATTTTGTATGATGGATAGATGTCCACATTATGGGGCTCTGAAGGACTATCCGTTTTGAGGTCCATGGGATAAAATCACGGGGAGTTCATTAGCAACGCACATCATTGAGGTTTTTCTCATAAGATACAAGCACCTACAACAAGCTCACATGATCCACATAGTCATTACGTCCATCACATACCCAATTTGTGAGGTCTTTGGAAAGTCTTTGATTTGGTATTGCGCCGTCTTGGTTGCATCTCCAAGTATGTGTGTACATCGATAAAATCGATCTCTTGAATGGGGATCTATGAGGTCCTCTAGGACCGGTTCATTAACCGAAGGTATGCTTTAAGTATCTTTTACTTGAAATTCTCTATGGAGTTTACTATGTGTGTTGCTTCCCATTGATTCTATTAGGTCAATAGTTGATTTGAGAAATCCTAATGAGAAGGGAAGGACTTGCACTCAGTACTCGAGGACACATGTTCATTAGATTTGTATTTATGTCTTTGTCATACATGCATTCCACAGGAAAGGTCTTGATGAGTATGACGACAATCTTAAAGAGGATTGGGCGTAAATAACTATGAGTCTTTCTATTCCATCAAAATCAAGCACCCAAGACCCAAAGGTTAAAACGTGAAATGGCGCCCATAATCTCATCCATCTCATTGCTATCCCATCCAAGGAGCCGCACCATTTGATGACATAAAAAGCCCATGTTAGCACTTAACTTAGCACTCAATACATGATCAAATGGTGACTGTTTAAGATAACCCCTCCCCCCCCCACAAAAAAAATGGACATCTTTAGCTCCTATCCATTATTGTAGGAGCTCAAGCCTAGGGCTTATATGGGGTAGGATCCCAGCGAATCTGCTCTGCAGTAGGTGCAGCAGAAAGAGCAGCACGAACAAGAATCTACATAATATTATCTTCGACACCATCTTCATCAACTCCTGCACCTGTATTTGCAATACCTGTTGTTACAGGTGTAACAGGACGTCTTTCAACACCCTCCACAATGTTCCACAGTCCTTTTGCAACCAATACATGTCGCATCATATAAGCCCACAACGGGCAGTTGGTACCATCCAACTTATCCTCAACAACCAACATACGGAATACATCACTGCTTTCAGTCATGGCCGGTGACTAAAATACCTTGATGCAGAAAATTGACTGTATCTCAAAAAGTTGAACGGAACTGCCCAAGCGAGTTATGTTAAACCTGTAGTAGACTTCGAGATGCTTATACTGACGAACAAAAACAGGTATATAGCTTTGACACAAAAAGACGAAATAGCTTGCACAAGCACTGTGATAATGCTCACCAAAATTCGTACGATTCTGAGACTGCAACCGCAGGAGTCTCGATGGCATCCTAGATAAACCGACGACCCGCTCTGATACCAATTGTTGGAGATAGACATCTTCGGAAGCACACAAACAGCACAAGGAAGAAGAAGAAGCTTGGAGCACAACACACAATACTGAATGTATTACTAGAGAATGTACAAAGATAAGTAGCCCTTTACTACAATAGGCGTATATACAAGCCGGGGGAAAAAAACCTCCTAAAGAGGGAAAAAAGTACCCTGATGGTCCTAGTGTGTTCACACACATCACTGCCTAAATATATCAACATTGACTTGAGTCCTTCAAGCAATCAAAGTCTTGCAAAGTTTATCTGGTCTTAGTTTGACTCCTTCAACTAACTGAAGTCTGACACAAACTGCCTTGATTGTGCCTAATGAGATTGAGTGGCTCATATTAAAAGCCTAAATCATTTGTAGACATAAAGAATGAGTCGCAATCTTGCTTTCTCATGAAAATTAAGGTAAAATCATGGAGAATCTCTACGATTTGTACCACACCAAGTGTAGTGGACTCATTTCCTGTCTAGTCACTCCGTACATTATGATTCAAATCAAATTCCCTATACATTCTATCAAAATTTGACAAACATTATAAGTGATAGCACCACCAATCCAACTTGTGGGGATACACAAAAAGATTCAATCCATATATTTGCTCATCTACTCTTTTGCAAGTCTTGTCTTGCTGTTGTTGTGCCATATTATTCGGAAACTCTTTTGTTCCTCTAGGAATTCATGGTCTCCACTGATTAGTCCTCATAGTCCTTTTCTAAACAATGAATCTTCTTTTTCATAGTGCATTATATGTGGGTTGTGTTTCTTCACCTGTCACTAGTTGTTTACATTGTGTTGTTGTCCACCCTACTTTTGAGGCTATTTCTTTACCTTGAAGTTCTTCTACCAAAAAGTGTGCATAAAATCTAGAAGATATTTGGTCATGCTCGGTCATTGATCAATGTTGTAAACAGGTCATATGAAAGTTTTCGAAATGGTTTGACCATGTTTCATATCATGTGGTAATACACCCAATCCTTCAACTATGTTAGAGTCTCGAGACTCTTTTAGTACATTCTCCTCAAAAGATTATAGATCCCTGTACAAACTAATACATACAAAGCACCACCATAATCTCAATCCATAGGAATGACATCATGTCCATTTTTGCAATAGGGCAAGTAGTCCATTAGCTTACGTGCATGGGACAAGCGAGGGACAACCAAGCTACTCTTCTCTGGTACCAACTTAAGGTCATTTGCGAGGTAGTTGAATGATTTTTTATGATGGATAGATGTCCACATTATGGGGCTCTAAAGGACTATCCATTTTGAGGTCCATGGGATAAAATCGCTGGGGGTTCATTAGCAACGCACATCATTGAGGTTTTTCTCATAAGATACAAGCACCTACACAAGCTCGCATGATCCACATAGTCATTATGTCCATCACATACCTAATTGTGAGGTCTTTGGAAAGTCTTTGATTTGGTATTGCACCCTCTTGGTTGCATCTCCAAGTATGTGTGTACATCGATAAAATCGATCTCTTGAATGGGGATCTATGAGGTCGTCTAGGACCGGTTCATTAACTGAAGGTATGTTTTAAGTATCTTTTACTTGAAATTCTCGATGGAGTTTACTATGTGTGTTGCTTCCCATTGATTCTATTTGGTCAATAGTGGATTTGCGAAACCCTTATGAGAAGGGAAGGACTTGCACTCAATAGTCGAGGACACATGTTCATTAGATTTATATTTATGTCTTTGTTATACATGCATTCCACAGGAAAGGTCTTGACTTGGAGTTGGATTCAATCCATATATTTGCTCATCTACTCTTATGCAAGTCTTGTCTTGCTGTTGTTGTGCCATATTATTCGGAAACTCTTTTGTTCCTCTAGGCATTCATGGTCTCCACTGATTAGTCCTCATAGTCCTTTTCTCAGCAATGAATCTTCTTTTTCATAGTGCATTATATATGGGTTGTGTTTCTTCACCTTTTCACTAGTTGTTTGCATTGTGTTGTTGTCCACCCTACTTTTGAGGCTATTTCTTTACCATGAAGTTCTTCTACCAAAAAGTGTGCATAAAATCTAGAAGATATTTGGTCATTCTCGGTCATTGATCAATGTTATAAACAGGGCATATGAAAGTTTTCGAAATGATTTGACCATGTTTCATATCATGCAGTAATAGACCCAATCCTTCAACTATGTTAGAGTCTCCAAACTCTTTAGTACATTCTCCTCAAAAGATTATAGAAACCTGTTGAAACTAATACATACAAAGTACAACCTGAATCTCAATCCATAGGAATGACATGATGTCCATTTTCACAATAGGGCAAGTACTCCATTAGCTTGCGTGCATGGGACAACGGAAGGGCAACCAAGCTTCTTTTCTCCGCTACCAACTTAAGGTCATTTGCTAGGTACTTGAATGATTTTGGATGATGGATAGATGTCCACATTATGGGGCTCTGAAGGACTATCCGTTTTGAGGTCCATGGGATAAAATCGCTGGGAGTTCATTAGCAACGCACATCATTGAGGTTTTTCTCATAAGATACAAGCACGTACACAAGCTCACATGATCCACATAGTCATTACGTCCATCACATACCCAATTGTGAGGTCTTTGGAAAGTCTTTGATTTGGTATTGCATCCTCTTGGTTGCATCTCCAAGTATGTGTGTACATCGATGAAATCGATCTCTTGAATGGGGATCTATGAGGTCCTCTAGGACCGGTTCATTAACTGAAGGTATGTTTTAAGTATCTTTTACTTCAAATTCTCGGTGGAGTTTACTATGTGTGTTGCTTCCCATTGATTCTATTTGGTCAATAGTGGATTTGAGAAATCTTTATGAGAAGGGAAGGACTTGCATTCAGTACTCGAGGACACATGTTTATTAGATTTGTATTTATGTCTTTGTCATACATGCATTCCACAGGAAAGTGTTGGAGTTAGACGTCTGTGGAAGCACACGAACAACACAAGGGAGAAGAAGAAGCTTTGAGCACAACACACAATACTGAATGTATTACTAGAGAATGTACAAAGATAAGTAGCCCATTAGGGCAAAAGGCGCATATACAAGCCGGGGGAAAAAACCTCCTAAAGAGGGAAAAAAGTGCCCAGGGGGTCCTAGTGTGTTCACACACATCACTACTTAAATATATAAACAAATCCCCCCTGGGAGTGATGTGGTGACCAAAGAGCTGGCACTCATGTATAAGGAAGTGCCAAGCTATGTGGAAATCACTCCATAAAAGGTAGTAAGCCCAAAGCTTTGCAGAAAGCTTCAAACTTCTCCCTAGGCAGAGCCTTCATGAAAAGGTCTAAAATGTTCTCCTGTGTGGGCACATATGCCAAGCTGATCTCCCCAGTAGAGAACCTCTTCCTGACATAATGATAATGCACCTCAATGTGCTTAGTGCGAGCATGGAACACAGGGTTCCTTGCAACTGCCAATGCAATCTGACTGTCAGTGAAGGTGGTGGAAGAAGACTGACTAACACCCAAATCAGCCATAAGGAGTTTGAGCCACACACACTCAACAGTCGCTGTGAAAGCTACTCTATACTCAGCCTCACAACTGGAAGTGGCCACAGTAGGCTGCTTCTTGCTCAACCAAGATATACATGAGCTACCAAGCATGAAGCAAATGCCACTAGCGGACACACGAGTGTCATAGCAACTAGCCCAATCAGAGTCAGAAAAAGCATGCAAATCTGGCGGTAGTGATCCCCCCTTGGGATAAATCAACCCAAGTAGCCGAGTACCACTCAAGTAGCGAAAGATACGCTTAACCGCTTGCCAATGCTTGACTCCTGGGCAATGCATAAACCTGCTCATCTGTGAGATAGCAAACTGAATATATGGCCGAGTAATGCATAAGTAAATCAAGCATCCAACAACCTGCTGATAGAGAGCATCATCAAATGCATCTCCAGCATCATGAAGACTCAATCGTAAACCTGTCTCCATAGGAGTGGCAATAGGCTTAGAGTCTTTAAGGCCAAAATGTTGCAATAATGTGTCAATATATTTTTTTTGACACGAAGCCATTCCACCATCAACATGCATAAACTGAATGCCCAAATAATGATGCAAATGCCCCAAATCAGACATCTCAAATGAGGCATGCAAATCAGCCTTAAAATGAGAAATATGCTTCTCAATAGGACCAGTGAGTGTTGGAACATCAAGCTTACACTATGCTTGAGGTGGATTTGATCTACATCAAAGGCTATCACGTCGAAAGAATATCCGTTGGAGAGTTCTTTTCATATGCTCATTTATTGTATTTTTTTGAGAGATTTTTGATGGTTCATTTACCGTTGCAAAAGGCTTGAGCTTTACACATGTAAAGGTACAAATATAGAGCCCAAATCCCACAAATTTTTGGTGGTTGAAGTTGCATTCAATCAATCAAATCAAATCACCTAAAAGTAGATCAATCAAGATCTTCACTTTTCCTACATTGTAGGAAAGTGAATTGATTCCCTCCAACAACCATTCCCACCTTCATTTGAATTCAAATTCAACTTGTAAAAGTCGTGGAACACTCCTAGAGGCTATATAAGGACTTGAAATCACTTGTACATTACATGGAAGCAATATACATACACTTGTGACCATCATTGTCTTGCTCCTTCGATTTTTTGCATCATCTTCTTCGCCAATAGTAATCTTGCAGAGGCTGCTGCTCTCTCTCTAGATCTCCAAATTGAATGCAAGAGGTCTCATTGGAAAGGTATAATTGTCTAGTTTATGCCTGTAAAGTTTCAAAGCATTTGGTTCAGTAGATTGGGAGAAATATGAGTTTTTCTGCCTCAGGGTCAATCTCTACGTACTCCTGAAAAATAGGAAGTACCACCGGTGAATGTCGCATTCATTCCTATAGCATATTTTGCTTATTCCTTATACTTTTGTGCATTCCATACACGCAGCCCTATGTGTATCACTCCCATAAAAGGATTTTTTCTAATTGTAATCAGGCTGGTTGCCATTTGAAGTTCATTATCTCTTCCATAGATAATAAGTTTTTTGAGCTAGTCGATCCGCGAACCTATCTGTTTTGTATCGACTCATTCTCCTTGATGCTCCAAAGTACATAGTGCATTTCTTTGCACTTATTACATGCGTATAAGGTCTATTTGAGTCTCCATAAGCTCAAGGGCTGGTCTTGTGCCGGTTGGCTTGACCAAACTTCGTCGCCTCGAAATGCACTTTTCTACCTTCGACAAGCTTCTCCAAGTTCTTTCAGTGGTATCAGAGCTAGATCAAGATGGGTGACGGCTTTCCATCAATGATTGAGAAGCTTGATTGACACAGATACGCGGCTTGGCAAATCAGAATGGAGGCCTACTTGCAAGGTAGAAATCTTTATGGAATTGTAGCAGGTGATGAAGTTATGCCTATTCCAAGATCCAAAGGAGGACCTACACAAGAGGAGACAGATAAGCTCACACTCTGGTGCGCAAGGGATGCTCAAGCAAGGTCGTACATACTAAACTCTATCTCTGACTTTCTATTACCACATATTAGAGGATGCAAGACATCTCAAGAGACTTGGGATGCCCTCAAGACTTTCTTTTCTACTAGTACCAAAGCAAGAAAGAATCATCTTTGGAACGAGTTCAACCAAATGAAGAAGACACCTAAACAAACCATTACAGAGTTTGTTACCAAGGTCAATGAGGTTGCAGATTAGTTAGCATCCATTGGAGAGCTGATTGAAGAAGAGGTCATCATGAGGCAAATTCTCAACGGCATTCAAAGTGATAAGCAATGGCAATCCTTCACGATGGCTTACGATCTCATCATGGATGTGCAGACTCTAGACTTCAACATCTTTCTTGGACAACTCTTCAATCAAGAAGCCAACAATAGCATAAAGGAAGGTAACTCTTATCATGGTAATTCCACTAGTGCTCTATATGTAGATAAGAAGGATAAGAAGCAGAAAGGCAAGAAGAAGGAAGAAGATGAAGAAGAGACTTCCCAAGCCAACTTCGCAAGCAAGAGCAAGTGGAAAGGGAAGAAGAAAGGACCAAAGCAAGACAAAGCCAAAGGTCAGAATGTTCAATCTTGTGCCATATGCGATAAGACCAACCACACCACTTAGAATTGCTGGTTCAATGGGAAGAACCAGAAAGGAAGTGGAAGAGGTGGATATGGCAGCAATAGAGGCAGAGGTGGATACAACTTCAACAATAACAATAGAAGCTATAATAGAAGGGACTACAACAACTATTCAGAAGATCAACCACATGAAGACTCATTGTTTCTTGTGAATCTAAGCCACAAAGAAGGTAAAGAAGATGATCATTTGTTCTACATAGATTCAAGATGTTCGAATCATGTTGCAGGCAACATTGCTCTTCTATCTAACTTGGAAAGTCCAAAGCATAGACATGAAGTGCAAACAGGGGATGACACAAAGCCTAATGTGGAGAAGATTGGTAATGTCAAAGCTTCCAATAGCAGGACAAACATTCTGAGTAAGGTTCTCTATGTACCCACTATCACTAAAAACCTAATAAGTGTAGGCCAAATAGTTGAAAAAGGCTTGCAAGTTAGGTTCACCCAACATGGAGCTTTTGTGGAAGATCCATGTCAAGGCTTCAAGAAGATAGCCCAAGGTGAGAAGCATGGTAGGCTCTTTACTTTTGAAGTAGGAGAAACCAGGAACATAGCTCTATTCAACTTTGGGTCTCAAACCCTAAGTGAGCTAGAAGTGTGGCATAAGAGACTTGCTCATGTGAATGAAAGAACCTTGAAGGATATATGCAGGGATCAAAGTGTTCTAGGACTGCCGAACATATCAAAGCAACACATGATCAACAGGTGTGATGCATGTCAGATTGGGAAGGCACAAAGACAACCATTCAACCACAAAGGCTACATCCACAACAACTTATTGGACTTAGTACATACAGATGTGTGGGGACCAAGTCAAGAACCTTCATTGGCAGGATCAAGGTATTATGTCTCATTTATTGACGACCATAGTAGATGGACTGTTCTATACTTTATCAAGAGTAAGAATGAAGTGTTTGATTGCTTCAAGAAGTATCTTGCACATGTGGAGAATAATACAGGTAGATCACTAAAGAAGCTCAGATCTGATGGAGGGGGAGAATACTTCTTCAAAGAGTTTGATGAGTTCTTGCAGGAAAAAGGTATCAAAAGGGAAGTGACTACCAGGTACTCTCCTCAACTAAATGGAATTGCAGAGAGGAGAAACAAGACATTGGTTGGATCAGCCCGAACAATGCTTGAAGAGAAGAAGTTGCCACATTATCTATGGGCAGAAGCTATTTCAACTGCAGTGTACCTCGTCAATAGACTACCATCCAAATCACTTCAAGGTATGACTCCTTATGAAGCATGGCATGGAAGAAAACCTAGTCTTGGACATTGCAAGGTTTTGGGTTGTCTATCTTATGTTCATGTACCATCACAAATAAGAGGTAAGCTTGATGAAAGGGCAACAAAGGCAGTGTTTATTGGATATGATTCAACTCAGATGGGTTACAGGTTCTTCAATCCTTCAACCAAGCAATTCACTACAGGTAGAGATGTTGTGTTTGAAGAACACAGGTCTTGGTATGATGAAGACAAACAAAAGGTCTAGGATCCAAGAAGTGATACAGACAATGACCAAGATGAAAGAGAAATGGATTACAAGCTATGGAAGTCAAGAGGCAAAGCAAAGATGCAAGAGGTTGGAGAATGCTCCAAAAAAGCACCTAGAAGATCAGCAAGAGAGAAGAAACAACCAGAAAGGTATGGATATGATTCCACATTTGTTACGAAGCATTCAATCTACTTGGCAAAAGACTCTATTTCAGAGGAACCCTCAACCTATGAAGAGGCAAAGGGAAACCCTAATTGGGAAAAGGCCATGAACGAAGAGATAGATGCATTGAAGGAGATGGACACTTGGGATTTGGTTCCAATGTCGCCGAATCAAAAGATAATTGGTTGCAGATGGGTATATAAAGTTAAAAGAAATTCAGACGGATCAGTTTGCAGGTACAAGGCAAGATTAGTTGCCAAAGGATGCTCACAAACTCATGGTATAGACTATGAGTTTAAGCCCACTCCATGTGATACTTCTTGTATTTGGTAGAAATCGCCTCAACTCACGTGCATAAGTCTTATTCATGTCGAGAAACATGGCCCAAGATAACACGTAAGCTATAACAAGCTACGATGGATGAAAATGAAGTAGAAAGAGACGAACTTGATTACGAAATGAGAACTTACATGATAAGCATGGAGCTTCGACCTCAAGGAGAGAGCCTCATGGAGAGTACGTGGATCAATAATAAGAGGTGAAGTGAGGGACAAGAGCCTTGCATGTCGGATAAATCTGATGCATGAGAATACAAAGCGGTAAAGCACCGTTATCTCAACACCCCTCCTCCGTGTGATGGCCCTTTTGTTTGAAACGTGGGAACCCAGAGACACATGGCATCACTTATTCCATTGGGTTTTTAGATCTAAGGACACATGGGATCCTTAGACATAGCTTGGACACATGGCATCCAAGTGTGGGACATATGGCATCCCTTGGTTTGCATGGACACATGGCATCCATGTGGTATTGGTTCCATGGACACATGGCATCCACAGTGTTGGGACCAATGGCAACCCTGGGATCTAGGGACATATGGGATCCCTACACACATATAAAAGACGTTTATGCCCTCTTGATGTTATTATAGTATCCCTTGGATCCATTGATGGGATCTTTGAGTGTCATCCACTTGTTGTAGTTGTTGAAATCCATTGAAGCATTGTTTTTCTTCTTTGCCCCAAGTCATGGATTCAATTCATCTTTGACACATACACAAAGTACACATGGCTTCAAGACTTCATGGCTTCGACACCATAGGCTTGGGAGACGTGTGTACATAGGGAAGGTCCTACCTTCTTTAAAGGAAGGTGGTCTCTAATCCCTTACAGGAGACTGATGTTTGGTTACAAATAACACGTAGACATAAAATTTAATTACAACCCATAAGCTCAATGCTTCGGGCTTTCTATTGACTATACGGCATCTTCTTGAAATAATCCCTCCACTTGCCTTTTGTATAATGAAAAATGGACCGACTTATAAAAGAAACAACATACCAGCTTTGGAAGATTCTTGAACTCTCTAAAGCGTTCGTGGTAGAAATAGAAATAGACACCATCTAGGTAAATTCTATTGACATCGATGATGAGCTATTCTTCACTTGGAAGACTAGTCTATTTGATATAAGCTGATTGTCATGGCTTTCGCTCCTTATATCACATTCTTTTCATGAGATTCCTGAAGATGGTTTGGTGCATCTATAATTTGAGTGATAAATCCTTGAATAAAGCCATTGGACCATTCCTCCAATCAATAGCCATGTGTTTGCTCTCTCTCTTTCTCTCTCTCTCTCTCTCTTCTATAAGCTTCTTCATGCAAACACTATTATCCTTTATGGATTTGGGCATCATTTATAGTATTGGTCGGCTATCATTGCCACTGCATAAGGGATCGCAATAGCTACACATCTAGCAAGAGATGAAAGTATAGAATGAAACCCATATTGTACCTTGAAAGCTTGAATCAAGGTAGATATATAGTGGCTTCCACTAGCATGCTCAATGAGGAAGACAAAACCCAGCTAGTGGCCATGAAACTGATGCCATATCCCAACAATGCCTCTATTGTAGAAAGAATTAGATGATCATGAAGCAAGATTCTCTAACACAAATGGACAAAAGAGTGGAACGAAACAAGAGAGGATTTGCACGAAAGACAAAGAGACATGGGCAAGGATAGAGATGATGTTTGTAGAGAAAGCTACCCCTCAACAAGCTCAATATTGCCAACACCTTCATCTTCAAGAATCGCATCTCAAGAGTATACAAACACTCGTGCACTGTTCCATCTCTCTCTATAAATCTTTTGAAGTAGCCATGAAGTAGCTAATCTTTGTCACTCTGTGCACTTTCAAGAGCACCTTCAGTATGTAATACCTCTCCAACTATTTCTCATCTTCCCCACAATCGAAATAGAGAGGAACGTTTGGACTGATGGGAGAAGGGACTGATGTGCGTTGTGCGGTTGTAGAAAAATGGAAAGCGGTTGTAGAAAAAGAAGGGAAAAATCGGGACAGCCCCTCGATTGCACAACCGACCGCATCTCATTGTCAAAGCTTTTGCAACGTATATTTGTGCACTTCCAAACGTACACTTCACATTTTGAAGCCGAGTCCATGTGATACTTCTTGTATTTCGTAGAAATCGCATCAACTCATTGCATAAGTCTTATTCATGTCGAGAAACATGGCCCAACATAACACGTAAAAGCTATAACAATCTACGGTGGATAAAAATGAAGCAGAAAGAGACGAACTTGATTATGAAATGAGAACTTACATGATAAGCATGGAGCTTGGACCTCAATGAGAGAGCCTCATGGGGAGTACGTGGATCAATAATAAGAGCTAAAGAGAGGGGATCCTTATACGAAGTAAAGGCTAAAAAAGATCGTATGTGGGATAATTGGAGCTTGCATGCCACTGCATGAGACTATGCGACAAGACTCTTGCATGTGGGATAAATCCGATGCATGAAAATACAAAGCGGTAGAGCACCGTTATCTCAACACCCCTCCTCCGTATGATGGCCATTTCGTTTGAAACGTGGGGACCTAGATACACATGGCATCACTTATTCCATTGGGTTTTTAGATCTAAGGACACATGGGATCCTTAGACATAGCTTGGACACATGACATCCAAGTGTGGGACATATGGCATCCCTTGGTTTGCATGGACACATGGCATCCATGTGGTATTGGTTCCATGGACACATGGCATCCACAGTGTTGGGACCAATGGAAACCCTGGGATCTAGGGACATATGGGATCCCTACACACATATACAAGACGTTTATGCCCTCTTGATGTTATTATAGTATCCCTTGGATCCATTGATGGGATCTTTGAGTGTCGCCCACTTGTTGTAGTTGTTGAAATCCATTGAAGCATAGAAATGATTGAATATGGTTGAGAAAAACTATTTTTCTGTAAACTTATATATGAGAAAGAAAAACAATCCCTTGGATCCATTGATGGGATCTTTGAGTGTCATCCACTTGTTGTTGTTGAAATCCATTGAAGCATTGTTTTTCTTCTTTGCCCCAAGTCATGGATTCGATTCATCTTTGACATGTACACAGAGTAGACATGGCTTCAATGGCTTCGACACCATAGACTTGGCAGACATGTGTGTACATAGGGAAGATCCTACCTTCTTTAAAGGAAGGTGGTTTGGTTACAAATAACAGGTAGACATAAAATATAATTACAATCCATAAGCTCAACGCTTCAGGCTTTCTATTGACTATACGGTATCTTCCTGAAATAATCCCTCTTCTTGCCTTTTGTAGAATGAAAAATGGACCGACTTATAAAAGAAACAACATGCCAGCTTTGGAAGATTCTTGAACTACACACCATCGGTGATGAGCTATTCTTCACATGCGTGACTAGTTAATCGATTTTTTCTCTTGACGGATTTTTTTCTCGTTTGATATAATGCTGATTGTCATGGTTTGGCTGCTTATATCGCATTCTTTTCATGATTTTCCTAAAGATGGTTTGGTGCATCTATAATTTGAGTGATAAATCCTTGAATAAATCCGTTTGACCATTCCTCCAATCAATAGCCATGTGTTTGCACACACTCTTATCCTATGGATTTGGGCATCATTTATACTGTTGGTCGGCTATCATTGCCACAGCATAAGGGATCGCAATAGCTATGCATCTAGCAAGAGATGAACGTATAGGATGAAACCCATACTATACCTTGAAAGCTTGAATCAAGGTAGATATATAGTGGCTTCCACTAGCATGCTCATGAGGAAGACAAAACCGGGCTAGTGGTCATGAAATTGATGCCATATCCCATCAATGCCTCTATTGTAGAAAGAATTAGATGATCATGAAGCAAGATTCTCTAACATAAATGGACAAAAGAGTGGAAGAAAACAAGAGATTCTGTGCACGAAAGAAAAAGAGATATGGCCAGGGATAGAGATGATGTTTCTAGACAAAGCTACCCCTCAACAAGCTCAATATTTCCTACACCTTCATTTTCAAAAATCGCATCTGGGGAGTATATAAACACTTGTGCATTGTTCCAGCTCTCTCTATAAATCTTCTGAAGTAGGCATTTTTTCTTCTTCATTCTTCCATTACCCTTTGCTAAACTTTGTCACTTTGTGCGCTTTCAAGAGCACCTTCAGTAGAGAATACCTCTCTGTAGAGGAGGTACTGGGGTACTGTTGGCATCATACGGGAAGAAGCAGGTATGGACATACATGCAGATCTAGCACTCAGGAAACCCGGTAAAATTTTTCCAATCCTTACATCATTTTAAAAGCGATTCTCATCACTAAAAACCATTGTAAATACCGTTTCCCCTTCTGTAGATCCATTTTGTACAAGCCGAGGAGTGCTCGAGCTTGAGGAGCCTTAGAAGTAGTTGCCTACCAATTTTCATATTTTTTAGATCCCCTTTGAGCCCTCAAATAAGCCCTGGAACCTAATTTTTAACTAGGCTGGACACTAGGTCTGGACAGGGCCAAAGCTAGTCAAAAACTATAAATAGAGCTAGAGAGCTCATTTTGGGGCTGGCTTCTTGTAGTTTTGAGCTTGTATGAGAACTTGGTTGTAATAGAAGTGATTCCATTGTCTTACTCTCTTTGTTCTTGCTGTGTGTGCGCGTGTGTGTATGTGTGTGCATGTGTGCTTCTCACTCACACATTTGTGCCTTCACTTGCTCGAGGTCTTCATACCATCCTCATGTCTTCCCGGATTGACATTAAAGGAGGTGCTACTCATCACTGAGCTACACCAAATTTTGGCGCCGTTGTCGGGGATTCGAGCTTTGAGGACGAGCGTGTGATGGTAAGACGTAGAGAGGACGCATTGGAATGGTAACTAGTAGGTAATTTTCTTGTTTTTTCTCCATCTCCATCTCCATCTCCATCTCCATCTCCATCTCCATCTCCATCTCCATCTCCATCTCCATCTCCATCTCCATCTCCATCTCCATCTCCATCTCCATCTCCATCTCCATCTCCATCTCCATCTCCATCTCCTTCTCCACTTCATATTCCCTCTTCCTTGTCATTCTCCTCATTTGCTTTGTACGAGTTTGAGAGAGAGCGAGTGTGTGTTCTTGTTTTTGTGTGTTTTTTGCATGATTCTTGCAGGTTTCAGCTTCATCATCATCTCCAGCAAGCTCAGCAGGTACGGAATCTATCTGCGCAAGCCCCGAGGCGTCGAGCTCGAGCTATCGTGACACACCGAAAAGTTGACCCAATCACTATTCTGAGTGCACCACGACACTGCGTAGGCCGAGAGCTCCTAGACAGATTAGAAAAATTCACCATATCCCGACCTATTGCGACACACCGAAGTATCGCGACACACCGAGGTATCGTGACACCTCGACCTATCGTGACACTCCCAAGTATCGCATCACCCTGACCTATCGCGACACTCCCAAGTATCGCGACACCACGACCTATCCTGACACTTCCTCCTATCGCGACACTCCCAAGTATCGCGACACCCCGACCTATCGCGACACTCCCAAGTATCGTGACACCTCGACCTATCGCGACACTCCCAAGTATCGCGACACCACGACCTATCGCGACACTTCCACCTATCGCGACACTCCCAAGTATCATGACACCCCGACCTATCGCGACACTCCCAAGTATCGCGACACTTCCACCTATCGTGACACATTGACCTATCGCGACACCCCCACCTATCGCGACACATCGACCTATCGCGACACCTCCACCTATCGCGACACCCCAACCTATCGTGACACCTCCACCTACTGCGACACCTCGACCTATCGCGACACTCCCATCTATCGCGACACTCCCACCTATCGTGACACACCGACCCGACCTATCGCGATACACGGGCTTAATGCATGAATTTTTAGGGTGAATTAATTGAGTAAATTGAGGTACCTTTGGGCTTAATATTGGACACATTGGGATGATATTGGAGCCTTAGAAGTGGGAAAAATACCTACAAACCAGGGAGGAATTTCCTGAACCTGAGAGCTTGTTTTGAACCCTAACTACCTGAATGGTCATAACTCCACCATACGGACTCCGATTGATGAGATTTTGGTCTCGTTGGAAAGCTCGTTGAGAATCCTACGGGGACCTTGACTGGTTTTTGTAAGAATCATACGTGGAGTTTTAGAACATGTATTTTTTAGATGACTTTAGGTGAGACTAGGTGATCCTCAGATTTTGAGGGTACAATGAGTTAATCCAGGGGGGGCCTGTAATTGTTAATGTGTGTCTTTCAATCCAATATAGTAAAGGAGCTATATTAACTTGTGAACTTTTGCAGGAACATTGCGTGCACTCAAGGCATTCCAAGGCAAGCTAGCAAGGGTGAGTACCAAGCTTGGGAGAAGGCTTCCTGGGCTTGTGCAGCGGTCTGAGCAACCAAAAGATTGAGGTTGGAAGTTCTCTCAACCCTCCTTTGTCAATTCCTAGCTTAGGCTAAATACGACTTAGGTGTGGTGGTTAACTAGAGTAATGCTAGGCACGAATCAAGCCCAAGAGAACTAACCAACCAAGTGCAAGCATTAAGTAGGTCTAAAGTGCGAAAACCCTAAGGGACAAAAGTAAACTTGAATCGATCACTTATCAAGTTTGAAATTCACTTAAGTACTCCTGACGATGAGATATCAGACAAGATCATACACATAATATTCAACTAAAAAGAATAAAGAGATTGGTGCAAATTAACCTGCAACGAGAGTGTACTTGGGACCAAGGGGGTAGATAAACCAGGCATATGAACCTTAGGTCAGGCAGACACTTAGGCCGAGATAGACAAAGCCTCAGATCTTCTGAAGCTAGTGTCACTCACACTGCTAGGTCTTGGGCCCAGCAGTTGAGTGATTACCCATACACTCCCCGATCAGAAACAAGTGATTCTGAGATGTCCAATAATATGGAGAGACCAGTAGGTAGTTCAGGGGTGGCTTACCTAGAAAAGCCAGAAGGACCTTACAAGACTCAATTGGAATACATCAGGACTAATCATCTAGGTGCTTGCATCTACGAAGATGGCTTGAGAAGATTTGTGGTCCAAATTAAGAACCCCGATCAACCCCATGGATTCGAACACCCGGTAGTCAAGTTTGAGAATGGAGCATACCTAGATAAAGAAGGGACTATTTATGTAGTCACCACCCTTCCAGACAGAACAGACGAGTTTGGAAATGTGATCGCAGAAGCCGACATGGGTGATATAGAGCAAGGGAACTTAGAGAGAGAACCGAGGACTCCCCATGGTAAATCAGTCTTGACCAGAATCATGACTCCAAAGTGGGTTCCCTAGGATAATAAAAACATAGATTTGCTTTTAAACCGAGAAACCGATGAGGCTTTTTGGAGATATAAGTCTGCTCAGCCACAGGAAGAAGGTGCTCTCACGATCTAGGAGTTTAAAGACCCTGATAGTCTAGGCAAAGTAACCTACCTAGACAATGCGTCAGAGAGGATCTTCGTGGTCTCTGAGCATGGCAGACATGCCTACACATGGAAGGATGAATTTGTTTTTCCCCAACCTTGGTCCAATGTGTCCTATAGCCACCAAGGAGCTGGGACCTCCCACGCCCATGGAGCTCAAAGAGATAGAAGTAGAGACAGACCTGAGGTAAGCTTTGCCAACTCCCTGGGAAGAGAAAGAATGAGAACAGGGACAGATAGAGAAGAAACAGAGAGACCTAGAGCTCCAAGGAACCAGAGAAATGCTGATGATTTCCCTTTGCCAAGGCCGAGAGAACACACTAGGACCCTGAGGCCAACTCAGCTGGTGAAGTCCATGAAGAATTACTTTGATGGCACTGGAGACCCTTATGACCATGTGGCAGAATTTAGGCAAGTCTTGAAAGCTGAACAGGTTGAGGACCTATTCACACAATACAATGCTTTTGGACTAACTCTTAGAAACACAACTCTCAAGTGGTTTCAACCACTACATGAGAGGTAATTTAGGAGCATAGACCAACTTTTAGAGGCTTTCGTCACTGAGTTCTCTAAGAGTGGCATACGGCATAATACCTCCTCCCTGATTCATAGCTTTAAGCAAACACCTCAAGAGACGGTCAGACTAGCAGGAAGACGGTTTAGGCAATACCTAGAGAGGTGCCCAATGCCTGAGTTACCCACACCAGCCAAGCAAGTGGCTTTGTTCTTAGATGGATTGTTGAGCACCAAACTCAGGTCATGTGTATCTGAAGGACCCCAGAACTATAGAAGAGTGCGTGCGCATGTGCATAGACATTGAGGATAATCTAGGCGAGGAGTTGGAGCTATCAAAAATCTACAAGGATTCGGATAGCTCTAGTAGCCTTATGTCTAGTCAATCCACATCCATTGAGGAACTTGCAGAGAAGGTAGCTCAAAAACTAGGTGTCTCTAGCAAACAAATTCCAAGATTTGCCCCAGTTAAGCGGTGCTATACTTGTGGAGGTGACCATATGGCGAATGTATGTCCCATTATTTCCCAACCCCAAGTGAATCCTAGCAGCCAGTATTGCACCATAGAACGAAGGTACACCAACCACACTGCGCAAGACTGCCCTTATAACAAACAAGCTGTCAGACAAAATTATCCTCAGCCATATCCACAACAGGGTAGATACCAGAATCAGTACCCACCATAGCAATACGGCAGACCACAACAACCTTATCAGCCACCTTATCAAGGGCAGCAGAGACCTCAACCAGTCCTTGCGTAGCAACCCCCTGCTCCAACCAATGTGATCCTAGTGAAATATGCATCTGTTGAAGAAAATCTGAACAGAGCCATAGTCCCAATCACACCATTGCTCTCTGAAAGTGATTCCCGTGATCATAGTTTTGACTCCACTCACATTGAAAGCCCGCAGGCTTATTACATGCAGTCACCTGAGCATGACGAGTCATACTATTATGAGGACCCTAGTGAACCTAGTGGGGAGCCTGAGTATGCAAATCTCATGTACCCAAACCCCAACTCTAGACCTCAACTGAGGCAGGTACGACCCCCATTTCCTAGAGGACCATGCTTCAGATGTCAGGGAGATCACCTCATACGTGATTGTCCACTGCCTGCCCCTACACAACCCCTACCAGTGACAATTCAGGGCTTCTGTCAAGATTGTGGGAAAGAGCATCTCTTACGAGATTGCCCAAAGAACCCCAATAACCTGTCAAAAATCACTCCTATCAACGTCATTGGACTAGTAGTAGACTCTACAGGAAGTGTAACTTCCACTGCCCCAGTGCATGTGGTCACTAGAGCTCAAGTCTTGCAGCAAACTCAAGGAGTAGGGCAGGAAAAGAGTTCTGAGGATAGTGAGACAGAGAGTATAACCAAATAAAGGACAAGAGCATGGAGAGATAGTCGGGAGAGAATGAAAAGGCAATGATCATAGAAAATGAGCGAACTTGAAGAAAGCTTGAGAGAAACCAAAGCGAAGATAAGTGAACTCCCATCTCAAAACCACTCTCACACTACCCCACCACCACCCTTTCCATGTCCCTCCAATCCACCACCTTCCATTCCCCAACTTTCTAATCCACCACACGTAACCCACCCACCACCCAGAGTAGGATCAGTCTTAGCCGATCCCACTCCTGAGGATCTAGACATGATGCTTAAAGCATATCAGGCCAGAATCCAGGAAGGGCCAAACGTGACGGACCTAGAGATAGAGAGAACAAAACTTTGTGCTAAGATGGTAGAATTGGCGCAAGCTATGTTTGAAGCCAGTCGCTTGTTCAATGGATCTAGCTCCACTAGAACACCTTTGCATTTTGATGGTCTTTTAGATAGATTGGAAAGGTTACTCACAAAGTCTAGAAAAGGAGCCATCTACCAGGCTGAGGAGAGGGCAAGTGATAGAATAAGCATTCGTCCCCAGGAAGCTTATGTGCCTAACTCCACTGAACCCAACACCTCTTCTTCTATGAATAGGTATTCACCAGAGTTCCTGAGAGAGATTCAAGAAGAGAAATGGGCAAAGGAAAGTGAAGTCCCTCCTCCCATTGGACTTGTGGATGACACACATGATCAATTCCCACAAGACATCCCTTCTATTTATGAAGATCAGGAGAGTGCCCACTCTCACGAAAGGTTAGACTTTGAGTCTAATTCCTTGCAAGAGTTACCACATTTCACGGGCCCCTGGGAAACTAAGTCAACATGCATGAGAGCGCCCATGGTCATGATAAGAAACAAAGATTCGATCATACCTAGGAATACGGAAGTAGTAAAGAACACTAAAGTGCAGTGCAATCTCACTTTAGAAGAGCTACTCAAAGTTAAGCCAGAAGTGTGGAAACATGTAGCCAAACAAGTGCCAGACATAGCAAAATCTCGTTCCCAGGTAGAATCTCATAGAACAGTGCCCGAAATACCACTGGATAAGATAGGAGACATGAGTGAAGGAGAAGAAGGAAATACCTATCTCCTAGTTACCCATCAAGGATACACAACCAAGGCAATTTTGGACTCAGGCACAGGAGTTGCAATTGCTACCACTTCCCTATGGAAGTGTTGGGGCAAGCCAGCACTCCGGCCGACGAGAATGAAATTGCAGATGGCCGATGGTCATATTGAAAGGCCCTTAGGATTGCTAGAAGGAATAACTCTCACTACATGTGGTGTTGAGTTCGAACATACTTTTTCTATATGCAACTTTAGCAAAAACCAAGCCTAGGACATGATTTTGGGAAGGCCATTTATGCGGCAGTTGCAAGTGGTACAGGATTGGGGAACCAATTCCTTGTATTTGCAACACCTAGGTGTTACAACCAAAGTCGATCTCAAGGATTACTCTCATAGAGACGTACCGCCTATTCAATGGAACCCCATCCATAGAGCCAAAGATGACACCAAGTCAGTGCATTCCATAGGATCAGGATCCTCATGGATGCATGAAGACACTTGTGGATGTGTAAAGTAGCAGTAGAAGAAGAGAAGAGAGAAAAATCCAGAGAGATAGGTGCAAAGGAAACCAATAGATCAATTCAAGACCCAACGTATGCACTGGTAGTGTTTCTAGATGAGGAGTTTGAACCTCACGGCTGGGCAAAAATTTTAGCAACCTTGGATGTAGCCATCAATGAAGAGCAGTGGACACCCCACTATGATGAGGATGGCTACGATATTTCAGTCTTCTCAATAGAGCCAATCATGGGAGATGCAGTTTTAGAAGAATGCAAACCTAGCCCCGATGCATTTGAGGATGCAAGTGACTCTGACTTAGAGTCAATCATTATGGACCCACCTTTTGCATCAGATGAAGAATACTTCGATGAAGTCGAAGCTTAGCCCCAGAGACATTTGGTGATACATAAGAAGTCTGCCCCCTATCATCCACAAGCTAATGGCCAGGATGAGAGCACAAATAAGATCTTATGCAATGTGCTGACCAAATTAATGAATACTAAACGCTCTGATTGGGACAAACAGCTACACCATGCTGTTTGGGCATACCGAGTGGCCTATAAAACGATACTCCAAGCCACACCCTTCCAAATGGTGTTTGGCCAGAATGCGGTGCTACCATTGGACTTTTTGATACCTACATTGAAAGTAGCACAAGAGCATGACTGGACAGGCCATGAGCTCTCATCTAGAATTTTTGATCTTGAACGTTTAGGCGAGACACGATTGAGAGCTGCAGCAGGAATCTATGCAACCAAGAAGAGGCAAAAGGCATATTTCGATGCACATGTGAAGGATAAAGGTTTGAAAGCAAGAGACCTAGTCCTAGTCTACACCTTGAAACAACATGCATAAAAATTAGAGAAAAGAGGCTATGGACCAATGATTATCAATAGGATCTCCACAAGTGGAGCAGTACAACTAGCCACTCTAGAAGGCGACATCCTACCAAGTTACATAAGTGGATGCAGAGTCAAGTTATATCAAGAACCCCTAACAGAAGAAATGCTAAGTCGACTCAATACTGCAAAGAAACGTAAGGAAGTGGAAAAGAGAATTCGAGAAGAAGCACAGGCAGAAGCTTTAGAACGCATCCGACGAATGAAACTGAGAAGACAAGGTAGAGATCAGGCCATGACTGACAATCATGAAGCTCATGGCTATCACATCGCCATGTGTGAGGCTTCAGGTAAGCGGACCCATAAGATAGTTGATCGACGATCTTTTTTGACCCTAGAAGTAGGACAAGGAGACAGTACAAGGACCATGAGAGCTTTAATTGACTCACGAGCCGCCACTAGTGCAGTCTGGCTTTCTTACTACCAACAATTGCAATTGGAGGTAAAACCCCTAGAAGCATATCTGATAGGACTAGGAGGATTTGAAACCCCTTGCATGGGAGAGGTGGAACTTCCTCTCTACGTTCAAGAGGTCCTCATGCCAGCCAAAGTGCTAGTGTGTGAAGACGAGGATCTTATCGAACCTCTTGTCTTGGGCCAAGACTGGATCTATGATCACGCAGTCAATCTTAACATAAGAAGTGGACTTCTTCAGGCTTGGGCAGGCCAAAGCCGCCTTACGATTGAATTAGAAAATCAAGCACTCAAACCATTGGAAAAGGCACCAACTCTTGGTCCCTCCAGGAACCCACATGAAGATAACAATGCTGTTCTTGCTCAAAGTTCTATGGTGCAGAGGATTGTCACTCTCGACGAAGCTATAGAAGTAAATGGGGAGTCCCCAACTGTCCAGAGAAGATTCTAAAGGTACAGGCTCAACAACACACGACACGGAGGAAACCGATGATCAAGAAGCATGAGCACCAACGTGGGCTTTATGAAGCACTGCTTGGCATGAAGCAGATCTGGATACGTCAGGAGAAAAAAACCACGGCTCCAGAGGCAGGTTCTCAAAGGAGCATCAAGCGAGCCACATCGTCAAGGACTCAAACGAAGGAGTTCCCTAGGCAACAATCTAGACATACCATTTCTATTTGGGTCCCTAAGCGATTAATGAAGGCTATCCCTAATACTAGATGGATATGGGTGCCCAAGGCCTGCTTACAAGCCCAAATAACTTCACCTCCAGTCACTAGAGTAAACCAACACTCACACACACTCTTGGCAAACAGCTCAGGGAACGTACCTACACCTCACAATGTTACACCTTCGGTCAAACCTAGAAATGTCTGGAAATGGGTACCCAAAAGGTCCCAAATCCAGCACAATCTAGCTCATAAATCTTTACCTGGCATCAGCCCTAAGAACTATGCATCCTCAATCAAAGTTTGGAGACTTAAACCATGTATCAAACCCCCTGACCCAATTTTGTAACTCCATCCACTCTGATGACGATGCATTCTGAGTACATTGCATATCCAAAGTATGCATCTAGGATGACACTAACCACTAATCAACACTCACACTTATCACAAACACTTCACCTCTAACCACTAACCATCTAGAATGTCATGTTAGTATTGTGAAGGGAACACCATTACATCTTGTTTCCTATGCAACACTGACGTGCCCTTCTTCTTCTAGCAGATAAGCATCAGAAGTATCATGGCAGCAGCAGCAGGAACAAGCTCCCAGGCAGGCACTAGTACTCAAAGCAATTGGGATACCATGCCCATGGAGGCTCCTCTGACAGCGAGGCCTGAAGAGCTTTTAAATGTGAGAAGAATTCCTATCTCGGATCCACCAAGTGGCCTAACAGAAAGAGTAAAGGGCCATTCTCATTGGTTCAATGAGATGCCAGGAGATTTGGGAGATGCTGATCATATTTGGGAATCCAGGTTGGAATGCGGAGGAGTTTGGTGGACCTTTCAGTTCTTCTCACGAGACTTTGAAGCATTGCAAAATGTAGCTCCTCTTCAAGATCTCACCATCACGTCCGATCCTATGGACATTTCACCTCCCATAGGACCACTCACCACCACTTTTGTCTCAACATCACCACTTGTAACTTCACGCACGCCACCGCATACACCCACTATCAGCACAACATCCACTTTTCCCTTTCCCATTTCCCGACCCCTTGCATCTTTCACCTCCACCTCTGCACCCACCTCATTCAATCATGCATTGGACACCATGTTCGAAGCCGCTGCCCAGCTTAAGGAAGAATACCGATTATTGGAAGCAAACAATAAGGAGCTGTGTACTCTCTCATCCCACCTCCAGGCACGTGTCAGTGCCTTGGAATTGAGTAATGCAGCATTACAACAAGAAGTTACCACCCTCCAACAATCGAAGGCAGAGCTTGAAGCCAAGTATACAGAGACGGGTAAGGCTATGGAAGAACAACTTAGAGACCAGCTAGCTCGTAATGCTCGACTACAACGAAACATGGCTCTACTCCGATGCCATCTAGCGGCTGCCCAAGAAGAAAACAGGAGATTACAACAACAAAATCAAGACAACCTTGCAACTGCCATAGAAAATACTCCAGGGGCACCCATCGACCCTGCTAGCTTCCGGGCCATCCCTTCAAAAAGCATACAACAAATATTGGAAACCTATGCCAACCTCTTAGAAGCTCATGATCAGCTTGGTCGACCAAGTAAAGGAGCTACAAAGATCCCAAGTGCCTACACCACACCCACCAGAAGCTAAAGAGATGGTCAATGCTGCAACTTCACCAGAGGCCGAATCTTCAACGACCAATGAGGTACTTAAGCTACGACAACAAGTGGCAGAATTAAAGATCAAGTTGTTACAGTATGAACGACCCCCCTCTCCACCTGTTCAACCAATAGAAGAAGAAGCAGTAATCATTCCAGTGGAGGAAATATTTGAAGACAACTATGAGCCTCAACCCCTTCCCGGAGGCAGAATCACGGAGGAAGGACAAGACACATATGAGGAACCCCCTTCAACATGGATGAAACAGGTGGAAGAAATGGGAACAACTCATGAGGAACGTATCTCCACTCAGATGCTGGCCATGAGGACCATTGAAGAAACTATTCTTCATTCAGAATATTTCAGGAACCTCGCCCTTCGAAGACTGATAACTAGTTCAGAGTTATAGTATAAACCCTATTTTGTATTGTTGGCGGACTACAATGCTGAGATCAAACGCATAACCAACAAGTACTCCACCTTCGCCACACAATTTGAACCAGAGGATATTCCAGAGGCAGCCAAAAAAGGGGCCATATTCCAACCCATTTGGAGACAGAAATTATTGGAGACCTATCCGGAAATGCTACGAACGTGGGATCATGCACCCATGCATTTGAAATATAACCCATGCTTTGGACCAGTGCAAAGAAGAAGATCATGGAAAGCATTTGCCATCAAGGTTCAGAACAATGCAAACTACAAGCAATGGCTCAATTACCCCTCAATGGCACCACCAACAGGCACACCAACAGTATCATATATGATGGCTACCATCAGACATTGGATGCCACGCCTCCACCCCATGCCAGATGTCCCCGCGCAGATGATGCTCAAAATTTTGGACAGTGCTAAAGACTTTCTGAAATGTACGTAACATCTAGCCTCCAATTCCGGGCTTCATCAATGGTATTATGATTTTCTTTATGACATGAGCACAACCCCGAGCATTCAAGTTGCTTATGCATGGCACGCAAGAATCAGATATCTCCCTACTTGCTATAAGCAAACCTTTGATGATATGTTCACCACGGGGTTTTGGGAATCACACTCCAAAGTGTTCGCACCACGCCCAACCCACCTGCTACAACTATTCGCGTGCGAACAGACAATGCACTCAGAACTCTACACCACACCACAACCGGACATGCCTGGCGCAGTTAATTGGGAGGCCCTGCTGTTAGCAGCAGACAAGGAACTGAAGGACTGACAAGGCATGGCAGTCAGAGAAGAGAGTTAGAGGGGAGAGAAGGCACAAGCAGACAAGGGAGTCAACGACGATCTGGCAAGTAGGCCAATAATTTTCTTCATGAAGAAGCAAGTACGAGCATTCACGCAGATCTAGCACTAAGGCAACCCTTTAATTTTTCAAAACCCTTACACCAATTAAAAGTGATTCTCATCACTAACAACCCCTGTAAATACCATGTTCACCTTTTGTAGCTCCATTTTGTGCAAGCCGAGGAGTCCTCGAGCTTGAGGAGCCTTAGAAGTAGTTGCTTACCAATTTTCGTATTTTTTAGATCTCGTTTGAGCCCTCAAATAAGCCCTGGAACCTAATTTTTAACTAGGCCGGACACTAGGTCTGGACAGGGCCAAAACCTAGTCAAAAACTATAAATAGAGCTAGAGAGCTCATTTTTGAGGGTAGCTTGTAATTGAAATGAACTTGTGAGAGCTTTTTGAAAGTAATCTAAGAACTCCATTGCTTCTCACTCTTTGTCTTGCCGTGTGTGCGCGTGTGTGTGTATGTGTGTGCATGCTTGTGTGCTTCTCACTCACGCACTTGTGCCTCCACTTGCTCGTGGTCTTCATACCATCCTCACGTCTTCCCGGATTGACATTAAAGGAGGTGCTACTCATCACTGAGCTACACCAAATTTTGGCGCCGTTGCCGGGGATCGAGCTTTGAGGACGAGCGTGTGATGGTAAGACGTAGAGTTGACGCGTTGGAGTTGTAGGTATTTTCTTCACTTTCATCTATTTTCTTGTTTTTTCTTCACCATCTTCATCACCATCATCATCATCACCATCTCCCACCTCCATCTCCATCATCACGAAAATTTTCAGTTTTGATCATATCACCATCTCCACCTCATTTCCTTCATTCTACTTGTGAGAGAGAGCGATATTGCTTGCACTATTTTTGCATGTTTCTTGAGCATTTTGCAGGTTCTTGCTGAAACATCATCCCCAGCACGTTGCGCAGGTACGGAATACTCAGAATCTGTCTCGCAGTCGCCAGCCTCTGTCGATCGCGATCGACAGAAAACTCACCCCTTTGGTAAAATAAAGCACACCACTGTGACAAGCACAAAGAGCACATCCTAAAACACTAAAAACAGTAGAAAAAATCCGTGGTTCTCTGTCAATTGCAACCGACAGACCCTGTCAATCGTGACCGACAGACCCTGTCAATCGTGACCGACAGACCCTGTCAATCGTGACCGACAGACCCTGTCAATCGTGACCGACAGACCCTGTCAATCGCGACCGACAGACCCTGTCAATCGCGACCGACAGACCCTGTCCATCGCGACTGACAGACCTGTCGATCGCGACCGACAGACTTCACGACAGACAGACTGCCACGTAGGACCCTGTCAATCGCGATTGACACCGTCGATCGCGATCGACAGCCACGACCGACACCTCTGTCAGTCGCGATTGACACCGTCGATCACGACCGATTGAAATTCAACGATTGATTGACTTTTACGCGTAGCCACATGTCCATCGCGACGGACACATCCCCGATTGACTGAAATCACGGCGAAAAACCCGGAAAAAGTGTCGATCGCGATTGACATCATCAATCGCGATTGACAAAACTCACGATCGACTCTGTCGATCGCGAATGACACTGTCAATCGCGACTGACGTGTCGATCACGACCGACAGGCCCCGACGGACACCTCTATCAATCGCGATTGACAGACCTGTCGATCGCGATTGACAGGCTTTTCGGCCAAAAAAATTAGGGTTTTTTATTCTAAGCTTTGGGGATAGTTTTTGGGCATATTGGTCTAGCAATTAGTGAGTTGTGAGGTCCCTACACATGTGCTTTTGAGAAAAATCCTGTGATCTGTTAGCCTGTTTGAACCTTGTTTTAGCACCAGAACCCTGAACTGACATAACTCTCTCATACGAAATCCGTTTGCTGTGATTCTTGTTTTGTTGGAAAGCTCGTGGGTATTTTAAAGTTGACCATAACCAGGGGGAACAAAATTTAGGGATCTCTAGAATTGTTTTCCAAAAAATCACAGTGAAAATTGGTCTTGAGCTAACTTTGGAACTCTTACAGATCTATTGAGAGCATCGAAGGGCATTCTAAGCAAGAGTAAGTGCAAGCTTGGGAACACGCTTCCTGGGCACTCAAGGGCAACCAAGAAGGAAACAAAAGGTTGGAAATTCTCAACTCTCTTTGTCAATTCCTAGCTTAGGCTAAGAACAACTAGTGATAGGAGTAAGCCAGGGCGGCGATAGGCATCTATCAAGTTGAAGACTACCTAAATACTCAAAGTTCAAGATAACTACATAATCTTTGTACAATTGAGAATCCTAAAGGAAAAGAATTTAACGTGGAACGATCAACTTAAAGTACGAAAAATACTCAAGTATTCCTGACGACGCAATATCAGACAAGATCATAAACATGATAACACACTAAAAACGAATCAAGTGACTGATACCAATTGATCGGCAACGAGGTTGTACTTTGGGCAAAAATCGGGCTACTTAACTAGGCATATGAACCTTAGATCAGGACGGCATCTAGTAAGGGATAGACAAAGCCTTAGGTCTTCAGAAGCTAGCGTCAATCATACTGCGAGGTCTTGGGCGCAGCAGTTGAGTCACCACTCGCATTACCCTAGCTCTGATACCAGTGAATCAGAGATGTCTCAAGGCATGGACAGACCTACGGGAAGTTCAGGAGTGCCATACTTGCACAGAGTAGAAGGCCCTTACAAAACACAGTTGGAATACCTTAGGACCAACCGATTAGGTGCTAGCATCTATGAGGATGGTCTAGGAAGATCGCTAGTCTAGATTAAAAACCCTGACCAATCCATTGGACTAGAGCACCCCGCTGTCAAGTTTGAAAACGGAGCATACTTGGACAAAGAAGGAACTATATACGTAGTCACCAGTCACCCAGATAGGACAGACGAATTCGGAAATGTGATCTCAGAAGCGGATTTAGGTGACTTGGAGCAAGGAAACATGGGTGTAGAACCTAGGAACCCTCGTGGAAAGTCAGTGCTAACAAGGATCATCACTCCCGAGTGGATCCCACAGGACAATAAGAGTATAGATCTGCTGCTAAACCGAGAAACCGATGAAGCCTTTTGGAGGTATAAATCAGACAAGCCAATTGATATAGGGACAATCATGATCTATGAGTTTAAAGATCCAGATAGCCCAGGTAGAGTGACCTACTTAGATCGTTCTTCGGAAAGGATCTTTGTGGTTACAGAAAATGATAGGCACGCTTACACTTGGAAGGGTGAATTTATTTTCCCCCAACCAAGATCGAATGTTTCCTATGGTCACCCTGGTGCTGGAACATCCCAAGCTCATGGAGCCCAAAGAGACAGACATAGAGATAGACCTGAGGTAAGCTTTGCCAACTCAGGGGCAGAGAGAGAACGAGGACGAAAACAAATAGAGTAGAGCCTGAGGTACTTAGAGCCCCAGGACATCGAAGAAATGCCGATGAGTTCCCTCTACCACGACCTAGAGAGCACACAAGGACTTTGAGACCAACCCAGCTAGTTAAGTCCATGAAGAACTACTTCGAGGGCACGGGAGATCCATACGATCATGTGGCTGAGTTTAGGCAAGTCTTGAGAGCTGAACAAGTGGAGGATTTATTCACGCAGTATAATGCCTTTGGTCTAACCCTTAGGAACACAGCCCTTACGTGGTTTCAACCATTGAATGAAAGACAATTCAGGAGCATAGACCAACTCCTAGAGGCTTTCATTATTGAATTCTCTAAGAGTGGCATAAGGCATAATACCTCCTCATTGATTCACAGCTTCAAGCAAACCCCTCAAGAGACCGTGAGACTTGCAGGAAGAAGATTCAGGCAATACTTAGAGAGATGCCCTACCCCTGAGTTACCCACGCCAGCTAAGCAAGTGGCTTTATTCCTGGATGGATTGCTAAGTACCAAATTGAGATCCTATGTGTACTTGAAGGACCCTAGGACCATAGAAGAGTGTGTACGCATGTTGCTCTAGCACAATGGTAAATACCACGTTAAGAAGCGTCACCTCCTTAATGTCAATCCGTGGGAGAGGTAGGAGTGATATGAAGATCGTGAACGTGAGATGATGTGAGAGTGAAGGTGAGAAGCACAAAGATGCACACACACATACACACACACAATGAAGAGACAAGCAAGACACAATGGAAGGTGGGAAATTAGCTTTATTACTCAAGAATGCTCTTACAAGCTCAAACTAGCTCTATGCTCACACTAACCAAAATGAACCAACCTCAAAAATGAGCTCTCTAGCTCTTTTTATAGTTTCTAGACTAGTTTTGACCGGTTTCACATCTAGTGACCGGCCTAGTTAAAAATTAGGTCCTAGAGGCTATTTGGAAGGGTAAACGATGTCTAAAAATAACGAAATTTGGTACGAGTATTCTACCTAAGCTCCTCAAGCTCGAGGACTCCTCGGCTTGCACAAAATGGAGCTATGGATTACAAAATGGGGTTTTCTTATGATACATATGTTACAATTAGTGATAACAATCACTGTTGAATGTTTGGAGAATTAATAAGAAATATATTTGTTTAAAAAATTGATCCGCCTGGCTCCCTGCTTCGTCTTCACATGCTTCCGTGGCGTCTGTGCCTCTGACTGCTTCCAACACCCCCCTCCCTCTCGCTTCTGTCGTCCCTGACAGAACCTTGTTGTGAGGTCTGCCGGATGTAATTCTGTAGGAGGTCTTGAGCGAGGGTGTGCTCTGATACACGAATACCTCGGGCTAGATCAGCCTCAAGTTTCTCCCAATCGATAGGTTGTGGCTCGTCTGGTGGTGGGAGCTGATAATGTGTGGAGTACACCATTCGTTCACAGGCAAATAATTGCAATAAGTGTGTGGGCCTGCTTATAAACACCTCTGAATGGTACTCCCAAAAGCCGGTGGTGAACATTTCTTCGAATGTCTGCTTGTAACATGCCGGCAGATATTTGATCTTGCAGTGCCAGGCGTAACACACCCGTAGCGATGGCGTTGTGCTCATATCATAGACTAAATCAAAGTTGCCATGCTCAAAGCCCGGGGTGTTAACATGCGGAGCCTTGATGCGTCGGAAGACTTTAAAGACCATCTGCATCATGTCAAAGATTTTGACAGTCATGTGCGCGGCAATATCATCCATATGTTTTAATCGAGGGAGCCAGTGGCGGATTGTCGCCATCATGTAGCCTACTGTGGGTAACGCGACTGGTGGCTTGAAGTAGGGATAGTTCAACCAGTCTTGGCACTGCTTATTGTTCTGTAGCTTTATAGCGAAGGCAGTCCAAGAGCGGCGTCGTGGTACTGGTCCCCAGCACGGATTAAATTTTAAGTGAAGCGGCGCTTTTACCCACGTGCTCATCATCTCTGGATAATTTTGCAATAAATCTTTGCGCCAGTCTGGTTGAAGGCTGCGCCCTTGGTGGCAAGTCCTCTGGCTCGAATTGAGTGGCATGCGTTGGTTTCATACCTGTTTCTTTTTCTATGGTTAACTGGTATTCGGCCATTAACATGAAGTACGGTTTATATTGGAGCTCATGCCCAGATATGTATCGTCGCGGGGCCAATTGAGCAAAGAATGGTGATTGTAAAATTTTCTCTTCAATTATGGCCATGGCATGTAGCTGTGCCTCTACTCTGGCCGAGTGTGTCGTTCCGAGTTCTTCAACTGTCTTCATCCACGCGGGGGTAGGTAATTCGTAGGTCATCTGGCCTTCGGCCGTGACACGTCCGCCTGGGATGGGTATCGGTTCATATGCATCTTCGAATGTCTCCTCCACCGGGATAGTGACGGTTTCTTCCTCAGCTGGTAGCTCCGGTGGGGAGTCTGGCCTTGGTGGTGCTTCATAGATGGCAATCCTAGATTCAAGATTTGTTACCTGGGCCCGGAGTGCGTTGAGTTCCTCTAAAACTTCAGGGGCAGGGTCCACAGGCGCTGGTAATTCCGCTGCTACTTGTACTTGTTGTGTTGCTGGTTCTCTGAGTTGTAGCAGTTTGTGATCTTCCTTTAACTTTTGATGTTCTTCGTTCATACGATCATAGTCCTCGAGCAATCTAACATGGTCGTCTAGCAGCATCCGCATCGACTCGGATGGGATTGCCTTGAATCTGCTCGGACTTAGTGGCTGTTCTGGATGATCTAAAGCCGCTTCCAAGTTCTCTCTGTTCTGCTCTTGGAGTCTCTGGTTCTCCTCTTTTGCTGCGGCTAAGTGTCTTCTTAGTAAGCCCATATTTCTAGTGAGCGTTGCATTGCGGACAGTCTGGGCTCTAAGTAGGTTATCCAAATCCGCGGTGGCCTCTTTGGTTTTCTCCTCACTTTCTAGTTCTAACTTGTGATAGGCCTCTCGTAAATCTTGGTATCGGCTGTTCAGTGAGGCGTTCTCAATTGATAACGAATTAAGCTGCGTTTGTAATTCGTTCGTCGTTTTCTGCAGCTGTTGATAGTTGGTGCCGAGTGATGCAAACTCATCGCGGACTTGCGTCCTGCATGCGAACATGTGTTGAAATGCGGTGTCTATGGTGGGCGATAGTAGTAGTGAAGTGCTAAATGAGGATGTAGTGGGAGTAGATGCAGTGGGAATGGGGAGTGGGGTTGGGACAGTGGATGCAGTGGTGATTGTGGAAAATTGTGAAGTGCCTAAATATGAGGGTGCTGTGAGTGGAGTGGGTGGTGGTGAGGTGGATGGTGATATGTCCATGCCATTGGACGTGTTTAGTGTTGTGACTGTGAAAAGTGGTGTGATTGTGGGTGATTGTGTAGGTGTGAATACGGGATTTACAAACGTAGAGTAGTTTACAGGGGGGATGGTTGGAGCAGCTTGGTGAAACGGGGAAATAGGGGTTATGGTAGGTTGGGGAGGTGAGACTGGTGAGAAGGTTAGTGGGGTTAGGAAGGGGAATGGGGGTCTTAGAGGTGGGGGAAACGCTGGGAAGGATGAAGGGGTGAAGGGGTTAACATATGGATGCGGAGGGTTGGGTGTGGGCATGGTGGTATGAATGGGTAAGGAAGAGGTTGTGGCTATGTTGCTTTGTACAGGTGTGGATGTGGGGAAAGCCGGTGGGTGTGCGGGTGATACGGGATGGGTTGGTGAAAGATGAGGTGAGAGAGGAGTCGAAGGGGTGGATGTTATTTCGAGGATAGTAGTGGTATGTACAATGGTGGTACGGGGTGGCGAATCTACAAGGATGGTTTCTGCGGTTAATGAACGTTCGGGGGCGAGGCGTGCCTCCCTGGCTTGTGCTGAAGATTGGGCTCCTGTTGGTACACGAATATACTCCCCAGGTTTTGAGAGTAGTCGCACTCGGCGGGGATCAAACTGTGGTAGTTGCTTTCTTTGTAAAAACCTGAGTGCTTCATGGGAGCCTACTGATTTGACTAACTCTCTGAACCCTCTGATATATGCGTCTTCGAATCCTCCGGAGATGAGTTCCTGTTCAATTAATGCCTGGCTCTCCTCTTCAGTTAACTTCTTTCGTGCCCAGACCTTCTCCATGGTACGATATAATTTCTTTATAGCCAGTGTGTACGCTGCGGCTTCAAATGTCTCATCTTCATATGTGCTGGTGTCGCCGTGTGTGTCGGTTTGTTGGCCTTGGCCCTCTGTCTGTTCGTCATGTGAGCCCTGGCTGGCTTCATCGTCGCCTTCCTCGTTGTCTGTTTCGGTTCTCTCTTCTTCAGAGCTCGACACAGCTTGTCCTTGTGGCAAATCTCGCGGCGTAGTAGGGTAGCTGGGACGTTCATATTCCTGGGAGAACAGTTGTGCTTCTGAATACTGGAATTCGTTTGAGAATGCATCAGGCATCTCAAAATCAAATGTCGTGTTTATGGGGTCGGCCTCCATATGTGGTATCGGGAAAGAAAACGCTTCCGCACCAATGGTGGTGGGAGCTTCTGCTGTTGTGGTGGTGGGTTCTGAGGTGGCAGCTGCCTGAGGTGCAGCGGTACTAGTGGTGGCCTCTGTAGCCACTGGTCTGGACAGCCGTATGCGAATAGGTTGTACAGTGGGAGCAGCTTCTGTCTGTGGTCGCTCTGGAGAGGGTTGTGGTGACGGCGACTCTGGCACTTGGAGGCAAGGGATGGTGCCTCGCATGCGCTTACCTGCCCGTGTCCTACTAGGCTTCCTGGCTTTCTTCGTTGTGCCCTTGAATGCCTTCAATTCCTCTCCTGTTAATGCACGCTCGATGGGCAAGTCATAAGCCAAGCACATATACACAATTCTTGTGAGTGCACAACATCCGTTAAGCACTTTTTTACGCTCCCATCTGTGCTGTGCCAGGTACATTTGATCTATGATCCAGCTTGCCAGATCAACAGTTTGGGGTCCCGTGCATGCCAAATATAATCCGAACCATATTCTTTTGTGTGGCATGGTAAATCTGTCCTGAGCTGGGAATGCGAAATGTTGCATGCATATCCTTAGTGGCTTTGACAGCTCAGGTGTAATGGCCGAAATTTCCTCCCACTTCGTGACATCCCCACGTTTCATCGGTTCTGGAATTAATCTCTCTCGATCTGTGGGTGTGTGGGTTCCATGAATCTTGATGGCTGCTCTGATTAAGTCCTTAGAGAGATAAAATCTCTTGTAAGGTGGATCATCCACTAGAGTAGGCAATATGAAGGTTCCTGGGATGTCCTTATTCTCTGATGCCAGCAATGTAGTGATTAAATAATAGCACCTGTAAAAATCCGGTTTGGGCAGAGGATCACTGAAATACTCTGTGAAGCCTGCTCTGGCCCAAACATGAGTTAAATCCTGGGTGCTTTGTAGGGCTTCGAACTCTCTGGAGAAAAACTGGTACTTTCCCCACGTGCGGTCATCAAATGTCAGAGAGGATTCAAATATAAAGTCCGCGTCCGCAAGGGGTCCTGCAAGGCCCTGAAACCAATGAGAGTTCCTGTGTATCTTTTCGGTGTAGCCCATAGGGGGGTTATCGATAGGCATGGGCCCTGGAAATCCCTGAAATTCTGGCGGTGGAGCAGTCGGGTGGGATTCTGCTCGTAGCACGTTGAGTGGCACAGCCGCTACACTGGGGCCTGCTCCTGATGTTCCTTCGTCGGTTTGCATGGTGGCTGGTGCGCTAGTGAGAAAGATCTGCTACAAAAGATTAACACATTAGCATGGAAATTAATCATGATCCCATTAAAGTGAGACCGCAATCCCTTTCCATAACTGATGCGTAACCCGTGTAGCCAAGTGCTGTGATGTGATGGATGCAATGTTTCTTGCAGCACTAGTGCAGGTCTCTAGACACCTATACGTTTCAGATCATGCATACATTTCTTGATGAGATGAGATTACGAGTGGTGTGTGATGATGGTGTGTGAATTTATACAAGGTTTAAAGGTTAGTGATTTAGTACAAGGTTGTATGTTAGTCGGGGGGTAGTTAGACAATGGGTTAGGGGAAGACGGTTGGACACGTTTCGGTATCCATTTCCTAAAGATCTTGGAGTGGGTGGTGGGTTTCTGCTGAGGGGTGAAAGGTGGTGTCGGGTTTGGTGGTATCGAGGGATGAGAGGAGTTATGGGGGTTATATATTACATGGCTTATGGGTTGAGCTATGATACATGGTTTGGGTACCCAAATCTGCGTGGGCGTGGGTCTATGGGTAAGGTACTTCTTGGCGATCCACATTTGTCGGATGCTCGGACCTGTAGAAGAAGGTCGAGGGGATGGTGGATATCGATTCTGTTTCTGTTCGGCCTTTTGCTTGTTGATCTCTGCTTGGTTGGAGTCCTTCGGTGCTTTTTGTCCTTTCGGCACCCATATTTGTCTGGTGCCGCTTCCTTTGGGAGGCCTAAACTGCCTTCCTTGTTGAGTCTTCTGATACTGCCGTCGGTCTGGGTTCCTTCGTCGTGGTTGACTCTGTCGTAGTTGGGGGTGAGAGGTTGGATGGACACTCTGCTTTGGAAAAGAAGGGAGTTCCAACACTTGCGTGACCTGCCCATTAGGAAGTGATGCCTTTTGTAACTTTAATCTAGGCCAGTCCGCAACAAGTTTGGAAGGATGAGCACCGCAGGGTGTCGTGCTCATTTGGCCGCTGATGCAACCTACCTGACCTCTGATTGTGCCCTTCTGTCCTTGCGTTTGGGTAACTGTCGCTTCTAGTTTGCAGGAAGTCCCAGGGAAGATCTCCTGTCGTTCTTCTGACTGACAACTGTCTATAGCCAAGCCCGAGTGGGTTGGTGTAGACGTAACGTGACTGGTCTGCCCAAAAATCTTCCTGTCTTCCGTCGCATGCGTTTCATAGGGTCTAGGGTCACAACCGTCAAGCGGAATGCCGTTAGGGAAGTCAAGCGGTATCACTCGCTTCTGCTCTAAGGTTCCAATCTGTAGGGAGCCTTGTCTAAGATTTAGGTCCACTGAGTGATCGTATAGCCAATCTTGGCCAAGGATTAGGGGTTCTATCAGGTCGTCATCATGGCACACTAGTAGCTTTGTTGTCATGGTCACATCCTTAATGAGGATAGGAGGGTCCACCTCACCCATGCAAGGGGTTTCCATGCCTCCTAGGCCTATGAGGTATGCCTCAATTGGCCGCATTTCTATTCCTGAAGCCTTATAGTGGGACCATCTAATCGCACTAGTCGCAGCACCTGAGTCAATCAAAGCCCTGAGTTCTTGGCTATGGTTACCGTGCGTTAGCCTTACTGTAATGAATGGTCTCCTGTCCACTATGCTAGGATGAGTGGTTGACTTTACTTGACACATGGCCATGGGATATCTGGGTGATGTTTCCAGATGGTTATAATGTTCTCTCCCTAGTCCTTGTCTTCTTAGCTTCATGCGCTTAATGCGTTCTATGGCCTCTGCCTGAGCTTCCGCTCGTATTCTATTTTCTTCCTCCTTACGCTTCTTTGCCAACGTGAGTCGTCTAAGCATATCCTCAGTAAGAGGTTCTTGATATAGCTTGACTCTACAGCCACTAATGTAATTAGGCATTATATCTCCTTCTAAGGTGGCTAACTGTACTGCTCCACTAGTCGAGAGTCTGTTAATGATCATAGGTCCATAACCTCGCTTTTCTAACTTGCGTGCGTGCTGTTTCAGCGTATATACTAGAACTAAATCTCCTTCTTTTAGGCCTTTATCTTTCACATGTGCATCAAAATATGCTTTCTGCCGCTTCTTCGCTGCGTATATTCCTGCTGCTGCTTTCAGCCTGGTTTCTCCTAATCGTTCCAAGTCCATTATTCTTGCTGATAATTCATGGCCGGTCCACTGATGTTCCTGTGCTACCTTAAGTGTCGGTATCAAGAAGTCCAAAGGAAGCACTGCATTCTGACCAAAAACCATCTGAAAGGGAGTTGCATTGAGTACGGTCTTGTAGGCCACTCGATATGCCCAAACAGCGTGGTGTAACTGTTTGTCCCAATCTGAACGTTTGTTGTTCACGAGTTTCGTCAGTACGTTACAAAGTATCTTGTTAGTGCTTTCAGCTTGACCATTGGCCTGAGGATGATATGGTGCAGATTTCTTGTGAATCACCATAAAATCCTGTAACAAATATTCAATGACTTGGTTTAGAAAGTGAGTGCCTCGATCGCTCACTAACTCTATAGGCAGTCCATATCTTGTAAAGACATTTTCAAATAAGAATTTTGCAGTCGTGTGTGCATCATTCTTCTTTGTGGCCTTTGCCTCTACCCATTTTGTAAGATAATCTGTGGCAACAATAATATATTCCGCATGTGTACCTTTTGCAGGGGGGTTAATGGGTCCTACAAAGTCTATACCCCACTTAGAAAATGCACGTCCGCCCATCATGGGTTTCAATGGCATTTCGTCTCTGCGAGTAGGAAACTGAGTTCTTTGGCACACATCACATCTCTTTACATAGGTATGTGCATCCATGTGAAGAGTGGGCCACCATAATCCTGCAAAGAGGATGGCTTTGATTATCCTATCTGGTCCAAAATGACCTCCTGCAACACCTTGGTGTGCAGTCTCTAGTATGCTCAGATAATTGCTCTCATGAACACATTGTCTTAGATATCCATCTCGTCCTCTTTTGTATAGATTATCGCCAATAAGTGAGTAGCCTTGAGCTTCCTGCTCTAGACCGCGTTGTCGAGCTAAGGTCATTCCTTGAGGGAATGTGTTCGTCCTCAAGTAGGTCACCAAAGGTTCACTCCAGTCTGGTGTGAGAGACACATGATATAATGTCGCATGCTCAACTGGTGGTCTTTCACAACAAACATGGCATTCCTTACACAACTTGTAGACATCTGCTTCCATAGTAGGCCAATATACTCCTAGTCTTTGCAGAGTCTGTAGTGTTCTATGTTTTGAATGATGTTGCTTTAGTGCACCTATGTGTGCTAATTGCAACCAATTCGCATGTTCTGATTCATCTACACAACAAGTAAGAATCTTTTGATTATCTTGTTTATATATGCTTCCTGCCATTATTTGGTACCTCTGAGATTTGGTAATCTCTCCTTCTTTGATCTTTATCCTAGGACTCTTGGGTCCGTATGTCAGAATAGGGACTAACGGCTTAGCCCATTCCGGTGCTATCTCGAGGTTAAACAAGTATGCATCTGGTAGATCATCCGCTACTCCTTGAGGAGCTTCTCCTGAGGTTAATCTTGAGAGGTGGTCAGCTCTAAGATGCGTCTTTCCTTTCCTAACTACCACTTCAAAATCATACTCCATGAGTAATAGAAACCAACGTATCAGTCGTCCGGTGTTACATGGTTTGTTGACTAAATATAATAGGGCTTGATGATCTGTAAAGAACTTGAATTTGTTGGCCAACAAGTAGTGCCTAAACTTCTTTACCGCGTAGATCATCCCTAATCCTTCTCGTTCCGTCGTGGTGTAATTTCTCTCTGCTGCGTTCAGTTGTCTGCTAGCGTAAGCTATGGGGAGATCTATGTTACCTTCATTCATGGGTTGTGCTAACACACATCCTATGGCGTAATTGGATGCATCCACATGTACATGGAATGGCTTACTCCAATCTGGGGTGGTCAATATAGGTGCTGAGCACAAGCGTCGTTTGAGTTCATTGAACGAATTTTCACATTCATCTGTCCACTCAAAATTGGTTAAAAGAGAGTACAAAGGCTTGGCTATGATTGCATACATGTGTATGAATCTCCTATAATAACCGCAATGGCCCATAAATGCCTGTACCTCTTTCACATTAGTTGGTCTTGGTAATTCTGCAATTACCTTCACTTTTTCCTCGTCCGTAGAGATTCCATTTTTTGACACAATGTGTCCTAGAATTTTGCCTTGTCTGACCATGAAAACGCATTTTTCTGGGTTCAAACAAACCTGATACTCTCGACATTTGTCAAATATTTGTCTCAACTCTGGGATATGTGTCTGTCTTACATTTGAATGAGCACATAAGTCATCGACATAAACTTCCAAGCTCTTGCGTAAAAATTCCTTGAAAACATGACACATGAGTCGCTGGAAAGTAGCGGGTGCATTTGTTAAGCCAAATGGCATTACACGAAATGCAAATATGCCCCATTCAGTGGCAAAAGCCGTCTTGTGTTGGTCTTCTGGAGCAATGGCTACTTGGTTATAGCCTGAAAATCCATCAAGAAAGCTGTAAACTTCCTTGCCCGCAACTCTTTCCAATAGGTGTTCCGTGATAGGAAGAGGATAACTGTCTCTAATCGTTGCGGCATTAACTTTTTTAAGGTTAATACACACACGCAATTTTCCATTCTTCTTGGGCACAACCACAATGGGGGATACCCATTCGGTATGCTCAATTTCGTAAATGAATCCTGCTTCTATCAAGCGATCTATCTCCTCTTTAATCTTCGCAGCGTAGTTATCATTATACGTGTACGGTTTCTGTTTTGTCGGTTTTGCATCTGGAGTCATAGGGATTCTATGAGAACATATATCTGGATCTACTCCTTTCAAATCTTTGTAACTCCAAGCAAAAACATCTCTATATTCGCGCAATAGGGCAACTAACTCTTCTTCTTCTTCAGTCGTCAAATCATGCCCTATGTATGTGCATTTTTCTTCTTCTCCTTCTATGGCAACTATTACTTTCTTGGTTTTCTCTCGGTTATCATATACTTGTCCATCCTTCTCTTTTCTATTAGGCATTCGTACCATGATTCTTCTATCGTCGATTTCATATTTCTCGAAATTCTCGGGTACTTCAAACAAAGATTCTTCTTTTTCCGACATGGTGTCTTTCTTCTTTCTTTTTTTGCCCTCACTCTTATTAGTAACTTCCGTGGCTAACCTCACCTCGTTCGTAATGTCCTCGTGTCTCTGAGTGTGAGTCTCTACTTCGTAGAAATATTCTTCCTCGGATGCAAAGGGTGAGTCCATGATAATTGATTCTAAATCAAAATCGCTTGCATCCTCAAATGCATCAGTGTCTGGTTCACACTCTTCTAAAATTGCATCGCCCATGATTGGCTCTATCGTAAAAACTGAAATGTCATAGCCATTGTTGGCAGTAGCCTTGGTACATCAGGAACTACAAGACGTGAAAGTCAAAGAAGGGAGTCAGAGCGAAGGGACAGCACAAGCAAACAGGGCAGTCAAAGAAGATCTGGCAAGTAGGCCAATAATTTTTCAAGACATTAACGCAAATCAGAGAGATGGACATGCAGGGAAGAAGAGCAAGTAGGGAGCTTGAAGATATGTATGGCAGATCACTAGAAGAAATCCCTACAATAACAGTGATTTTTATCACTAAAATTCATTGTAAATCTCATTTCACATTTTTGTAGCTCCATTTTGTGCAAGCCAAGGAGTCCTTGAGCTTGAGGAGCCTTAGAAGTAGTTGCGTACCAATTTTCATAATTTTTAGATCTCGTTTGAGCCCCCAAATAAGCCCTGGAACCTAATTTTTAACTAGGCCGGACACTAGGTCTGGACAGGGCCAAAAGCTAGTCAAAAACTATAAAAGGAGCTAGAGAGCTCATTTTTGGGGGGAGATTGTAATTGAAACGAACTTGTAAGAGCATTTGAAAGTAATCTAAAAGCTCCATTGATTCTCTCTCTTTGTCTTGCCGTGTGTGCGCGTGTGTGTGTATGTGTGTGCATGCTAGTGTGCTTCTCACTCACGCACTTGTGCCGCCACTTGCTCGAGGTCTTCATACCATCCTCACGTCTTCCCGGATTGACATTAAAGGAGGTGCTACTCATCATTGAGCTACACCAAATTTTGGCGCCGTTGCCGGGGATCGAGCTTTGAGGACGAGTGTGTGATGGTAAGACGTAGAGTTGACGCGTTGGAGTTGTAGGTATTTTCTTCACTCTCATAGATTTTCTTTTACTTTCTTCACCATCTCCATCACCATCATCATCATCACCATCTCCCACGTCCATCTCCATCATCGCGAAAATTTCAGTTTTTTTGACTATATCCCCATCTCCACCTCATTTCCCTCATTTCACTTGTGAGAGAGAGCGAGAGAGCGAATTTGCATGTGCTGTTTTTTGCATGTTTTGTGAGCTTTCTGCAAGTACAGGCCGCATCATCATCCCCAGCACCCTGCGCAGGTACGGAAATCTGTGTAACTGTCTGTGTGTCGCCGAGCTCTGTCAATCGCGACCGACTGAAAAATTGCTCTAATTGCTAAACAAAGTGCATATCCATGACCTACAGGCCAAGGGCTTCCCAAAAATGTGTTTAGTTTTTTGAAATTCCACAGATTTCTGTCAATCGCGATCGCTCTGTCAATCGCGATCGACAAACCACGACGGACAGATCTGTCAATCGCGATCGACACGTCAATCGCGACCGACAGCCCACGACGGCTCTGTCAATCGCGACCGACAGAGTCAACGACCGATTGACCACGACCGACTGACCATACGCGTGACACGTGTCAATCGCGATCGAGTCATCAATCGCGATCGACTCATCAATCGCGACCGACACAGTCAACGACTGTTTGACCACGATCGACAGACCCTCGCGACCGACCTGTCAATCGCGATCGACTCATCAATCGCGACCGACAGAGTCAACGACGCTTTGACCACGATTGATTGACTTTTCGGCCACGTGTCAATCGCGACTGACCAGTCAATCGCGACTGACAGCCACGACGGACCTGTCAATCGCGATCGACACGTCGATCGCGACTGACCTGTCAATCGCGACCGACAGACTTTGCGAACACGTTAGAAGGGCAAATTAGGTCAAATTTTTAAGGCAAAGTGATTGGTCTAAATTGTGTTTAAGTGTGGGGCAAGCTTTAAGGTGTAGTATTGCATTGTTAGGCCGTGCCACAGGCTATGCGAGTATTCCTGTTCGACTGTTAGCTTGTATTGAACCCTGATTTAACTCCCTAAACCCTGAACAGTCCTAACTTTTTCATACGAACTCCAATTTTTGAGCTCTTGGGCTTGTTGGAAAGCTCGTAGCATATACTACACGCCCTCAACTGTTTTTTATAAAGATAATGCATTGATTTTCAGAGAGGGTAAATTGAAGGTGACCATACCCAGGGGGATCAAAGCCAGGGGTCTTTAGAATTATTTTCCTAAAAGTCACAATGCAAATGTGTGTTTGTGTCACATGAATGAAAGTGGTTGGTTCTGTCCTTGAATATAAGCATTGAGCTAACCGTGGATCTTTTATAGGTCCATTGAGAGCAACTGAGAGCGTACAAAGCAAGGCTTCTTTGCGAGCTTGAGAACCGGGTTCTTGAGCACCATAAAGCAAGGGATCAACAAGTAAGGTTGGATTATTCTCAACTCCCTCTGTCATTTCCTAGCTCAAGCTAAGAACGAGTAGAGATAGGAGTAAGTCAGGGCAACGATAGGCAGTTATCAAGTTGAAGACTATTAAGGAACTCAAGTTCAAGCTAAAAACTTAGTTACTGTACTGTCGATAACCTAAAGGAAAAGAACCTAACGTGGAACGATCAACCTGAAATTACGAAGAACACTCAAGTACTCCGACGACGTGATATCAGACAAGACCATAAACACAATAATTAACTAAAAAGAATCAAGTGACTGGTACCAATTGATTGGCAACGAGGTGGTACTCGGGAAAAAATTGGGATAATCGGTTAGGCATATGAACCTTCGATCAGGACGACACCTAGCCAGGGAGAGACAAAGCCTTAGGTCTTCAGAGGCTAGTGTCAATCATACTGCAAGGTCTTGGGCCCAGCAGTTGAGCCACCACTCATACTACCCTAGCTCTGAGACCAGTGAGTCAGAAATGTCTCAAGGCATGGACAGACCTACGGGAAGTTCAGGAGTGCCTTATTTGTACAGGGTAGAAGGCCCTTACAAAACGCAGCTGGAGTACCTTAGGACCAACCGACTAGGTGCGAGCATCTATGAGGACGGCTTAGGAAGATCTGTGGTCCAGATTAAAAACCCTGATCAATCCATTGGACTAGAACACCCAGCTGTCAAGTTTGAAAATGGTGCATACTTGGACAAAGAAGGAACTATATATGTTGTCACTAGTCACCCTGATAGGACAGATGACTTCGGGAATGTGATCTCAGAAGCGGACTTAGGTGACCTAGAACAAGGGAACATGGGTGCGGAACCTAGAACCCCTCGAGGTAAATCAGTTCTCACCAGGATTATCACGCCTGAATGGGTCCCCCAAGACAACAAGAGCATAGAGTTGCTCCTCAATCGAGAAACTGATGAAGCCTTTTGGAGGTATAAGTCTAATCAGCCAATAGACATAGGAAATATCATGATCTATGAGCTTAAGGACCCGGATAGCCCAGGCAGAGTGACCTACTTAGACCATGCTTCAGAACGGATCTTTGTGGTAACAGAAAATGATAGGCATGCCTACACTTGGAAGGGTGAATTTATTTTTCCCCAACCAAGATCAAATGTATCCTATGGTCACCCTGGGGCTGGAACTTCCCAAGCTCATGGTACGCAAAGAGACAGAATTAGAGATAGACCAGAAGTAAGTTTTGCCAACCCAGTGGGCAGAGAAAGAACGAGAACAGAGACGAATAGGGTAGAACCTGAGATGCATAGAGCCCACAGGAACCAAAGAAATGTAGATGGATTCCCTCTGCCGAGACCTAGAGAGCACACAAGAACTTTGAGACCCACCCAGCTAGTTAAGTCCATGAAGAACTACTTTGACGGCACAGGAGATCCATATGATCATGTGGCGGAGTTCAAGCAAGTCTTGAGAGCTGAACAAGTGGAAGATCTGTTCACGCAGTACAATGCCTTCGGTCTAACCCTTAGGAACACAGCACTCACATGGTTTCAGCCATTAGATGAGCGTCAGTTCAGGAACATAGACCAACTCCTAGAGGCTTTCATTGTAGAGTTCTCTAAGAGTGGCATAAGACACAATACTTCCTCATTGATCCACAGCTTCAAGCAAACCCCTCAAGAGACTGTGAGACTTGCAGGAAGAAGATTTAGGCAATACCTTGAAAGATGTCCTATTTCGGAGCTACCCACATCTGCTAAACAAGTAGCTTTATTCCTTGATGGATTGTTGAGTACGAAATTGAGATCCTATGTGTATCTGAAGGACCCTAGGACTATAGAAGAGTGTGTACGCATGTGCATTGACATTGAGGATAACCTAGGGGAAGAGCTAGAGCTTTCCAAAATCTATAAAGATTCAGATAGCGCATCTAGCCACTCTTCCATGCAATCTACATCAATCGAGGAACTTGCTGAGAAGGTAGCTCAGAAATTAGGTGTGACTAGCAAACAAATTCCAAGGTTTGCTCCTGTAAAAAGGTGCTATACATGCGGTGGTGACCATATGGCGAACGTCTGTCCCATTATGGCTCAACCCCAAGTAAACCCTAGTAGCCAGCACTGCACCATAGAACGGAGATACACCAACCACACCGCGCAAGATTGCCCATACAACAAGCAGACTGTTAGGCAACCCTACCCGCAGCCCTACCAACAAGGCAGATACCAAAACCAAAATCCACTACCACAATATGCTAGACCCCAACAAACCTACCAACCACAATATCAGGCCCAACAGAGACCCCAACCAGTACTAGCGCAACAGCCCCCAAACCCCACTAACGTGATTCCAGTAAAGTATGCTGTTGCAGAAGAAAACCTGAATAGGGCCATAGTACCAGTAACCCCATTGATTTCGGAAAATGACCCAAGTGACCATAGCTTTGATTCTACACATGTCGATAGTCCCCAGGCTTACTACATGCAGTCTCCAGAACATGGTGAGTCTTACTATAGTGAAGAACCAAGTGAACCTAGTTGGGAGTCAGACTACACGAACGTCATGTATGCAAACCCCAACCCCAGGCCTCAACCTAGGCAAGTAAGACCTCCATTCCCAAGAGGACCGTGCTACAGGTGCCAGGGAGATCATCTCATCCGTGATTGTCCCTTGCCCCCACCTACACAACCCCAGTCAGTGACTATCCAAGGTTTTTGCCAAGATTGTGGAAAAGAGCATCTTTTACGAGATTGCCCTAAGAACCCCAATAATATGCCAAAAATCACTCCTATCAATGTGATTGGTTTGGTGGTAGATTCTTCAGGAAGCGTCACTTCCACTACACCAGTGCAGGTAGTCACTAGAGCTCAGGCTTTGCAGCAAAACCAAGAGACAAACCAGGGTAAGAACTCAGAAGCTTGTGAAACCGAGAGCATAACAAAGAAAAGGACTAGAGCATGGAAAGATAGTCGGGAAAGAATGAAAAGACAATGGGCTAAAAAGATGAGTGAACTTGAGGAAAGCATAAGAGAAACCAAAGCTAGGATAACTGAAATCACCTCTCAAGTCCCCTCTCACAATACCCCGCCGCCACCCCTCCCATCTCCATCCGACCCACCACCTTCCCCACCACGTCATACGATTCCACCACCCCCTAGGGTAGGATCAGTATTAGCTGATCCCACTCCTGAAGACTTAGACATGACGCTCAAAGCATATCAGGCCAGAATCCAAGAAGGGCCGAACGTCACGGATCATGACAAGTGCTATCCTAGAGCTGACCTAGAGATAGAAAGAACCAAACTGTGCGCGAAAATGGTCGCATTGGCTCAGACTATGTTTGAAGCCAGCCGCCTTTTCAATTACTCGGGCTCAGCCAGGACGCAGTTACACTTGGATGGATTCCTAGAAAAGTTAGAGAGGATAATTGCCAGATCCGACAAGGAAGAAAAAAATCAGGAGAAAGAAAAAGCAAGCAAAAACCTGAGCCAATCCCCATCGGAAGTTTATGCAGCCAATTCCACTAAACCAGACAACTTCCCCTCCTTGGAAAGATTAGAGAGGCTAACTGCACAGCCAGAAAAGGAGCCTATCCCTCAAAAAAAGGAAAGGGCAAGAGAACGGATAAGCCAGCCTCTTCAGGAAGCTCTTGTGCCTCGTCAAGGAGCCTATCTTCCCCCCCAAAGGTCACAGGAGTCTCACTTGAAAGCTTATGAACCCCCACAGGTAACCCACATTCCTTCTCAGGGAGCATATGAGCCTGCTCGGAAGAGTAATAGAATAAGTAATCCTCTCCAAGAAGCTTGTGCTCCAGCCATCTATGGGAACGAGGAGAGAGTCAACGATAGAATAAGCCCTCCTTCCCAGGTTGCTTATGTGCCTAATTCTACGGAGCCAGACATTTCTTCTTCTATGAATAGGTTTGCACCAGACTTCCTACGAGAGATTCAAGAAGATAAATGGGATAACGAAAGTGAAGTCGCTCCTCCTTTTGAACTTGTGGATGATGCACACGACCAATTCCCACAAGACATCCCATCCATTTACGGGGAACATGAGAGTACTCAGTCTCACGAGAGATTGGACTTTGAGTCTAATTCCATACAAGAGCTACCCCACTTCACAGGCCCATGGGAAGCAAAGTCCACATGTATGAGAACACCCACAGTCATGGTAAGGAATGACGACTCAGTCATACCAAGGAACACGGAGGCAGTAACGAACACCAAGATGCAACGCGATTGCACTTTGGAAGAACTGCCTGAGAATAGACTAAACGCGCGGAAATGTGCAGCCAGTCGAGTAACTGAAAGTGCACAACCACGTTCCCGGGTAGGATCCCATAGGACAGTGCCAGAAATTCCCTTGGATAAGATAGGAGAAATGTGCGAAGGTGAAGAAGGGAACACCTATCTTCCCATTACCTACCAGGACTACACCACAAAGGCAATTTTGGACTCAGGTGCAGGAGTTGCAATTGCCACCACTTCCCTTTGGAAGCGTTGGGGCAAGCCGGCACTCAGGCCAACGAGGATGAAATTGCAGATGGCCGATGGTCACATAGAGAGACCCCTAGGATTGCTAGAAGGAATAACTCTCACCACTTGTGGTGTCGAGTTTGAACATACCTTTGCTATATGTGACTTCAGCAAAAATCATGCCTATGAGATGATTTTGGGAAGACCGTTCATGAGACAGCTGCAAGTGGTACAGGATTGGGGAACCAATTCTTTGTATCTGCAACACTTGGGTGTTACAACCAAAGTCAATCTCAAGGATTATTCTCATAGAGATGTCCCTCCTATCCAATGGAATCCCATCCATAGAGCCAAAGATGATACAGAATCTGTGCATTCCATAGGATCAGGATCCTCCTGGATGCACGAAGACACTCACTTATGGATGTGCAAAGTAGCAGTGGAGGAAGAGAAGAGAGAAAAGGCCAGAGAAATAGGTGCAAACGAAACCCATAGACCCATTCAAGACCCAGCCTATGCACCTGTAGTTTTTCCAGACGAGGAATTTGAACCCCATGGCTGGGCAGAAATTTTAGCAACAATGGATGTAGCCATCAACGAAGAACAATGGACACCTCATTGTGATGAGGATGGCTATGATATCTCAGTCTTCTCCATAGAGCCAATCATGGGTGAGGCAGTCCTAGAAGAATGCGAACCTAGCCCTGATGCATTTGAGGATGCAAGTGACTCCGATCTAGAGTCAATCATTATGGACCCACCATTTGCATCAGATGAAGAATACTTCCATGAGATAGAATTTCAAACCCAGAGGCATGGAGAGCTGACAAATGACGTAAGATTAGCAACACATGTGACCCCTAACGAAGAAGGAAAGAAACGAAAGAAGAGAGAAGCCTTACCAGAAGAAGAAGAATCTTTGTTTGAGGTCCCAGAAAATTTTAAGAAGTATGAGATAGATGACAGGAGAGTCATGATAAGAATGCCTAAACGAGAGGCACAATCAGGAGAGGCCTATGATAACAAAGAAACCACCAAAAAAATAGTAGTGGCCCTAGAAGAAGGGGAGGAGAGATGCACGTATATAGGCCATGACCTGACAGAAGAAGAAGAGCACGAATTGATTGCCTTGCTAAGAGAATACAGAGATGTATTCGCTTGGAGTTACAAGGATTTGAAAGGGGTTGACCCAGATATATGCTCACACACCATTCCCATGACCTCAGATGCTAAACCCTCTAAGCAAAAGCCATATACATATAACGATAATTACGCTGCTAAGATCAAGGAAGAGATAGATAGATTGGTTGAAGCTGGATTTATCTACGAAATTGAGCACACCGAATGGGTATCCCCCATCGTAGTGGTGCCCAAGAAGAATGGCAAGCTGCGTGTGTGCATTAACTTGAAAAAGGTTAATGCCGCCACGATTCGAGATAACTATCCGCTTCCCATCACAGAGCATCTCTTAGAAAGAGTGGCAGGCAAGGAAGTGTACAGCTTCCTTGATGGATTTTCGGGCTACAATCAAGTAGCCATAGCTCCAGAGGATCAGCATAAGACAGCCTTTGCCACAGAATGGGGCATTTTTGCTTTTAGAGTAATGCCATTTGGGCTTACCAATGCACCAGCTACATTCCAGAGGCTGATGTGCCATGTGTTTAAGGAGTTCCTGAGGAAGAGTTTAGAAGTCTATGTTGATGACCTTTGTGCTCATTCCAATGTTAGACAAACCCATATTCCGGAACTCAGGCAAATCTTTGACAAATGTAGAGAGTACCAAGTCTGCCTGAACCCCGAAAAGTGTGTTTTTATGGTCAGGCAAGGCAAGATCCTAGGACATATCGTGTCAAAGAATGGCATATCTACTGACGAAGAAAAAGTGAGAGCCATAGCGGAGCTACCTAGGCCAAAGAATGTCAAGGAAGTACAAGCTTTCATGGGGCATTGCGGTTATTATCGACGATTTATACACATGTATGCTGTCATTGCAAAGCCCATGTACGGACTTCTGGATGAATGTGAGAATTCCTTCCAAGAACTTAAACGAAGGTTATGTTCAGCACCAATTTTGACCACACCAGATTGGAATAAACCATTCCATGTTCATGTTGATGCATCCAATTACGCTATTGGATGTGTACTTGCACAACCTACTGGTGAAGGCAATATGGATCTTCCAATTGCCTACGCCAGCAGACAATTGAATGCGGCTGAACGGAATTACACCACAACAGAGCGCGAAGGATTAGGCATGGTATATGCAGTCAAGAAATTTAGGCACTATTTGCTTGCAAATAAGTTTAAATTTTTTACGGACCATCAGGCATTGTTGTACTTAGTAAACAAGCCATGCAATACAGGAAGATTGGTGAGATGGTTTCTCTTGCTAATGGAATACGACTTCGAGGTTGTGGTAAGGAAAGGTAGGACTCATTTGAGAGCCGATCATCTCTCTAGACTCACATCGGGAGAAGCCCCACAAGGAGTGTCAGATGACCTTCCTGATGCTTACCTGTTTAATTTGGAAGTGGTGCCGCAGTGGGCCAAGCCAATAGTACCAGTATTGACATACGGGCCTAATCATCCAGTGGTGAACACACGGAATAGAGAGATCGTAAAAGCCCAAAAGTACCATATCATGGCCGGGAGCATGTACAAGCACACAGATCAAGGGATCTTAGCTTGTTGCGTAGAAGAGGATGAGTACGCTAAATGGTTGCAATTAGCACATGTAGGTGCACTAGAGCAACACCATTCAAAACAACGAACTTTGCAAACTCTAAAGAGATTCGGAGTGCACTGGCCAACTATGGAAGCGGATGTCCAAAAGTTGTGCAAAGAATGCCCAATCTGTTGCACTAAACCACCTGTGGAACATGCCACTCTCTATCAAGTATCCATTGTGCCAGATTGGAGTGAACCCCTAGTAACATTCTTGCGGACAAACACATTCCCCCCAGACATGACTCTAGCTAGGAAAAGGAGTCTAGAACAAGAAGCCCTGGATTATTCACTCATAGGTGATAATCTATATAAGCGCGGTAAAGATGGTTACCTGAGACTGTGTGTCCATGAAAGTGAGTATCTTAAGATCTTAGAAACTGCTCACCAAGGTGTAGCAGGAGGACACTTTGGACCAGATCGGGTGATCAAGGCGATATTATTTGCGGGTTTCTGGTGGCCTACCCTTCACATGGATGCACATACCTATGTGAAACGGTGTGATGTCTGTCAGAGGACCCAGTATCCTATACGCAAAGATGAGATGCCATTGAAACCTATGATGGGTGGACGTGCATTCTCTAAGTGGGGAATAGACTTCGTAGGTCCTATTAATCCTCCAGCGAAAGGTTCTCATGCGGAATACATCATTGTGGCAACAGATTATCTCACCAAGTGGGTAGAGGTAAAAGCTACAACCAAGAACGATGCTCAAACAACTGCCAAATTCTTGTTTGAGAATGTATTCACGAGATACGGGCTACCTATAGAGCTTGTAAGTGATAGAGGCACTCACTTCTTGAACGAAGTGATTGAAAATCTGCTCCAAGAATTCTTGGTAATACACAAGAAGTCTGCCCCTTATCACCCTCAAGCTAATGGACAAGCTGAGAGCACTAATAAGATTTTATGCAATGTACTGACGAAATTAGTGAACACTAAACGCTCTGATTGGGACAAACAGCTACACCATGCTGTTTGGGCATACCGAGTTGCCTACAAAACGGTACTCCAAGCCACCCCCTTTCAGATGGTATTCGGCCAAAACGCTGTACTACCCTTGGACTTCCTAATCCCTACATTGAGAGTAGCACAAGAACACGAATGGACAGGTCACGAGCTCTCCTCTAGGATCTTTGACCTTGAACGATTAGGAGAAACAAGACTAAGAGCCGCTGCAGGAATATATGCTGCCAAGAAGAGACAGAAGGCATACTTTGATGCCCACGTGAAGGATAAAGGCTTGAAAGCAGGAGATCTAGTTTTAGTCTATACACTAAAACAACACGCGAGGAAGCTAGAAAAGAGAGGCTACGGACCTATGATCATCAATAGGATCTCCACGAGCGGAGCAGTACAATTGGCCACATTAGAGGGTGATGTTCTCCCAACTTATATTAGCGGTTGCAGAGTCAAGTTGTATCAGGAACCCCTCACGGAGGAAATGCTCAGTCGACTCAACACTGCTAAGAAACGCAAGGAGGAAGAAAAACGAGTTCGAGAAGAGGCTCAAGCTGAAGCTTTAGAACGCATCAGAAGGATGAAATTACGAAGGCAAGGTAGAGATCAGCCTGGAGCGAATGACTATGCAGACCAAGGATTTCCCATAGCCATGTGTGAAATTGCAGGAACAAGCTCGCATAGGATAATTGATAGACGTCCTTTCATAACCATAGACATAGGACAAGGAAAGAGTACAAGGACCGTAAGAGCCTTGATTGACTCAGGTGCTGCCACTAGCGCTGTTAAGTTGTCTTACTGTCAAGAGTTACAGTTAACTGTCCATCCTGTGGAAGCATACCTCATAGGATTGGGAGGCGTGGAAACCCCTTGCATGGGCGAGGTGGAACTTCCCCTCTACATTCATGATGAAGCAATGACAGTTAAAGTACTAGTGTGTCAGGATGAGGATCTCACTGAGCCTCTTGTCCTGGGTCAAGATTGGATTTATGACCAAGCAGTCAATCTAAACCTAAGAAGTGGACTTCTCCAGGTTTGGGTCAATCATAGTCGAGTTACAGTAGAATTAGACAATCGAGCACTCAAGGAACTAGGAAAGGCACAGACTCCTGGTCCTTCCAGGGGTACACATGAAGATGACCATGCTGTTCTTGTCCAAAACTATGTGTTGCAGAGGAATCATATTGGCAAAAAAGGAGTCAGGAATGCAACGGAACTCCCTTCTTTTCCAAAGGCTAGAAGGAAGCAGCAACCCAAGGTGGATCAAAGGCAGAAGAAGCAGGGTACTACCTATGTCAGAGATCAAAAGTACCTGCGCAGCAGAACAGCCCAGGAAATAGACCAGGTATGGGTGCGGAAAGGCGAACGACCGGTTGCACCACCGTCAACTACAGGGGCAAAGCCTCTTATTAGTGACCAACGACACAACGCTAATAAGAAGTTTTTCAGAAAACCTTCTGCTAAAGTAAAATCTATTTGGGTGCCCAAGAAGTCGATGAAGGCAAGCCCACAATCAAGACAAATTTGGGTGCCTAAGGCTTGCTTGATGGCACAAGTAGCTACGCTGAGGCCACAACTTAAACAGCATAACGCAGCGACGAATACTGCCAGATTTCACTCGTTCTCGACACTCATGTACACACCAAAACCCAAGAGCGTACATGTAATCAATTGTAAATGGGTCCCAAAAAGGCCTCATCTGCAAACCACGACACCGAGAAGGCTCTGTAGAGACTCTCCGAAACCGAAGGCAAAGCCCATTCACTGCATTTGGCAGCCTAGGGCCTGTAATAAACCCCCCGACCCCAATGTGTAAATTCATAACCCACTTACTAACTGCAATAGTTTCCTAGGACAACACAATCACTAACTACACACACTGTCTTCATACACTTACTAACCACTAACTCACCCTCTACCTTAGGTTAAGGTTGTAACGGGGACAACAACGGATTTATTTTGTCCATTACAATGTTAACACTTGGTTCTATATTCTCACAGAACCAATCCGCAAACAGGGCCATGGCAGAAGCAGGTACCAGCTCTCAAGCCGGATCTGGTCCCCAAATCGTGGACATAGAAACACTTCTCCTTGAGCCACGTCTCACTGCAAGACCACAAGAGCTTCAAGAAGTGCATGTGCTCCCCATCCAGGATCCTCCTCAAGGACACACTTCTCAAGTAGGTAAGCATGCGCATTGGTTCAGTGATGTTGCTGGACCACTGGGCGATGGAACCTACTTCTGGGAAGCAGAATTGGAGTTCAATGGCAAATGGGGTCGATACCACTTTTTCACACGCGAATTTGAAAGCTACCAAAATGCTGAAGTCATGAGATCAGTTTGGGTCAAAGCAGGTGTGGAAAGTTATTTCAGGACCCACATACCAAAGCCGGATTTTTTACGATGCTCATATCTGATCAGTACAATCACGCCAAGCAGAGTCAAGGGCGGCGACAGCACCTTTGTGTTGCCATCACTGCTGCCGGGTAATGAGCTCAAAAGATTCAAGTTGACCCTCAATCTAGTAAGAGAAGCGTTGGCTATGTATGGCATGCACATCCCCACAGAAAAGGAAACCATGGTCCCAGGACGAATGAAGCATAAGGATCTGAATAAGTTGAAGGATATGGTAGCCATGACACCTACCATTGCGCTTCACCTGCGAACCATCATGCAACACTTCGCGTTTCCCGCCCAAGAACGATTCACAATGCCCCCGAAAAAAATATGGTTCAGTTTATATCTAGCAGAAACCGAAAGCCTGCCCATCAATGTGCCACACTGGATCATAGACCAGATCCACCTAGCACATCAAAGGTGGAACAAAAAACAGAAGAATGTGCTCCACGGGTGTTGTGCCTTGACCAGAATAATCTACAGATGCTTGGCTTATGATGTGCCTGTTCAGCGGGCACTCGTATGGTCCCGAGTCCAAGAATTCCAAAGAAGACTATCAACAGCAGGCCCCCCATCCAAGAAGATGAGGGGGGGAGTCCAACTTCCCTGTGCTCAACCAAGGGGAGCTACCGCTACACCAGAAATCACTCCTCCCCAGACACGACGAGTTAGGCCATTCACAATCCGGTTACCAAGACCAAGCACGGAGGGGCCTAATCTGGTGTTTCCACCCATTCCATCCGATTTGGAATTTCCGCAGGGATTTACTCTTGAGGACCTCACGGATGAAGAAATTGCCAGATTAATCTATGACTCTAACCTCGAAGCGGAAGTAGCGCGAGCTCAGGAACCACGACCCAAAACAACTTCGGCCCCCACCCAACCACAAACTGTAGAAGTCGATGCCGATGAACAAGAGGCAGGAGGAGATGAAGAAGAGGCCGACGAAGAACAACACCAAGAATATGACGAACTCTCCGAGTTAGCAAGTGCCCCAGCATATTCGGCACAAGTCAAGAGACTATATCGAACCATGCGACTGGTTCAGGAACAGCATAAGATGTCTCTAGAACAGGGCAAAAGACTCATGAACGACTTGCTAGCGGAGGAAGGTGTGGACGAGTTGTTCATTGAGTCCATGAACCTTCATGCCGACGCTGTAGGACTGGACGAGGCCATCCATGAGGCTATGGCCTACATCCACAGGTTTGAAAAAAGAGTTCCCGTTCGTCCCAGGAGGTCCGGGAAGCAAATTCACATCAATACATCAGCACCAGGCGAGTCAGCGCAAGCAGAAGAATATCACGAAGCACCGTTGTCACCACCATCCCCACCTCACACTACACAATTCACTCCACCACAGGGCACTAGCACTACCACATCCACTACCACTACCATTGTCATGGGCATCCCACTCTCCCCGGGAATCCAAGTCGGGGGAGTCACCATGCCGACCTTCACCACCCTGTTCACCGATGTCACATCCACTCCACCCATGATTCCCATCTACACCGTCACTCAAACAGTTGACACGATGGAAACATCACCAGCCACAGCACCGCTCCCTCCCCCCATGCCACCATCACCCATACCTCCTCCACCCACATCTCCACTTACATCCACAGCATTCACCTCTCCCATTCCCGCCCCCATTCCCCCTGCATCTTCACCTTTCCCAGCATTATTTAATGTAAATAACATATTTTTTGCATTAAACCAATGTGTATATCAGCTCCAACATGAGTACAAAGCTCTGGACAACCGGTATCAGCAACTGGAAACGCACCACCAGAACTTACAAACACAATTTCACATTCTACACACAGAAAATGCAGAACTGAATCAACGCTACGCGGCGCTTGAGCAGGCTCACCAAACCTTATCGGCAGCACCCCAACCATCGACAGAATCAGGTGCCAAACAACTAGAGGCTTTGCTCGAGGTATACCAAGCCGATAATCTCAAAGTTCGGCGTAACCTGGCACTTCTCAGAAAACACATGGCGGCCGCCCTTGAGGAAAACAAGAGACTGCAGCAGCAAAATGAAGCAAATCTAGAAGCTGCAATGGAAGGCTCTCCACACGAAATTGATCCAGAGCAATTTAAAGCTGTGCCCTCAGAGACAATGAAGACCATCCTGGACGGCTATGCAGATCTATTAGAAGCGCATGATGACTTGGAAAGGGAACGTGATGCGCTGCGCAATCAACTCCAAGAGCAACAGACAGTACCCAAAGTCACAGAAACGACCACGACTTCAGAAGAAGTCATGGCATTGAAAGAGCAGGTGGCCGAATTACAGGCACGATTACTCACACATGAAAGGCAACCCTCTCCAGTGGTCGAACCTGAACCCGAGGATTTGGTACCCATCGAGGTAGATGAGACGTATGAGGAACCTTACGTTCCTATGCCAATGCCAGGTGGTGAACAAACCGCAGAAGGAATGGATACGCTAGAAATCGAAGTACCTGAGTGGCTCCAAACACTAGAGAAAACGGCATCAACTCATGAAGATCGAGTCGCAGTTCAAATCCAATCTATGGCAAAGATAGAGGACACTATTATTAAATCAGAATACTTCCGCAGCATGTCCCACCATAGATGGATCGGAACCAATGATGATCAATACGTGCCCTATTGTGTACTCCTGGCGGACTACAATGCAGAAATCCAACACAAATGTGGCAAACCTCCAACGTTTGCTACACAATTTGGGCCAGATGACATCCCAGAGAGCGCTAAAAAAGGATCCATTCATCAACCCACTTGGAGGATCCGACTCCTCGAAACCTATCCGGAGATGGTTCGCACCTGGACGAATATGCCCCTTTTTATTAAATATAACCCTTGTTATGTTCCTGTACTCCGCAGGCGCACTTGGCCAGAGTTTACCATTGCAGTCAAGAATATCAAGGGATGCGCCAAATGGTTAAACTACGTCTATCTAGCACCCCCTCAAGGGCCTCCCACCGTCAATTACATGATTTCCACTATACGGCACTGGAGCCTCCGATTAAAGAATACCCCTGATGTAATGGCCCAGATGTGCATGAAAATTTTTGAGTTAATGCTTATTACATTCAGGACATTCAAGAATATCAAAGACCCACACTTCTCAGGCGTCGGATTCCTTACAGGAAACCAAGATTTGGTATATGACATGAGCACCACTCCTTCCATAGAGGTGATATATGCTTGGCACGCCAGAATAAAATACCTCCCGGCCTGCTTTAAACAAACATTCGAAGAGATGTTCATAACAGGGTTCTGGGAATACCACTCAGAAATATTTGTACCCAGACCCTCACATCTCCTCCATTTATTTGCTGTGGAGCGAACCATTCACTCAGAGCAATTACGGGTGCCACATCCAGATGTCCCAGGGCCAGTCAATTGGGATGCATTGCTGACCGATCTAGCAAGGGGACTCAGGTTAGAAGAACACCACCTCGCCGCCGATGTTGTACAATACTACGTACAAAAAGCAGCTAGACAAGGGTCTGTCAGGGGCGACAGACGCGAGAGTGGGGGGGGTGTTGGCAGTAGCCTTGGTACATCAGGAACTACAAGACGTGAAAGTCAAAGAAGGGAGTCAGAGCGAAGGGACAGCACAAGCAAACAGGGCAGTCAAAGAAGATCTGGCAAGTAGGCCAATAATTTTTCAAGACATTAACGCAAATCAGAGAGATGGACATGCAGGGAAGAAGAGCAAGTAGGGAGCTTGAAGATATGTATGGCAGATCACTAGAAGAAATCCCTACAATAACAGTGATTTTTATCACTAAAATTCATTGTAAATCTCATTTCACATTTTTGTAGCTCCATTTTGTGCAAGCCAAGGAGTCCTTGAGCTTGAGGAGCCTTAGAAGTAGTTGCGTACCAATTTTCATAATTTTTAGATCTCGTTTGAGCCCCCAAATAAGCCCTGGAACCTAATTTTTAACTAGGCCGGACACTAGGTCTGGACAGGGCCAAAAGCTAGTCAAAAACTATAAAAGGAGCTAGAGAGCTCATTTTTGGGGGGAGATTGTAATTGAAACGAACTTGTAAGAGCATTTGAAAGTAATCTAAAAGCTCCATTGATTCTCTCTCTTTGTCTTGCCGTGTGTGCGCGTGTGTGTGTATGTGTGTGCATGCTAGTGTGCTTCTCACTCACGCACTTGTGCCGCCACTTGCTCGAGGTCTTCATACCATCCTCACGTCTTCCCGGATTGACATTAAAGGAGGTGCTACTCATCATTGAGCTACAGCCATCCTCGTCACAGTGGGGTGTCCATTGTTCTTCATTGATGGCTACATCCATGGTTGCTAGAATCTCTGCCCAACCATGGGGTTCAAATTCCTCGTCTGGGAATACTACCGGTGCATAGGCTGGATCTTGAAGGGTTCGTGGATGTTGTTCTGCACCTAAGGTCCTGGCTTCTAACCGCTCTTCCTCTTGTTTGGCAACTTTACACATCCATAAATGGGTATCCTCATGCAACCAAGAAGGATCTGATTCTAATGAGTGCACGGATTCCGTCTCTGCTGGTGTCTTATGGATGGTATTCCATTGTATTGGGGGTACATCTCTGTGTGAATAGTCTTTAAGATTGACTTTGGTAGTCACTCCTAAATGTTGCAAGTACAAAGAATTAGTTCCCCAATCTTGTACGATTTGCAACTGACGCATGAATGGTCGTCCCAATATCATCTCATAAGCACGATTTTTTGCAAAGTCACAAATGGCAAAGGTATGCTCAAATTCTACACCACAAGTGGTGAGAGATATGCCTTCTAGTAAGCCTAATGGTTTTTCTATGTGTCCATCAGCCATTTGTAGCTTCATCCTAGTGGGTCTGAGTGCTGGCTTACCCCAACGTTTCCATAAAGCGGTGGTAGCTATGGCTACTCCGGCTCCTGAATCTAAGATGGATTTTGTGGTGTAGCCTTGATGGGTTATTGGAAGATAGGTGTTACCTTCCTCTCCTTCGCTTACGTCTCCAATCTTTTCCACGGGTATCTCTGGTACCTTCTTATGAGATCCTATCTGAGAGGGTGTGGTAGCTAGCTCAGGGAATTGATTTGCTACGTGCTTCCACAATTCTGGTTTTACCTTTAACAACTCCTCTAGAGTAAGATTACACTGCACTTTAGTGTTCTTGATCACTTCCGTATTTCTAGGGATCACTGATTCTTCATTCCTCACTATTATCGTGGGTGCTCTCATACTAATAGACTTAGCTTCCCAAGGTCTTGTGAACTGAGGTAATTCTTGTAGAGAATTAGATTCAAATCCTGTGGGTTCACTCAGGTGTTCCACCTCTACATCATCGTAAATAGAGGGGATGTCTTGGGGAAATTGTTCCTGCAAGTCGTCTATTTCTTGAATAGGAGGATGAGTTCCTTGTTCTTTTCTCCATTTCTCTTCTTGTATTTCTCTCAAAAATTCATGTGAGTACCTATGTATGGAAGACAAATTGTCTTGACTTTCTGTATTAGGTACTTGAGTCAGAGATGGTGCATTCCTCTCCTGTGTCTCTGGGTCAATAGGGTTCCTAGACTGATCTTTTTTCTCTTTGCTTTCTATCAAGTGTTCTAGCCTCTCCATTAGTCCTTGAAAGTGTAGTTCCGGTTTTGCCATGTTATTCCAATTAAGATATCTAGAGGCTTCGAACAAGGCTTGTGCTAGTTCTACCATCTTCATGCACAATTTAGTTCTCTCAATTTCTAGATCAGCTCGAGGGTAGTTTTTACTCATTTCCGTGACTTGAGGTCCTTCTTTTATTCTAGCCTGATATGCACGAAACATCATGTCTAGGTCTTCGGGTATGGGTTCCGCTAAGACTGATCCCGATTTCTGAGCTGGGATTTCTTGGTTTAATTCTTGTGAAGCCAATTCTTGTATTTTGGCTCTAGATTCCCTTAAACTTCCTTCCAACTCACTTATCTTTTTACTCCACTTTCTCTTTATCCTTTCTCTAGAATCTTTCCAAGATTTTGTCTTTTTACTACTCGATTCTGCAACTTCACTAGTTCCGGCTACCTTCTCTTGATTAAGCTGTTGGTTTTGTAAGAGCGCCTGGGCTCTGGTTATCGCTTGGATAGGCACGTATGTAGGGTTGGATCCATCTGCGTTATTTACAATACCTATCACGTTGATCGGTGTCACATTCGAAGCGTTAACTGGGTTCTTAGGACAATCTTTGATTATGTGCTCTTTACCACAATCGGCACAAAAGCCTTGTATGCTATAGTACTGTGATTGCCTTGCTATTGGGGGATGTGGACAATCCTTTATGAAATGATCTCCTTGGCACCTAAAGCATGGTCCTCTAGGGCCCTGTGGTCTCTGTTGTCTCAGTTGGGGCCGTGGGTTTGGGTTTGGGTTTGTGTACATCACATTAGCATAGTCTGGCTCCCAGCTAGGTTCCATTGGAGGACTATCATAATGATATGTCTCCACATGCTCTGGTGACTCCGTGTAATAAGCGGGTGGACTAGTTACATGAGTAGAGTCAAAACTGTTGGAGTTCGGGTCACTTTCGGTGATCAGGGGTGAAGAAGGCACTAAGGCCCTACTTAGGTTCTCTTCTGCAGCAGCGTATTTGACTGAGATGACATTCGCTGGTGGGGGTGGCTGCTGAGCTAAGACAGGTTGAGGTCTCTGTTGAGCCTGGTACGGGTAGTTCTGGGGAGGCCTATAGTAATAAGGCTGAGCATTGTATTGGCCTTGATACCTACCTGGCTGCTGGTATGCTTGCGGGTAGTTCTGTCTCACGGTTTGTTTGTTGTATGGGCAGTCCTGAGCCGTATGATTCGTGTATCTTCTCTCAATTGTGCAATATTGGCCACTAGGGTTGGCTTGAGGTTGAGGTGCATTGGGACACACGTTTGCCAAATGATTTCCACCACAAGTGTAACAACGTACGTTAGTTGGTAGCTTGGGCACCTGTTTACTAGAAACTCCTAGTTTTTGGGCCACTTTTTCTGCTAGATCCTCTATTGAATTCGACAATTTTGTGGATGCTAGAGAAGAACAATCTGAGTCTTTATAGACCTTTGAGAGTTCTAATTCCTCTCCTAGGTTATCCTCGATGTCTATACATATTCTTACACACTCCTCTAGCATTCTGGGTTCTTTTAGGTACACATAAGAGCGTAGTTTAGCGCTCAACAAGCCATCTAGGAACAATGATACTTGTTTGGCTTGTGAGGGTAGCTCTTGCATTGGACATCGTTCGACATATTGTCTGAATCTACGTCCTACCAGTCTTACTGTTTCCTGAGGGGTTTGTTTAAAGCTATGAATCAACGAAGACGTGTCATGTCTAACTCCACTTTTAGAGAATTCAGTGATGAATGACTCTAAAAAGTGATGGATGTCTCTAAATTGCCTTTGTTGCAATGGTTGGAACCAAGTTAAAGCGGTATTCTTTAACGTTAGTCCAAATGCGTTGTACTGCGTGAACATGTCCTCGACTTGTTCTGCTCTTAGTACTTGCTTGAATTCTGCGACATGGTCATAGGGATCTCCTGTCCCATCAAAATAATTTTTCATTGATTTCACTAATTGCGTGGGCCTCAATACTCTTGCGTGCTCGCGTGGTCTAGGTAGAGGAAAATCATCTCTACCACCTGGTATTCCATGTTCTCTTTGTCTATCCGTCCTATTAGTGTTCGTGGTTGTTCTATCTCTCCCTATGGGGTGATTGAAGCTTACTTCCGGTCTCTCGTGATTTCCTTCTCTTTTATTTCCATGGGCTGAGGATGTTCCTGCCCCTTGTTGGTTTGCATTCATGTTTGTTCTAGATGGAGGGAATATCAATTCACCTCTCCATGTGTATGTGTCTTTAGCGCGCTCAGGCACCACGAAGACTCTTTCTGAAGTCTCATCCAGGTATACAACCTTTCCAGGTGTATCTGGGTCCTTGAATTCATAGATTGTAATGATGCCTATCTCACCAGGGTGTTCCTTTCTGTACCTCCAAAAGGCTTCATCTGTCTCTTTATTTACAAACAACTCGGTGCTCCTGTTATCTTGAGGGATCCACTCTGGGATGAGTACTCTTGTTAATACGGATTTCCCTCTCGGTGTTCTAGGTTCTTCTAACGGTTCTTTTCCTTGAAATTTCATTTCCGTCTCTAATTGGATTGTGCCAAACTCATTAGTATCGTTTGGCTGCGTACTTAGAACGTACATGGTTCCTTCTTTGTCTATGTAAGCATCTCTCTCAAATTTCACCACTGGTCTTTCCAACCCAATGGGTTGATCAGGGTTGTGCATTTGCACCACTTGCCTTCGCAAACCATCCTCATAGATGCGAGCACCTAGTCGGTTGGTTCGGAGAAACTCTAATTGCGTTCTATAGGGTCCTTCAGGTTTTTCTAAGTATGCTACATTAGACCCTCCTTCTGGTCGGTCTGTGCTAAATGCCATTTCTGATTCGCTAGTATCTGAGCTCTCGTAGGGGTAATTACTATTCAACTGCTGAGCCCAAGATCGAGCGGTAGTTCTTACACTAGCCTCTGATGATCTAAGGCTTCTTTGGTCCGATTTACCTATATGTTTGCCCGATCTAAGGCTCATTAATTTCCTTCCTTGCTCACTCAATTACACACTTAGATCGTCAATGGTCCTTTATTATTAATTCTTGATTCTTTTTTTAATTTTTCTGGATTCTTGTCTTAATTTATGCGTCAGGAATTCGACTTTTGTTATGATTTTGAGTTATCGTTCCGTCAGACTTAGGTTCGTTTCTTTAGGTTTTTGCGTCACACACACCTTTACTTGTAGTCTTAAACTTGAAAGAATTAAGTATCTTGAACTTGAGGCGTTCCTATCGTTGTTAATCCACAACTACCGTTTAGCCTAAGCTAAGAATTGACTGAGGGGGTTGAGTAATCTTCCAACCTCGGGTCGGCTTTTCTGGTTGCTCTGATGCCCTGTTGCCCAAGAAGCCGTGCTTCCCAAGCTTTGCTGCCTTCACTGCCTTGCTTGCTTGCCTTTGATTGCCCTTGCTGGACCTGGAAAATTTCAATATTAGACCAATTCACAAGATGATCAAACACTTGAGCATATACACCTTTTTAAGCCCCTTCTCGTTTTGCCCAAATTTTCAATGTGTGCCCCCTGACTTCCTAGTCCCAAACTAGGTGAACCTCAAAATAGTTTCTCTAAAAATAGATGTATTCTTTATGAAAAAAACAGTTGAGGTCACGTAGTACTCGTCACGAGCTTTGTAACGAGCTATTAAGCTCAAAAAACGGACTTCGGATGAGAGAGTTACACGCGTTCAGGTCTTGGGGGGTAAAAACTGACAATCCAATTTTCCCTCAAATATGAGCTAAGGGGTCTCCTATGAGTCTAATGGTCCAAAAATTTTCCAAAAATACCCTCAAAATTGGTCAAAAATTGAAGTCCAAAATTTGCGATGGGGGTGGGCAATCGCGATGGTCTAGGACCGTCGCGATGGTCCAAGCGAACCGTCGCGATGGCTCGAAGTGAACGATCGCGATGGCGTGAGGTCGAACCGTCGCGATGGTCCAAAAAATGAACCGTCGCGATGGCGTGATCGGGCGGACAATCGCGATGGCGCGGTCAACGGTCAAAGGTGGGCAATCGCGATGGTCCGAAGTGAACCGTCGCGATGGTCACAAGTGCGATGGCGTGAGCCAATCGCGATGGTCCGATTTTGGGCTGTCGCGATGGTCCGAAAAATGAACCGTCGCGATGGTCTATCGTGACACGTGGCACTGTCGTGGCGATGGCATGAGCCAATCGCGATGGTCCGGGGTCAGATGAACAATCGCGATGGTCCAAGTGGACCGTCGCGATGGCTAAAGTGAACCGTCGCGATGGTCCGAAAAAGCGAACCGTCGCGATGGTCCGGCCGAGCCGTCGCGATGGCGTGAGCCAATCGCGATGGTGCGACACAATCGCGATGGTCTGAGCCAATCGCGATGGTCCACCAAACAACGAATTTTTGAAATGTAATTGTGGTTCCGTGAATGCGCAAGTATCGCCTATCTAGTGGTGTGGTCGCCTACCTCAAAAACCGAAATTTGCAGACCATCGCGATGGTCCGCCACACTCGGAAATCTCTGACAGAAAGTACATTTTTTACCTTTTGGAAGCTTTCCTGATGCTCTGAAGCTCTGTACCTGCAAGAAAACTCAAGAAAAAGCAAGCACATACAAGCACAAAAGTTCTCTCTCGCTCTCTCGCATGCACAAATGAGGGAAAATGAGGTGAATGGGTGGATATGGTGAATTTTCTGATTTTTTTGGAAATGAAGATGATGATGCGATGATGAAGATGGAGTATGGGGAAGGTGAAAAACACTAAAAACTAAGTAAAATCAACAACAAAAACTGAAATTTTTACCTTCCAACGCCACTTCTTGCTATACTCTTACCATCACACATTCGTCCTAGACTCGTTCCCCGGCAACGGCGCCAAATTTGGTGTTGCTCTAGCACAATGGTAAATACCACGTTAAGAAGCGTCACCTCCTTAATGTCAATCCGTGGGAGAGGTAGGAGTGATATGAAGATCGTGAACGTGAGATGATGTGAGAGTGAAGGTGAGAAGCACAAAGATGCACACACACATACACACACAATGAAGAGACAAGCAAGACACAATGGAAGGTGGGAAATTAGCTTTATTACTCAAGAATGCTCTTACAAGCTCAAACTAGCTCTATGCTCACACTAACCAAAATGAACCAACCTCAAAAATGAGCTCTCTAGCTCTTTTTATAGTTTCTAGACTAGTTTTGACCGGTTTCACATCTAGTGACCGGCCTAGTTAAAAATTAGGTCCTAGAGGCTATTTGGAAGGGTAAACGATGTCTAAAAATAACGAAATTTGGTACGAGTATTCTACCTAAGCTCCTCAAGCTCGAGGACTCCTCGGCTTGCACAAAATGGAGCTATGGATTACAAAATGGGGTTTTCTTATGATACATATGTTACAATTAGTGATAACAATCACTGTTGAATGTTTGGAGAATTAATAAGAAATATATTTGTTTAAAAAATTGATCCGCCTGGCTCCTTGCTTCGTCTTCACATGCTTCCGTGGCGTCTGTGCCTCTGACTGCTTCCAACAACGCATGTGCATTGACATCGAGGATAACCTAGGGGAGGAGTTAGAGCTTTCCAAGATATACAAAGATTCAGATAGTGCCTCTAACCTCTCTTCCACGCAATCCACATCAATTGAGGAACTTGCAGAGAAAGTAGCTCAGAAATTAGGTGTCACTAGCAAATAGATCCCAAGGTTTGCCCCGGTGAAAAGATGCTATACTTGTGGGGGTGACCATATGGCAAATGTATGTCCCATTATGGCTCAACCCCAAGTAAATCCTAGTAGCCAGTACTGCACCATAGAACGGAGGTACACCAATCACACCGCGCAAGATTGCCCATACAACAAGCAGGCGGCTAGGCAACCCTACCCTCAGCCATACCCTCAGCAGGGAAGATACCAGAACCCGTACCCTCCACAGCCATATGGCAGGCCACAAAAACCTTATCAACAACCATACCAAAACCAATAAAGGCCTCAGCCTGTGTTAGCACAACAACCCCCTGCCCCAGCTAATGTGATCCCAGTAAAATATGCAGCAGCCGCAGAAGAAAACCTGAATAGAGCTATAGTCCCTGTAACACCACTGCTTTCTGAAAGTGACCCGAGTGACCATAGCTTTGATTCTACACATGTTGATAGTCCCCAGGCTTACTACATGCAGTCTCCAGAACATGGTGAGTCCTATTACAGTGAAGAGCCAAATGAACCTAGTTGGGAACCAGAGTACACAAATGAAATGTATACAAACCCTAACTCAAGACCCCAACCTAGGCAAGTAAGACCTCCATTCCCTAGAGGACCATGCTACAGATGTCAGGGAGATCATCTCATTCGTGATTGTCCCTTGCCTCCACCTACACAACCCCAGTCGGTGACGATCCAGGGCTATTGCCAGGAGTGTGGAAAGGAGCATCTCTTACGAGATTGCCCAAAGAACCCCAATAATATGCCAAAAATCACTCCTATCAACGTTATTAGGTTAGTTGTAGACTCCATAGGGAGTGTGACTTCCACTGCACCAGTACAAGTAATCACTAGAGCCCAAGCCTTGCAACAGAACCAAAGCGTAGGCCAGGAAAAGAGCCCAGATGTTAGTGAAACGGAGAGCGTGACAAAGAAGAGGACTAGAGCTTGGAGAGATAGTCGTGAAAGAATGAAAAGACAATGGGCAAAAAAGATGAGTGAACTCGAGGAAAGCCTGAGAGAAACAAAGGCCAGGATAATTGAACTCACAGCTCAAACTCCCTCTCACACTACCCCACCTCCATCACCTCCACCATTCCCACCTCCATCCGAACCGCCACCTTCCAACCCGCCTCACCTAAACCCACCACCCCCAAGAGTAGGATCAGTCCTAGCAGATCCCACTCCCGAGAACCTTAATATCATGCTTAAAGCATATCAGGCTAGAATCCAAGAAGGGCCAACCGTAACCGATCATGAAAAATGTTACCCTAGAGCAGGTCTTCAACATAAGGACAAGGCAAGTGAAAGAGCAGGTCTTCCTGCCCCAGAAGCCTATTTGCCTGAAGCCTATGTGCCTAACTCTACGGAGCTAGACACATCATCTTCTATGAATCGGTTTACACCAGAATTCCTACGAGAGATTCAAGAAGACAAATGGGCTAAAGAAAGTGAAGTCCCTCCTCCCATTGAACTTGTGGATGATGCACATGACCAATTCCCACAAGACATCCCATCCATTTATGAGGAGCAGGAGAGCACCCACTCTCAGGAAAGATTAGACTTTGAGTCTAACTCTCTACAAGAATTACCCCACTTCACAGGCCCATGGGAAGCTAAGTCCACGTGCATGAGAGCACCCACGGTCATGGTACGAAATGAGGACTCAGTCATACCTAGGAACACAGAGGTAGTGAAAAACACTAAAGTACAATGCAACCTCACCTTAGAAGAGCTACTCAAAGTAAGGCCAGAGCTATGGAAACATGTGGCCAAACAAGTACCAGAGATAGCAAAACCTTGTTCCCAGGTAGGATCCCAGAGAACAGTGCCAGAAATACCATTGGACAAGATAGGAGACATGAGTGAGGGTGAAGAGGGAAACACATATCTTCCTATCACCCATCAAGGATACACCACCAAGGCCATTCTAGACTCAGGTGCAGAAGTTGCAATTGCTACCACTTCCCTATGGAAGCGTTGGGGCAAGCCAGCACTCAGGCCCACGAGGATGAAATTACAGATGGCCGATGGTTACATAGAAAGACCCTTAGGCTTGCTAGAAGGAATAACTCTCACTACTTGTGGTGTTGAGTTTGAGCACACTTTCACCATATGTGACTTTAGCAAGAATCATGCTTATGAGATGATTTTGGGAAGACCATTTATGCGACAGTTGCAAGTGGTCCAGGATTGGGGAACCAATTCCTTGTACCTGCAACACTTAGGTGTCACGACCAAAGTAAATCTCAAAGATTACTCTCATAGAGATGTCCCTCCTATCCAATGGAATCCCATCCATAGAGTCAAAGATGATACAGAATCTGTGCATTCCATAGGGTCAGGATCCTCATGGATGCATGAAGACACCCACTTATGGATGTGCAAAGTAGCAGTAGAAGAAGAGAAGAGAGAAGAAGCCAGAGAAATAGGTGCAAACGAAACACATAGACCTATTCAAGACCCAGCCTATGCACCTGTAGTATTTCCTGATGAAGAATTTGAACCCCATGGCTGGGCAGAAATCTTAGCAACAATGGATGTAGCCATCAACGAAGAACAATGGACACCCCACTGTGATGAGGATGGCTATGACATTTCAGTCTTCTCCATAGAGCCAATTATGGGAGAGGCAATCTTAGAAGAGTGTGAACCTAACCCTGATGCATTTGAGGATGCGAGTGACTCCGATCTAGAGTCAATCATTATGGACCCACCTTTTGCATCAGATGAAGAATACTTCCATGAAGTAGAATTTCAACCCCAGAGGCATTGAGCGCTTACAAATGATGTAAGATTAGCCACACATGTGACCCCGAAGGAAGAAGGAAAGAAACGAAAGAAGAGAGAAGTCTCACCAGAAGAGGAAGAATCTTTGTTTGAGGTCCCGGAAAATTTTAAGAAGTATGAGATAGACGACAGGAGAGTCATGATAAGAATGCCTAAACCAGAGGCACAATCAGGAGAGGCCTATGATAACAAAGAAACCACCAAGAAAATAGTAGTGGCCCTAGAAGAATGAGAGGAGAGATGCACGTACATAGGCCACGACCTAACAGAGGAAGAAGAGCATGCGTTAATAGCCTTGCTAAGAGAATACAGAGATGTATTCGCTTGGAGTTACAAGGATTTGAAGGGGGTTGATCCAGACATATGCTCACACACTATCCCCATGACCTCAGATGCCAAACCCTCGAAGCAAAAGCCATATACATATAATGATAATTACGCTGCCAAGATCAAAGAAGAGATAGATAGGCTCGTTGAAGCTGGATTTATCTATGAAATTGAGCACATTGAGTGGGTATCGCCCATCGTAGTGGTGCCCAAGAAAAATGGGAAGCTGCGTGTGTGCATTAACTTGAAGAAGGTTAATGCAGCCACAATTCGAGATAACTATCCGCTTCCTATCACAGAGCATCTCTTAGAAAGAGTAGCAGGCAAAGAAGTGTACAGCTTCCTCGATGGATTTTCGGGCTACAATCAAGTAGCCATAGCTCTAGAAGATCAGCATAAGACGGCATTTGCCACTGAATGGGGCATTTTTGCCTTTAGAGTAATGCCATTTGGGCTTACCAATACTCCTGCAACCTTCCAAAGGCTGATGTGTCATGTATTTAAAGAGTTCTTGAGGAAAAATTTAGAAGTCTATGTTGATGATCTTTGTGCTCATTCCAACATTAGACAAACCCATATTCCTGAACTCAGACAAATCTTTGATAAATGCAGAGAATATCAAGTCTGCCTGAACCCAGAAAAGTGTGTTTTCATGGTCAAGCAAGGCAAAATTTCTAGGTCACATAGTGTCTAAGAACGGCATATCCACTGACGAAGAGAAAGTGAGAGCCATCGCAGAACTACCTAGACCAAAGAACGTCACGGAAGTACAGTTTTTCATGGGGCATTGTGGTTACTACCGTCGGTTCATCCACATGTATGCTGTCATTGCAAAGCCCATGTATGGACTTCTGACTAACTTTGAGTGGACTGATGAATGTGAGAATTCCTTCCAAGAGCTTAAACGAAGATTATGTTCAGCACCAATCTTGACCACACCAGATTGGAACAAGCCATTCCATGTTCATGTGGATGCCTCCAATTATGCAATTGGATGCGTACTTGCACAACCTACGGGTGAAGGTAATATGGATCTCCCTATTGCCTATGCCAGTAGACAATTGAATGCAGCTGAACGAAATTATACAACCACCGAACGAGAAGGATTAGGCATGGTATATGCAGTTAAAAAGTTTAGACATTATTTGCTTGCAAATAAGTTTAAATTTTTTACTGACCATCAGGCACTGCTATATCTCGTGAACAAGCCATGCAATACAGGTAGATTGGTGAGATGGTTCCTCTTACTAATGGAATATGACTTTGAGGTAGTAGTGAGGAAAGGCAGAACTCACCTGAGAGCAGATCATCTTTCTAGGCTCACATCTGGAGAAGCCCCACAAGGAGTGTCAGATGACCTTCCTGATGCTTACCTGTTTAATTTGGAAGTGGTGCCACAGTGGGCTAAGCCACTAGTGCCAGTATTGACATACGGGCCTAACCACCCAATAATAAACACACAGGATAGAGAGGTAGTAAAAGCCCAAAAGTATCACATCATGGCAGGAAGTATGTACAAGCACACAGATCAAGGGATTTTGGCTTGTTGTGTGGAAGAGGATGAGTACGCTAAATGGTTGCAATTAGCACATGTAGGTGCATTAGAGCAACACTACTCAAAGCAACGAACCCTGCAGACACTAAGGAGACTCGGAGTGCATTGGCCGACTATGGAGGCTGATGTCCAAAAGTTGTGCAAGGAATGCCCAATCTGCTGCACTAAACCACCTGTGGAACATGCCACTCTTTATCAAGTTTCCATAGTGCCAGATTGGAGTGAACCACCAGTATCCTTTTTGAGGACAAAAACATTCCCTCAAGACATGACGCTTGCTAGGAAAAGGAGTTTAGAACAAGAAGCCCAGGATTACTCACTCATTGGTGATAATCTATACAAGCGTGGTAAAGATGGTTACCTGGGACTATGTGTCCATGAAAGTGAATATCTCAAGATCTTGGAAACTGCTCACCAAGGAGTAGCAGGAGGACACTTTGGACCAGATCGGGTGATCAAGGCAATACTATTTGCGGGTTTCTGATGGCCGACCCTTCACATGGATGCACATACCTATGTGAAACGGTGTGATGTTTGCCAGAGAACTCAGTATCCTATACGTAAAGATGATATGCCACTGAAACCTATGATGGGTGGACGTGCATTCTCTAAGTGGGGAATAGACTTCGTAGGTCCTATTAATCCCCCAGCTAAGGGTTCCCATGCGGAATATATCATTGTTGCCACAGACTATCTAACAAAGTGGGTAGAGGTAAAAGCCACGACAAAGAACGATGCTCAGACTACTGCTAAGTTCTTATTTGAGAATGTATTCACTAGATACGGGCTACCTATAGAGCTAGCTAGTGATAGAGGCACTCACTTCTTGAATGAAGTTATTGAAAATATGCTCCAGGAATTCTTGGTAGTACATAAGAAGTCTGCCCCCTATCACCCTCAAGCAAATGGCCAGGCTGAGAGCACCAATAAGATCTTATGCAATGTACTGACGAAATTAGTGAACAATAAACGCTCTGATTGGGACAAACAGCTACACCATGCTGTTTGGGCATACCGAGTCGCCTACAAAACGGTACTCCAAGCCACCCCCTTTCAGATGGTATTTGGTCAAAACGCGGTACTACCGTTGGACTTCTTAATACCTACATTGAAAGTAGCACAAGAGCATGAATGGATGGGTCATGAACTCTCCTCTAGACTTTTTGACCTTGAACGATTAGGAGAAACAAGACTGAGGGCGGCTGCAGGGATATATGCAGCTAAGAAACGACAGAAGGCATACTTTGATGCCCACGTTAAGGATAAAGGTTTGAAGGCAGGTGACCTAGTACTAGTCTACACTCTGAAACAACATGCGAGAAAACTAGAGAAAAGAGGCTATGGACCCATGATTATTAACAGAATCTCAACATGTGGAGCAGTGCAACTAGCCACATTAGAAGGCGATGTTCTTCCTAGCTATATAAGCGGGTGCAGAGTCAAGTTGTATCAGGAACCTCTCACAGAGGAAATGCTAAGTCGACTCAATACTGCTAAGAAACGCAAAGAAGAAGAAAAACGAATTCGAGAAGAAGCTCAAGCAGAGGCCTTAGAGCGCATACGGAGAATGAAATTAAGAAGACAAGGTAGAGAGCAACCTAGGCCAGATGCCGATGCAGATCAAAGATATCACATGGCCATGTGTGAAGTTTTAGGTATCAGCTCCCATAGGATAATTGATCGACGTCCTTTTATAACCTTAGATATAGGACAAGGAAAGGGTGCAAGGACTGTAAGAGCCTTGATTGACTCAGGTGCAGCCACTAGTGCTGTTAAATTGTCTTACTGTCAAGAGTTGAAATTAACTGTCAATCCTATAGAAGCATATCTCATAGGATTGGGAGGTGTGGAAACCCCTTGCATGGGCGAGGTGGAGCTTCCCCTCTATATTCAAGACGAAGCAGTGACAATCAAAGTACTAGTGTGCCAAAATGAGGACCTCACGGAGCCTCTTGTCTTGGGTCAGGAATGGATCTATGATCATGCAGTCAACCTAAACCTAAGAAGTGGACTTCTTCAGGTATGGGTAAATCATAGTCGAATTACAATAGAGTTAGATAATGGAGCACTCAAGGAACTAGGAAAGGCACACACTCCTGGTCCTTCCAGGAGTACACATGAAGATGACCATGCTGTTCTTGTCCAAAACTATGTGTTGCAGAGGAATGATGTTCGCAAAAAAGGAGTCAGGGATGCAACGAAACTCCCTTCTTTTCCAAAGACCAGAGGGAGGCAGCAACCAAAGGTGGATCAAAGGCAGAAGAAGCAGAGTACTACCTATGTCGGAGATCAAAAGTACCTGCGCAGCAAAATGTCTCAGCTAGTGAAACAAGTGTGGGTGCGGAAAGGCGAACACCCGGTTGCACTCAAGCCAACCACACGGCCTAAACCTCTTATTAGTAATCAACAACACGACACTAATAAGAAGTCCTTTATAAATTCTTCTGCGAAAGTAAAGTCTATTTGGGTACCCAAGAAGTCAATGAAGGCAAGCCCACAATCACGACAAATCTGGGTGCCTAAGGCTTGCTTGCGGGCTCAAATAACTACACCAAGGCCAAACCCTGTACAACATGTTTGACTCACGCGAACATCTGAGGCCCAGTCTTACACATCACGCACTAACACGTATTCTTCCATGAGCACAAGTAGAATCACTTGTAAATGGGTCCCTAAAAAGCCCCATTTTTCAAGTAAATACCCTATCACACTCTCCAGAGCCTCCACAAAGTCAAAATCAAAACCTATCCATTGCATTTGGCAACCTAAAACTTGTAATGAACCCCTAGACCCCAGTTGTAAATCCATGCCCACCTACTAACTATGTCACTCTCACACCACATCATTCCACTTAGCTCCTAGGTCTAACCAATCCCTAACTACACACACAAGCACCGAGCATTTACTAACCCACTAATCTCTCCCGAACCTCATGTTAATGTTGTAATGGGGACAAAGCAGTTCTATCTTGTCCTTTACAATGTTAACACATGTTTCTATATTCTCACAGAATCAGGAGGCAAGAAGTAACATGGCAGATACGGCAGGAACTAGCTCCCAGATAGGCATCAGCCCCCAAGTCGTGGATATTGAAAGTCTTCCCGTTGAGGAGGAATTGAAGGAACGCCCTGTAGCATTGAGAGCATTACACGCCATACCGGTTCAGAACCCTCCACAAGGGCACACTATGCCAGTCAGTAAAAACTCTCATTGGTTCAGTGATGTGGCAGGACCCCTAGGTGAAGGCACTTATATGTGGAAGGCCGAGATAGAATTCAATGGGCGCTGGGGCAGATATCACTTTTTCACCAGGGAATTTGAGAGACTGCAGAATAATGAAGGATTGAAACCTATATGGAAGAAGGCAGGACTCTACGAGTACTTCAAATTCCAATTGCCAAAGCCGGATTTTCTAAGATGCTCTTATTTGATTAGCACCCTTACTCCGAGTAAAGACAAAAAGGGATACAACTCCTTTGTCCTCCCATCTCTCACAAGGGGCAATGAGCTCAAGCGTTTCAGATTAACTATCAACTTGGTAAGGGAAGCTCTGGACATGAAAGGTATGCACATTCCTACGGAGAAAGAGACTATGGTCCCCGACAATATGAAGAATAGGAATCTGACAAAATTAAAAGACATGGTGGCAATGACGCCTACAATCGCCATTCATTTGCGAATGGTCATGCAGCACTTTGCATTTCCCGCCCAAGAGAGGTTCACAACGCCACCTAAAAAGATATGTTTTAGTTTATACCTGGCTGATGCTTTTGATTTGACAATCAACATGCCTCACTGGATTATCGACCAAATCCACTTGGCTCATCAAAGGTGGTATAAAAAACAAAAGTCTGTATTGTATGGATGCTGTGCTCTGACCAGGATTGTGTACAGATGTCTTGCGTATGATGTACCAGTGCAAAGGGCACTCATTTGGACCAGGGTACAAGAGTTTCAGCGCCGATTATCCTCCGCAGGACCACCATCCAAGAAAATGAGAGGTGCCGTTCAGATGCCCTGCGCACAACCCCGCGGTGCAACATTGACTCCAGAGACCACTCCACGACTTCCAAGGCGGGTGCAACCCTTCACTATCAGATTACCAAGGCACAGCACTGACGGACCTAATTTGGTGTTCCCACACGTACCAACCGACCTAGAGTTTCCTCACGGATTCACTTTAGAAGACTTAACTGATGAGGAGGTAGCCAGAATCATTGAGGCTGTTAACGCAGAAGTCGAGGCAGAACAAGCTAGTGGACAACAAACTGCTACAGACCAACCCCATCCCAGACAACCAAAAATCGTCGATGTGGAGGGTGAAGAAGAAGAAGGACAAGAGGAGGAACATGATGGACAATCCGAGGAAGAAGAGCAGGAATATGATCAGGAAGCCCTGCAGGTACTTGAAGGTGCCCCCGCTTACACGAAGGCATTGAAGAAGCTCTATGATACCATGAACAGAGTGCAAGAGCAACATAGACTGTCCCTTGCAGTAGGAAAGGCTATCATGCACCAAATCCTTGAGGAGGAAGGAGTCGATGAACAATATCTTGCCACACTGGATATGATCTCTGATGCTTTAGGAGTACCTGAGACAGTGCATACTACCTTGGCACAATCACGTAGAACGAAAAGAAGATACGGAAGACATCCCCCACGAGCAGGGAAGCAGATGAATGTCTTAGTATCCGAAACACAAGGGACAGCCACGACCACAGGCACAGCACACACTGTGCACGATACTGAAGAGACCCATGTGTCCAGTGCACCCCCATCACCCCCCTTGCCACCCCCGCCTCCCACTCCACCACATTCACCTCCCATTACCAATGTAACAACCACCGTCACCGCCTCCGAGTCCACTGCCATGACTGAAGCACAAACCGCCAATCAACCCACACACCCTCTCAACACCTCCCTTGTATACACCTCCACTAACACTGTAATCCTAACGGCAGCTACTGACATCCCCACTCCCCCACTCACACTTTCGGGCAGTTCATATTCACAACTGCACACACCACTGTACACATTCACCACAATCACTGCACCCACAATTCCACTATTCACAATCACTCCCACTACTGCGTCCACCGTGGATTTTATGGACATATCACCCTCCACCGCACCTCTCCCTCCCCCCATACGACCACAATCTCCCATTCCCCCACCACCCACTTCACCATTTTCCAGCACCGCATTCACACTTCCCTTCCCCTTTCCCTTTCCTTCTGCATTTAACACCCTTCCTACACCCACCCCCATTAATAATGTATTTAATAACATGTATCAGTGCATGTCTCAGTTATAGCAACACTATCAGCACCTCGATGCTCAGCATACAAGTTTGTTCAGGAGTCATGAAACATTACAAGGAAGATTCATGGACTTAGAGAAAGAAAAGAGGCTCTTACAACAGCAGTTTAGTGCATTGCAAGAACAACATGAGCAATTAGTGGCAAATCCACCGTAGTCAGATGCAGAAGCAAGACAACGAATGGATGATCTGCTACACTCCCAAACCACAGAGAACCTCAAGCTCCGCCGCAACATGGCTCTATTACGGAAGCATATGTCTGCAGCCCTGGAAGAAAATAGCGGCTTCAGACACAAAACGAAGAGAACTTGGAAGTAGCCATGGAAGGTTCCCCACAAGAAATTGACCCGGAGAAGTTCAAGGCCATTCCCTCGGACAATATGCAAATCATATTGGAAACCCATGCTGATCTCCTCGAAGCCCATGCAGCCTTAGAAAAAGAAAGAGACGAACTACTAAGGCAATTGGCAGCTCAACCAGAACCACCAAAAGAAGTCCCAACCACCACTGACACAACTGACGAAGTAGCAGCGCTCAAAGCACAACTCGAAGAATTACAAAAGAAAGTCCTCGAATATGAACGCCAACCCTCCCCCTTGGTGGAACCAGAACCTGAAGACCTAGTACCCATCAAAGTAGAGGAATCTTTTGAGGACCCATAGGTTCCGATGCCAGCACCTGGAGGCAAGCAAACAGACGAGGGCATGGACACCCTTGAAATAGAGACTCCTGAATGGATGCAAAAATTGGAAAAAGTGGCCACACGCCCTAATTTAGAGGAAGTGGTTGCCTTAATGTAGTTGCCAATGAAAATGGTGGTCGCCCTACATCATCTTGATGGTCTCCCAACTTTGCAACAAATGCTTGGATGCTCCTTGAAATATGGCGTCGCCTCAATATGTGTTCCATAAAGGGTGTCGCCCAAGTTTACAATAAGCTAAACGAATGCTTCTTTCATGAAGGCGTTGCCTATTTCCTATCTCACCACATGGGTGTCGCCCATTTTGCATAGATATATAGATATAGTTGGGTATCCCTAGAATGATGGCGCCGCCCACGCCCACGTGCAAGTATATGCCCATTTGCAAGTATATAAATGGACCGCTCAACTTCCATACTTTTGGCTAAGTTAAAAACAAAGTGGTTTCTTAATGAATAAAGATTGGAGTTCTTTCAAAGAGGTTCATATGGGCGAAGGGGTGAGCAAATGGCTAGAGCCTGCCTATAGAGTACAATTTCTGCCACATATTTGTAGGGTTAAGGACTACTGTAGTTGGTTGTCTTGCATCCATGTCCTCCCGATGCCTTTGCCTCAAAGTCTTTGCCCACACTTTAGGTTTTGATTTCAATTGCTCATGCTTTGTGCTCTGGCCTCTTTACATGTTACTTGTTCTTGATCTATTTACATGTTCATGATGTTGAGTTTTCCAACCCCAAAGTGTGTCCTAGGGAGTGCCTCCAGGCCCCTAGGGTGAGGGTTGCCTAGGGTGGCCCAAGACCCTCCCCAAGGTCCCAAGGTTCACTTTGAAAATATCTAGAACCCAAGAGGTATGCAAAGGTATTGGTCCCTAGAAAAGGAACAAAGCATCTTCCACCTTCTCTGCAGACCCCCACATCAAGACTTTGCACCGTCCCGGTGCAATGAATCATTTATTTCCTTATTTCTTCAAAGAAAATGAACTGTTGAAAATGAAATGAACACAACTATGTTATGTACAATGAGTGAATTTGTCCCTGTTTGATTATTTGTCCCTACGTGATTCAAATAGAATTAGACTCCACCCTGGAAGTGCAATCGAGGGGCTTCTCCTCCTCCTTCCATTCTTCTAGCTGCAAAGTTTCACAAAACATTTCTTCTTTGGCCTTCGAGTGTTGGCCATAAGTCCTCCTCTTTTTTTCTCTCCTCATATCATCGAATCTTCTTAAAGCTGTAATGTCCGTCTTCCTGATTTTCTTCTGAGCCATAGTATCTATCATGTAAGATGCTTCTATCTTTGTATTTGCATACCTCTTTAGAATAGTAGGAGTTCCTTGCAATTGAGGTGTTGTCTTCCAATGATAGTCTATGGCTTGAGTGTGCTTCTTTCTTAGCTTCACTCTTACCCTAGCTTTACTGAGGTGAACCTTACCTTTGGAATGTGTCTACAAGGTACCATAGTCATTTTTTTTTCAGGGCTACTCCATAGATAGTTTTGCTTTTGTTCAAGCTGCATGTCCTGCAAGACTTCTTCTTCTTCATTAATAGAGATAGGAACAATAATTATCTCATGTTTCGTAATTGGATCCATGGTCCATTCTGGCAAGATTTCTAGAAATAGGACCTCCTTTGGTGCCAATGAATCATAGAATGTAGCCTCAGGTGCCTCGACATGTTCTGCATATTTTAAAATAGCATCCAAATAATTATTAACCTGGGTTTGTTCATTTGGAGAAAGGATTGTAGTGATCCTCTGTGGTAAAATTTGAGTAGTGAGGTCAATTGGCCCACTTGGCGATTTTTTCCTCCCTAGAGGTACTTGCAAAAATTGAAGTTGAACACCTTGCTGTAGAGAAGAAGTGAGTTCTAGAGAGAGGATTGGCCCATTTTGGCCTAGGGAAGCCTCCTTGTCAACTTGGCCACTACCGGCTAGGCGCCCAACTTGGGCCTCATGACGCCCACTTGGGCCACCCTCTGAGAGGTTCCCACCTCGGGCCTCGTGATGCCTATTTGGGCCACCACCTGTGAGGTATCCACCTAGGGCTTCTTGGCACCCAATTTGAGCGAGGGGCCTGATTTGGGCCTCATGGTGCCCAATTTTTGCTTCTTCATCCAATTTCATATAATCACATATCTTATAATCACATATCTTCATCCGATTTCCTATAATCACATATCTTACTCTTTTCCATACTGTTCAAGTGAAAAAATCAAATTTTTCCTCTTTTTGGCCTCCTTGTGCTGCTTCTACAAAATCATCATTTATCTCACATATCTCCACTGTGCAGCATTTTGCACTCCCCGTCATCCAATTTAATAGGATATCATCTTTGTGAGGTAAACAAGGCATTACCTCAATGTCCATTGTATACCCAGTAGCCTTTCTGATGTTTGATCCTTCTTCCAGATGTATCTGTAATTGATTTTTAGTACATGTGGAAATCCATAACTTGTTCTTTCCCCAATCTTGTAGAGCCTTTGCTTGCCTTAGCCAAGGCCTTCCCAAGAGTAGAGGGTAGGAGGTCTCCTGTGGCAGGGTAATAACAACAAAGTATAGAACAAAGTGACAACTCTGCACTATCATAAGTACCTTTTCAACAATGCCGAGTAGTGCAACTCGATGTTGATCTGCTAATGTAACTATGAAGGGTGCCGCCTTGGTAGGGTTCAATTTTACTTTCTTCACGATGAAATCTGGCATCAAATTGATGCCAAAACCTCCATGGATAATAACACCTGCAAGATCTTCATCATTTATAAAAATAGATAACCTTGAGCTCTGATAGTCAGCCAAGGGTGCAGGGGGAAATTCAACCATAAAACCATCTATGCTAGAAGGTGGGCACAAGTATGCAGAGTGTATAATCTTCAGCAAATCACTTCTTACTTTTGAATCCATCTTTATGAGTGTGCATAGTCAATTGTTGAACTCCTTTGTAATGCCTACCATCTTTCTTGTTTTGAAGCTTATTTACTAAAGTGAGTGTGGTTATATGCGCTTCACATCAGTAATATGAAAAGTGCAAGAGTAACATACAAATAGTGTAACACATGACAACGTACCTATGCATTTCCAAGATAGATGGAATCAAGAATGGAGATGATTATGATCAAACAAAAGAAAATCATGCTTAATGAAGAACGAAAATAGTGCTTAAGAGCACTTTTATTTATATGATGTGTTATGGAAGTTGGAGGGAATAAGAGGTGAAACGAAGTTATTGAAGAAGAGTAAAATCTAAAGACAAAAAGAGCACTTAACCTATACTTCGATACCATCTTGAGAAACATGGCCCAAGATAACACACAAGCTAAAACAAGCTATGGTGGGATAAAAATAAACTAGAAAGACCATATTGAAATAGAAATCAACTTGATGATGAGACGGTGTTGGCAGTAGTCAAGGCGTAACAAGACGAGGGAGCCGACATAAAGAATCAAAGCAGAGAGAAAGGTCAAGTAGGCAAAGCAGTCAAAGAAGATCCGGCAATTAGGCCATGCAATTTTTCCAAGATAACTCCCTTTTAATAGTGATTTTCATCACTACATGATCATTATAAATACTGTTTTTGGTAGATTAAACTCCATTTTGTGCAAATCGAGGAGTCCTCAAGCTTGAGGAGTACTAGAAGTATCTATGATGGACACTAAGTTTGCATAGGGCCACTAGCTAGTCAAAAACTATAAAAGGAGCTAGAGGGCTCATTTTTGGGGGAGCAAATTGTAGTTTGAACTAAGAAGAACTCTTGTAATTGTCTTTTGAATCTTAATCAAAGCTTTTGTTGTTCCACTCTTTGATCTTACCTGAGTGCACGTGTGTGTATGTGTGTGAATGCTTGTATGCTTCTCCATCACCACTTGTGCATATAACTTTCTCGAGGTCTTCATACCATTCTCATGTGTTCCCGGATTGACATTAAAGGAGGTGCTACTCACCACTTAGCTTCACCAAATTTTGGTGCCGTTGCCGGGGATCGAGCTTTGAGAACGAGCGTGCGATGGTAACACGCAGAGTAGAGACATTGGAAGAGTAGGTAAGCATTTTTTTAAACTTGTTTTTACCTTCCTCTTCACTTCTACACACCATATCCATTCATCATCATCTTCACCACGGCGACCATATACCTCCATCTCCATTCATTTCCTCATTTTCACTTGAGAGCGAGAGTGAGAGAGAACTTGTATGCACACTTGTTTTTTGTGTTTTTCTGATCATTCTTGTAGGTACAAGCTTCCATTGTAGTTGTAGTAGCTCCAACAAGTGAGAAAACTATCTGTGCAGGTTCTGAGGCGTTGACCTCTATCGATCACGATCAATTGAAAGATTCGGCTTTTGGTAAAACAAATTCCACAACCACAAAGGACATGATTAGCACATTCTAGATCACTAGTTACAATAAAACAATTCCTTAATTTTTTGTCACTCGCGATTGACACTGTTGATCGTGACCGATAGCCAGGACCGATACCTCTAACAATTGCAATCGACACCGTTGATTGCGATCAATAGTGACAATCGACAGAGCCGATCGATTGGCCCGACCGACAGACCATGTTAATTGTGACCGACATATCGATTGCGATTGATAGCCACAACTGACTGCCATGTCAGACTTTACAGTGTCAATCATGATCGACTAAAATTTCACGATTGACACCATAATTCACATGCCCACGTGTCCATCGCAACGAACACACCCTTGGTTGACTAAAATCATGCTAGAATTTGTGAAAAAAGTGTCGATCGCGATTGACATGTCGATCGCGATTGACAACCCTCATGATTGACACCATAGATCGTGATTGATATGTCGATCGCGATTGATATTGTCGATCACGATTGATAGAATTTTTTGCACTTTTTAGGGTTTGAATTTTAAGCAAATGTTTGGCAAATTTTGGTAAAATTAAGGGATAATTGAGCATAAGGAAACTTAGAAAACATTGTGGGCTACCCCTAAGTGCCTGAACTCCTTGTTTTGACCCCTAAGTGCTTGATTGATCATAATTTCTTCATACGAACTCCATTTGCTACAATCCTTGTCTCGTTGGAAAAATCGTTGAGAATTCTACGTGGAGACCAACTGATTCTTGTAAAAAATCATACGTGGAGTTTTAGTGCAAGTAATTTTAATTTGTTCATTAGTGGGATTAGGTTTTCAAAAGACTTTTAGGGCAAGAGTGAAAAAAAAGGGGGTCTATATCTTTTAGTGGATGTTTAAAGGTTGTTTTGCATGTCTGTTCATCTTTGATCTAGCTCAATACTAATTCCTAAACCTTCAGAGGTCTCTAGTGTGCAAGGAAGAGGCTTCAAGCAGACTTGGCAAGGTGAACATCGGTCTTGGGCGAGTGTGTCCTGAGCTCACTTAGTAGTCTGAAAAGCAAGAGGCTCGAGGTTGGGAATTCTCTTAACCCCCTCAAGCGATTCCTAGCTTAGTCAGTGCGAATAGTGCTAGAATAAAGTCAGGGTGACGATAGGCATCTATGAAGTTGAAGACTACTTAAACACTCAAGTTCAAGCAAAAATATAATCTCTTTGTGATGGATAAATTTAAAGGAAAGAATTTAACTTGATACGATCAACTTAAAGTGCGGAAATTCACTCAAGTATTCCTGACGACGTTTTATCAAACAAGATCATAAACACGATAACCAACTAAAAAGAACCAAGTGACTGATACAAATTGATATGCAACAAGGTTGTACTTGCGGTAAATTGGGATTGTTCAATCAAGCATATGAACCTTAAATCAGGATGACATCTAGGGAGAGATAGACAAAGCCTTAGGTCTTTAGAGGCTAGTGTCAATCACACTACTAGGTCTTGGGCCCAACAGTTGAGTGATTATCCGTACTATCCTATCTCTGAAACTAGCGAATCAGAGATGTCTTATGGTATGGAGAGATCCAAAAGAATTTCAGGTGTAGCTTACTTAGAGAAACCCAAAGGCCCTTACAAAACTCAACTTGAATACATTAGGACCAATTGATTAGGTGCACGCATCTATGAGGATGCTGTAAGAAGATCTGTTGTCCAGATTAAAAACCCAGATCAACCCATTGGACTAGAACATCCAGTCATCAAATTTGAGAATGGTGCATACATAGATAAAGAAGGGACAATGTATGTAGTCACCACTCAACCAGGTTTGGAAATATAATCTCTACAGTTGAAACAGGTGTCATAGAGCAAGGGAACTTAGAAAAAGAGCCAAAAACCCCCAGAGACAAATCAGTCCTGACTAGAATAATCACTCCAGAATGGATTCTCCAGGACAATAAGAGCATAGATTTACTCTTAAATTGAGATACAAATGAGGCCTTCTGGAGGTATAAACCTGATCAACCTAATGAAGTGAGAATGCATACAATCTATGAATTCAAAGATCCAGATACCCTAGGACAAGTAACCTATTTAGACAATATGTCAGAACGGGTCTTTGTGGTAACATAGCATGGTAGGCATGCCTACACTTGGAAGGGTGAATTTTTTTTCCCCAACCAAGATCTAATGTCTCTTATGGTCACCAAGGAGCTCGAACATCCCAAGCTCATGGAGCTCAAAGGGATAGGATAGAGATAGGCCGGAAGTAAGCTTTGCTAACCCATTGGGAAGAGAAAGGACGAGAACAAAGATGGATAGAATAGAAAATGAGAAACATAGAGACCCAAGGAATCAAAGAAATGTAGATGAATTCCCTCTACCAATGTCTAGAGAACACACTAGGACCTTGAGGCCTACACAATTGGTTAAGTCCATGAAGAATTGCTTTCATGGCACAGGAGACCCGTATGATCATGTGGCAGAATTTAGGCAAGTCTTGAGAGCTAAGCAAGTTGATGACCTATTCACAGAGTACAACGCTTTTGGTCTAACCCTTAAGAATAGGGCCCTTACATGGTTTCAACCACGACAACAGAGGCAATTTAGAAACATAGACCAACTGCTAGAAGCCTTCATCATGGAATTCTCAAAGAGTGGCATAAGGCACAACACTTCCTCATTGATTCATAGTTTTAAACAAACACCTCAAGAGATAATGAGATTTTGGCAATACCTAGAGATATGCCCTATGCCCGAGTTACCCACACTAGCCAAACAAGTGGCTTTATTTGTAGATGGATTGCTAAGTACCAAATTGAGATCTTATGTGTACTTGAAGGACCCTAAAACCATAGAAGAGTGTGTACGCATGTGCATCCGAGGAATTAAAGCTTTCAAAACTCTACAAAATTCCAGATAGCTCTATTGAGGAACTTGCAAAGAAGGTAGCTCAGAAGTTAGGAGTCTCTAGCAAACAAATACCGAGATTTTCCTCAGTGAAACGATGTTATAATTGTGGAGGAGACGATATGGCTAATGTGTGCCCTATCATGGCTCAACCCCAAGTGAACCCTAATAGCCAATACTGCACCATAGAAAGGAGATATATCAACCACACTACACAGGGCTTCCCCTATAACAAACAAACTGTCAGACAAAATTATCCTCAACCATATCCACAACAAGGGAGATATGAGAATCAATACCCACAACAATTTGGTAGGCCACAACAACCCTATCAAAAACCCTACTAGACCCAGCAAAGACCTCAACCAGTTGTAGCATAGCAAACCTCTCCTCTAGCTAATGTGATTCCAATGACGTATGCAGTTGCAGAAGAAAATTTGAATAGAGCTTTAGTGCCACTAACACCATTGCTTTCAAAAATTGACCCACGTGATCATAGTTTTGAGTCTACTCATATTGATAGCCCACAGGTTTACTACATGCAGTTAGCTAAGCATAATGAGTCCTATTATTATAAAGACCCGAGCGAACCTAGTTTGGAGCTAGAGTAAATAGCTCTTAGCATTGAAGCTAGTAGAGGAGTTGTGAATTTCTCTTCTTTGGTAAGTCACACACATTCGCACTTACTACTTCTCACTCTTGGAGTGTGTGTAGTGAGTTGGTAGTTTAGGGAATTGAGTAGGGAGAGTAGTGGAGTAGATAGGAGGAAGTAATTGAGTAGACTAGGAAAATAGGGTAGTTTTCAAGTTTGTTTTCCTTAGCCATTTTAGTTGGTATTTTTCAAAGTATAAAAACCAAAAAACTCTTCTTCAGTTCACTTGTTTCCAGCAAGTATCGAGAGAAAGAGAGAGAGCCCTGACTGCAGATATTGTGAGAGCAATGAAACGAAGTGGGTGTAGCAAGAGTAGCGGAAGCAGAAGTGAAAAGAGGACCTTGAGGGCACTAGAAAGGTGAGCATATCCCTTCATTGCAAAAATTTCCCTTCTACGTCCATCAATGAAAGAAAATGCGACTGCGACAAATGTCGTGAGGGGCTAACCCAAGGTTGAGAAGGTTTCTTTCCTTGATACAGGCCCTTGGGAAGGGGGAGACAAGCTCTAGGATCACCCACACTAAGTTGAACTCAATTTTACCTGCTAAAATTTGGAAAATTGTCAAGTGTCGAGTTCTCCCGCAGTTGAGTGTCACGACATCTAGGTGTCATGATCTCCTGTGGTCGAGTGTCATGACACTTGGTCTTTTCACATATCGTGAGAATCTTTTGTGACATCTAACAAATATCGAGTGTCATTGACTTAGTTTCTCGACATCAGTTGAATATCGTGTGTCGTGAGATTTTCTTCGCGACATTTGGTCGTGTGTCATGAATATTTTGTGACACCTGACGAGTGTCGGGTATCGTGAGGTCTTGCCCAAGACATTTGACAAATATCGAGTGTCGTGAAGTCAGTCTTGTGCCATCTCTCGGATATCGAGTATCGTCAAATTCTTCTCACGAAATTTCACAAGTATCGAGTGTCGTAAATTTTCTTCGCGACATTTGTGGAGTATCGTGTATCGTGAGACGTTCTTTGCGACATTGGACAGGTATCGAGTATCGTTGATTTCTCTCGTGACATTTGTCGAGTGTCATATGTCATGATTCTGTACGTGTCGGATGTCTTGGGTCTGTCATTGTGATATTTGGTGAAATGTCAAGTATCGTGAAGTTTTGTTCACGATATTTGTGTAGTGTCGAGTGTCGTGATTTTAGACAGCGTCAGGTGTCGTGTTGGGAGATTTTGAGATGTTTCAGTGTGAAATTTCAAGAGCTTTTAAGTGAATGAACCTAAGATCCAGAAGAACCTTAGGGGTGTAATCTCGTCAGTGGGAAGTGTAGCAGAACCAAGTAGTCACTCACACTACTTTGAAACCTTGAGTGAGTCTAAGGAGGAAACTCTTATGGCCTCAAAGGACATGCAAAATTCTGTACCAATAATTGGCATGATGTCAATTATTGAGGGTGAATATCGAACATCTTTAGAATCAAGGAGAATTCTACATGGACAAATGGGATATTTTGTATGTAATATCTGAGAATCCTGAAAACATCAACGAACAAAGGGAAGAAGGCAATGACCACAACCTTAATGGAGAAGGACATGAAGAACAGGTATCTACACCTCGAGGAAAGTCCATTGTGATTAAGATTTGGAGAGGAGACCTAATCCCCGATTCCCTGATGGATGTTTATTTAATCAACGGGATGAAGCATCTTCTCAGAACACACTCTTCATTGTGGGAAGAAGCCATTAACCCAGCCACCATTTATGAATTGCAAGATCCTGAAAACCCCACTCACATCACGTATCTAGACAAGAATCAGAGGAGGTACTAGCCCTTAACGGAATTAGAAAGAGCAGGGTTGAAATATCATAACATCCCAGTGTTCCCTCCTAGGGATCAAGCCACAACTTCACAAAACCCCCAAGGAACCTATCAGGATAATTCATATCAACATTCGGGACAGACACAACATACACACATCCCAGTTAGTCCCCATGTGCAGTTTGCTACACTGGGCAATAATCCGAATTATCGACCACCTACACATGTAGAACCAAGGATTAGAATTCTTGTACAGGAGAGACACTAGGAGGAAGAGGACCAGGAATACCAATAGGACGACCAGTATTCCCTATAATGCCTGGACGACTTGAACCAGGAAGAAGGTTAAGACCGATCCAAGTTGCCAAATGTATGAGAAACCACTATGATGGCTCTAGTGAACCTTACAACCACATAGCTGAATTCAAGCAAGTAATAAGAGCTGAACAGTGGAAGACTTCTTGATTCAATATGAATCCTTTCGACTAACCCTCATGAACACAGCCTTAGCATGGTTCCAGCCATTAGACCCTAATAACTTTCAAAACATGGAACAAGTCTATCAAGAATTGATTGAAGAATTCACCAAGTCTGGAATAAAAAACAATTCTTCCTCATTAATCCATAGTTTTAAACAAGCTCCTACAGAATCGGTGAGATTGGCAGCAACAAGATTTAAGCAATATGTGGATAGATGCCCTATTGAAGAGAGACCCACTCAAAACGAACTGGTGTCATTGTTTTTGGAAGGATTAGTGAATGTATCATTGAGATCGTTGGTATATGTGAAAAGAGTCCAAAATTTGCAAGAATGCATGAAAGAGTGTATTAACCTAGAGGAAAATCTAGCCAAAGATTTGAAAATACCTCGAGGCAGTGTGAAAATTGAAGACAGCGCCAACAACACATCAAACCCCAGGAATAATGTAGAGGAAATAGCTGATTTAGTGGCAAAAAAATTGAATGTTCAAGGGTAGAGGAGCTACCCAAACAATCCTATGAGAGTACCCATGCTTAGAAGATGTGTGCATTGTGGAGGTGATCATCCTTCTCATTTGTGCAATAGGGGAATAGTTCCACCACCTGCTTATGCTTACAATAGGCCACCCGCCCCGAGCCCTATGCACTATTGTAGCATAGAACAAAGGTACACAAATCACAACACAGAAAACTATCCTTACAATCGGCAGTCGAGACCGGTACAACCACCCATGAGACCTTATGGATATCCTCAGAGAGATCAAGGAGGAGAAGCCTTTAGATATCCCACATATCAGCAATAGGCACTAGCACCACGACCTTATGCTTAGCAAGGGTACACTCAACCACAACCCATGTTAGGACAACAACCGCCTCACCCTCAGAATGTTGACCCAGTAAAAATGGCTCAATCGGAAGAGAATCCAGAGAGAGCAATAGTCCCAGCCATGGCATTGGCTAGTAATGAGTCTTATGACCCATCTTATGACCCTAGCCCAGGAAATTATTCTGCATACGAGGGCACTATAGTTGAATACGGACAATCTTACAAGCCATATGCTTATGGTATGGAAGGACCTGATAGCTCTTACAGGTATGAGCAGGATTATGTGTCATTAATGTACACAGCTCCCACAGCACCTTTACCCTCCCGACCAATGAATAGACCACCTGCACCTAGAGGACCATGTTATAGATGCGGAGGAGATCATTTACCCAACCCACCACCACCGCAACGAATTTGGGAAGGATATTGTAGTGATTGTGGCAAAGAACATCTCTTTAGAGACTGTCCCAAGAACCCTAACAAAGTTAACTCGAACGTGCAGATCAATGTGGTAGAAGTGAGAGAGTCATCGGGGAGTGATAAGGAGTACATAGTACCACTAAAAGCAATAACCAGAGTTAAAAGGAGAGAAACCTCAGAAAGAATCAGAGAAAATGATCATGCCAACAAAGACTTGAATATACCCACACCTCAAGTAGTTGCAGACTCTGAAGAGTCTAGGAAAAGTATTACAAGTAAACAGACCCAAGGATGGAAGAATCGTAGAGAAAGGATGAAAGAAAAGAAACTACAACAAAAGATGGAGGACGAAAAAAACAAACAGGGCCAAGAAGAAAAACAAAAACTTGAAGGAGAAAATAAGTTAGAGAAGTGTAAAAAACAAGAGGCAGGATAAGTTCTAGCTGATCCTATACCAGAAGAGTTAGCCATGTGGATTCAGGCATACTTGGCACGAATAAGAGCAGGAACAACCATTGAACAACATGAAAAGGAATATTCTAGAGGTGACCTAGAGAAAGAAAGGTTGGAGATATGTAAGAAATTAATTGAAGTGGCTCAACAAACTCTAGAAAAACTTGTTCAGTGACTACCCAACTCAAGAATTCCCGAAGAATAATTCCAAGAGTGTGTCACCCCTAATGATCCCGAGAAAGGAAAAGAAGACGAGACCTGTGGTGAAAATTATTGCGAGAATAAAAGAGAAAGATCCATTATCCCCGAAGTCAAAGGGGAGTGGCCTAAAGACTTGGGGGCAAAAGTCCAAGAACACAGATGGAAGAAATCGGAAGGAATTGAACCACCCTTTACGGACTTAGAAGCAGAAGGTGAATTTGAAGCATTAATACCTGAGTTAAACTCAAAAAGATTATTACAACTTGACGAGAGCAAAAAAGATGAAGACAGTGTGAAGGCTTTACCAAATTACATGGGGGAATACGAACAGAATTTTGAATGATATTGCATTCTCTCAGTGAGAAGAAAAGAGCAGAACCCATCGATTCAAACATCGGACATTATACAACATCTTAAAAAAGTAAAAATCCCTTGTACTCTGACATTGGAAAAACTCCTGAAGGTAAAACCACAATTGAAGGAGAAACTAACTAGTCAATTGGGGACAAGGTCAGATGAAAAGGAGATGCTTGATGAAGCAACCACAATCAAAATCCCAGTCGACAAGGTTGGAGATTTCAGTGAGGGAGATGAAGGAAACACATGCCTCCCCATTACTTACAGAGGCTACACTACTAAAGCCATCTTAGAGTTTGGAGCAGGAGTAGGAATTGCGACCAAGGAACTTTGGGAAAAATGGGGAAAACCAGCTTTAAGACCAACACGGATGAAGATTTAAATGGTAGATGGACACACGAAACGACCCCTGGGATTATTGGAAAAAGTAACTTTTATTACCTGTGGAGTTGAATTCGAGCATACCTTCACAATCTCTCAATTTGAAAAGGCTAGCAATTATGAGATGATACTTGGAAGACCTTTCATGAGACATCTTAAGGTAGTGCAAGATTGGGGAAAAGACGCGGTATACTTACAACACGAAGGAGCCACGACAAGGATAAATATCCATACCTATATGTATCAACATGTCCTCCCTTGCAATGGAATCTGATTCATAAGGAGGAAGATGATCAATCGATTCATAGTATAGGTTCGAGTGACCACAAATGGATGAACGAAGACACTCATCTATGGATATGCCAGACAACTAAAAGGGAGGAAGAAAGGATGGCAGCAAAGGCAGGGAGTTGCTAGATCTGTACAGGATTCGGCTTACATGCCCCAAATGTTCCTAGATGAAGCATTCGAACCTCATGGTTGGATGGAGATTTTAGCTACTCTTGATGTATGTGTAAACGAAGAGGTAATAACCATGAATGAATGCATTGACGAGGAAGGATATGATGTAAGTCTATACGTGCTTGTTCTCCAAGAAGCCGAAAAAGGAGAGGTAATTGAAAAAGAATGGAAGGAGGATTATGAGAGCATTGAAATGGAGCATGAACAACTTGAGTCAGAAAGCGAAAATCAAAGAGTAAGTGTCATAACTAATGGGTTGAATCAAGGAATGACATAGGGAGAAGAACTTGGACTAGATAAAGAAAACGAAGAAGGAGGAAACAAGCCTTAAGATCAATTCCAAGTACCTACCCACTTCAAGAAATATGAGGTAGAAGAGAGGAAAATTGCTATCCAAATGCCAAAACGGGAATCACAACCAAGAATAGCGATGTACCTTTATAGGACAGGATGTCTCAATGGAGGAAGAACATGATTTAATACGACTCATAAGAGAATATAGGGACGTCTTTGCTTGGACATATAAGGATTTAAAAGGAGTAGATCCCTCTATTTGTGCCCATAGAATCCCTATGACATCAGAAGCCAAACCTTCCAAACAAAGACCATACACATATAATGATGTTTACTCAACAAAAATTAAGGAGGAGATAGATAAGTTGTTGGACGCAGACTTCATTTATGAGATCAAACACACGGAATGGGTATCACCTTTAGTAGTCGTGCCGAAAAAGAATGGCAAGTTAAGGGAATGTATTAACTTGAAGAAAGTAAACGCTGCCACCATATGAGATAGTTACCCATTACCTAGCACCGATCATCTTTTGGAAAGGGTTGCAGGAAAGGAAGTTTATAGTCTTCTAGATGGCTTTTCAGGATATAATCAGGTAGCAATTGCTCCTGAGGACCAACATAAGATAGCCTTTGCAACTGAATGGGGAGTGTACGCATTTAGGGTTATGCCTTTTGGTCTAACTAATGCCCTAGCCACTTTTCAAAGGTTGATGTGTCACGTGTTCAAGGAATTCTTAAGGAAGAGCATGGAGGTATATGTGGATGACTTATGCACTTATTCAGCCATACGATTAGAACATATCCCAGAACTAAGAAAGATCTTTGCCAAATGTCGACAATATAGAGTTTGTCTTAATCCAGAAAAGTGTGACTTCATGGTTCGACAAGGGAAGATATTAGGACACATTGTCTCTAAAAATGGGATTTCCATGGATGAAGACAAGATCAAAGTGATTCTGGATTTGCCAAGACCAAAGACGGCTAAAGAAGTGCAAGCATTTATGGGATATTGTGGATACTAGTGTAGGTTTATCCACATGTATGCCATAATCGCTAGGCCCCTTTACGCATTATTGTCTCAGTTTATTTGGACAGAAGAATGTGAAAAGGCCTTCAACGAATTGAAGAGTCGCTTGAGTTCAACACCAATCCGTAGAGTTCCTGATTGGAACAAACCATTTCATATTCACGTATGCTTCCAAGTTTGCCATTGGATGCATCTTAGCGTAGCCAGCAGATACAAGAAAGTTAGGCCATCCTATAGCCTATGCCAGTAGACAATTAAATCAAGCAGAGCATAATTATACCACCATAGAGAGAGAGGGTTTAGGGATGGTGTATGCAGTGAAGAAGTTTTGACACTATCTATTGGCAAACAAATTTAAATTCTTCGTCGATCATCAAGCGCTACTGTACTTAGTCAACAAGCCTTGTAATACAGGACGACTAGTAGGATGGTTTCTATTGCTAATGGAATTTGATTTTGAAGTAGTAGTCAAGAAAGGAAATACGCACATCCAAGCAGATCACCTATCAAGAATGACACATGGAGAGCCCCCCACAAGAGTACCAGATGATCTGCCAGATACTTATCTTTTTAATCTCGAAGTATGTCCCCAATGGGTAGAAAAGTTGATCCCTATCCTCACATACAGACCTAAACATGGGATCGCTACAAATAGAAGTCAAGAGTTATGGAAGACTAAAAATCTCCACATCATTGCTGGAAGCTTATATCACCAAGATCCAAATGGGTTACTCTTGAGATGTGTGGAGGAAAAGGAACAAAAGATGTGGCTTCAAAAAGCACATGTAAATCAATGGAAAACTCATTTAAATGCGAATGGAACATGGCAAACACTGAAGAGATTAGGCATATACTGGTCAACCATGCAAAGGGATACACATAACTATGTATCTACCTGCCCAACCTATCAAGAACGAAGGCCAGAAGAGAACTGTACTCTATGTTACTCCACTGTAGCACCAAGGTGGAGTGTGCCTCTGGTAAAATTCTTGAAAACCCAGGAGTAACCAGAAGGAGCTACTCTAGCAAGAAAACGTGCCCTCATAGAGCAAAGCAAGGACTATATTCTTATAGGAAAATAGCTCTTCAAGAGAGGAAGAGACAATCATCTACGAATGTGCATTCATGAAGAGGAGTATCTTTCTGTCTTAGAGATGGCGCATATAGGGGCTGCAGGAGGACGTTTTTCTGCAGATAAAACTGCAAAAATGATTCTCTTCGCAGGAATGTGGTGGCCAAATCTACATCAAGATGCAGCCACTTACGTCTAAAGATGCGACACCTCTCAACGAACAAAGTATCCAATGAGAAGAGATGAAATGCCACTAAAACCTATGATGAGTGCCAGAGCATTTACCAAATGGGGAATAGATTTTGTAGGACCTATTAGTCCACCAACTAAAGGTTCTCATGCCGACTACATAATTGTAGCAATGGATTATTTGAACAAATGGGTAGAGGTCAAATCAACCAAGAAAAACGATGCAAGGACTACGACGAAGTTTCTCTTCGAGAATATATTCACTAGGTTTGGATTGCCTATTGAAATTGTGAGTGATAGGGGTACACACTTCATCAATGAAGTGATAGAAGATCTATTGAATGAATTCTTAGTGATTCATAAGAAATCAGCCCCCTATCACCCACAAGCCAATGGACAGGCAGAAAGTTTAAACAAAATCTTATGCACAGTCCTCACTAAAATTTTTAACAATGGCAGATCCGACTGGGACAAGCAATTACATCACGCTTTATGGGAATTCCGAGTAGCCTACAAAACAGTCATAGGAACTACCCCCTTTAACCTAGTGTACGGTTAGAATGCCATCTTGCCACTTGATTTCCTGGTACCTACTCTCAGAGTAGTTGCAAATTACAAATGGACTGGGCATGAGTTATCAACCCAATTGGATCAAATAGAAAAGTTACACGAAACAAGATTACAAGCTGTGGCAGGTATTTACGCTGCAAAAAGATGGCAGAAGGCATATTTTGATGCTCATATTAAAGATAAAAACGTGAAGGAAGGAGATTTGGTCTTGGTCTATACTTTGAAGCAACATGCAAAGAAACTACAAAAAAGAGGATATGGGCCCTTGATAATCAATCGTATATCTACCAACGGAGCCATCAGCCTATCGACCCTAGATGGAAAAGTATTGCCAAACTATATAAGTGGTTGCCGTGTAAAAAAGTATTTAGAACCATTGACGGAGGAAATAATGTCACGACTTCTAATGGCTAAAAATAGACGAGAAGAGGACGAAATAATACGAGAAGAAGCAAGACAGAAAGCTCTAAAATGAATCAGGAAATGAAAGGAATGGATGAGACAGAGGGATGATAGATATTGACAAGGAGAGGAACTCATTCCAATGGCTAACTTTAGAGCCTCTGAAAACCTAGGGCATCCAACAAAGCAATCATATTTGAATCTGGGTGCTGGAATAGAAGAGTACCACTTGGTGGATGCTCTCATTGACAGAGGAGCAGCTGTTAGCTGTATCAAGTCTTCATTGACACAGAAACTCAAGGAAGAAGTAGTCCCATCTAAAGCACAACTGATCGGACTAGGGGGAAAAGTTACTAAATGCATAGGCGAGATTACCCTGTCGCTACATCTCAAAAATAACACGATGCAACAAAAACTCTTAGTGTGTCATGATCAGGACTTATTAGAAGAACTCGTGTTGGGTCAAGATTGGATATATGAATATGAGGTGACTATCCAATTAGCCTTGGGCTACATATCAGCCAAGATAGAACACTGTGAGGTATTCAGTGTGTTAGAAGAATGACCTGCCAAAGCCAAATGTATAGACCCGAGAGATCAATCACGCATGCCTAATGATGAATGTACATCCTTTTCCACTATGGAAATCTCACTATCAAATACTTTATGTGAGAATACACCAAATCTCAATCTAGCACACCCTCCTAAACCGGTGAACCTCAGTGCTAGCATTGTTTCCAATAAAAACCCCTGTGAGGTATCAAGCACAAGAGGGACTAGTCAGCAAGACTATCACAAACTTTCACGCATTAGGATCCATCCCATTCCTCACACTAGATAGGCTTGGATCCGAAAAGATCAAGTGACAACATATCATCAACAATAGAGCTACATCCTACACAGGAAACAACAAAGTACGAGGACCCTAGTCCAACTGGAGTCCGAGGTCCACAAAGGATTGCTAGAGTATGGATTCCAAAGAAAGTGATTGCCGCCCAACAGGTGAGAACGTGGATATGGATTCCCAAATCATATGCATCAATGAGGATCATCAAGGGCAAAACATCAACAAACAAGCAAGATCAGTACGACAAGAAAACTAACAATTAAGAAATCAATAACTACATGGATGCTTAGAAACAGAGATACGCAACAAGTCAACGATTCGAAGGGTTGGCAAAGCGGAAGCATATCTTGAGAATTACACCATGCCCCAGAAACAATGGAGAAACAGTCCGCCGCAGAAGAATAAAGGAGATCTGGATGCCCAAAGGCAAAACAATCTGTATGCATCGACTAGAGATTTCAATTTGCACACATCTTGAGTTGCAAGAGTCCCAAGCACGCATAATAGGGCCACATTACAAGGCCATGCATTCGGCACCTAATTCTTCTTCTATTGGATAGTGAAGCACATTTCCCTCTTAGGGAATAGGAGAGTACTTGTACCATAACCTTAAGAAAAATGACTAACAGTACAAGAAAAGCTTCGGCTAGGTACTAATGCTTTTGTTTTCTTCCAGAAAAAAAATATAGAAACAAATATATGTATGTATGAAGGAAAACCCAGGTACTACCTTTCTCACACCCACGGGAAAGGGATGACTCACATCACTCGGAGAGTTGCCAAATTTATGAAGGATAAGTGAAGGATAACTCTTGATACCAGCTTAGACTGATTACTGGTATGTATTGAGTGCAGATGGCATCTTCAAATTCTGAGGCTACACAAGAGGAAGAAGTCTTGCTTCTTCCCTTAGAATCGATCTCAAAAGCAAGAGGTCATTGGTTCCTTGAAGATCAACCTGTGTCGGATCTTCTTTTCATGGCCACCATTAAGATCATGGATAGGGATCACTACTTCCCAATCATGTCACAAGATTTCCAAACTATAATACAAGGATTACCGCACATCGTAGATGTTTGGACAAGAGTTGTAGTTGATGCATTTCTACGACTTCCTATATATTTGCTATATTTTCAGAGATGCACACAAGTTATGAACACACTCCAGTCTGCAGCAGATAAGCCATCAATCCCAGAGGCTAAAGTGCTTAACAAAAGAGGTCGATGGAAAACAGTTCGATTCACTCATGAAATCATCAACAAAGCTTTTGGATGGAGTCAGAATGGTCTCACTAATGTAAAGGATGAATGTCATGATGCTAAAAAGAAAACCTTCTTGGAAATCAACCGACCTGATATAGAAGAATCAGTTAGATTGGTGCATCAGCATTTTTGTTCTCCCATGTGATGAGGCAAGTTGGGAATCAAATAAATCTTACTCCATACATTCAAGACCGCTTATTCAAAGCTAAAAAGAAATGGAGTGAGAAGAAGTTTTTGAATGGAAGTTCACCATTGACCTTGCTAATCTACGGGGCACTTGAGATGAAAGGATGTTTACGTTTGATGCCAAACTCCACCGAGATGGCAAAATATGTAAATTCGGCTACTGTTCCAAAGAAAAAGAAAACAGTCATTTCCACAGAAGAAGTGGGAACAAGTTCCAAGAAACCCATGCGAGGGACTAAGCGCGCTCGAGAAGAAGCGGCACAAGAATTACCACAATCCAAACGGACACACACGTTACCAAAGATCCCTCTAACACAACCTCCCATCACAAAAAGAGATCTCTCAACGGCACTAGAAGAAACCCATACGTACATGCGGGGCAAGGTGAACCTCAACGTACAAGGACATCAATATAGACAGACAAGACGAGGTCAACAACAAAAGGACAAAGAACATACTCCAGAACTGGCCCCCAGGTATAAAGAATTGGGATTGGAGGATTCAAGTTCTAATGAGGAATTTAGCCCTAAAAAGGATACCTTGGACACAGACATAAGAACAGAAACAAACAATGAAGAATGGATAGAGATAAACTAGGTCGAGGTCACACCCGACAATCAACACTCACGCATACACAACAAGGAAGCATCCACTGAACAGACATACCTCATTCAACTGAACAAAAAGTCACAAATCAACATAAAGGAAGCTTCAATCACACATAAAGATGCAGTGCCGCCCATAAAAGAAGAAATACAAACAAGTGTAGAAAAAGAAAGGTGTTTACAACAAAATATGGAACAAATTGTTATTGAGATCCCTGATGACACGCCACAAGGTAAGACAGTAAGTAAGGAGCCTGAGCCACAGATACAATTTCATATTCGGCAGCCCCACGATACAACGTTGCATGTGGCACAAGGAAAAGATGTTACCGTAGGGGAAGAACCTAGCATCCCAACAACATGGTTAAATGTAGATGTTACTCAATTAAAACCAATAGTCAAACAAATGATACAAATAGCCATAGGAAAAGATGTTACCACAGGGGAAGAACCTAGCATCCCAACAACATGGTTAAATGTAGATGTTACTCAATTAAAACCAATAGTCAAACAAATGATACAACAAATGATGGAAACAGATGTAGATTATGACAAAGCCATGCGAGATAAGAATCAATTTCAAGTGATGAGCGAACAGTTATCTACGTAGTTGATCCAAGTTCAACAAGTGGTTTCAACTAAAGAGACTGAAATATTAAAAGTCAGGGGCCAATGCACCACATTAATGGAGCAAAATCACAAGCTAGAGGAACAACTGATAGAGCTACAAAAGCAACATGACGCAAGCAAAGTAGACAAAGAAAGAATGAAGACTAGTCGCAGTCTGTTAGAAATGCAACTCAAAGTATATATGGAGGAAAATGATAATCTACGCAACAGGAATAAAGAACTGATGAAGGCACTACTTTACGACCAACCAATATATAAACAAGAGACCACAACAACTGATCGGAAGGAATTGAATGATCAGGTTGCAAAATATGCAAATCTGCTAAAACAAGAGCAAAGCTTAAAAGAAGAATGGGAACAAAAGTACATACAAGACACAAATGAGCTTAGGAAACAACTCAAAGCTATTGAAGCAAAAATATTGGTAATTTATAATGAAAATGCATATCAAATAGAGGAAATCCGCAATGAGCTTCTCGTGGCTAAAGACACGCTCCAGGTAGCCCTTCATGAAGTTAAAGAAAAGACTGAGCGTATTGTACAATTGGAAGCTCAAGTAGGACAAAAAGCAAACATCGGGACACAAGTAGAGCCACAAACAGACCATCCTACTGACGAGGTAGAGGTACGTCCTCTATCTCCTCCAATCTATCATTCTCCAATAAAAGAGCAGATGGCAGAACCATGTGATGATCATCCCATGCCATATACTACAGAAATAGGTCAGATGGAACGGACACTATTGGTGTCCCGATTGACAGGAAATTTTGAAAATGAAGTCGTCAAGGTCATGAAAGAAGCCAAAATTAAGGGAAAAGACTTGGATATAATTATGAAGCCTTTCAATATTCCGTATGGGCTCTTGAAAGAGAAAACACGGCAATATATAAAGAAGATCACACAAAAGGATCCAGATGAGCAGTTGCACTTCAAAGACAATACATTGAATTACACTCAAGAACAATTTGATGCCACACAACCCTTATGGAGAAGAAATTTTTTGGAGAAGAAATTTTTTGGAGAAAAATCCTACTTTGCGGGTGCATTGGCAAGCAACACCATATTTATTACAGGTAAATTCTTCTTTGCCCAACACCACGCCGCAGAGAAGCACACGAATTTTTGGATATGCAAAAGAATGGTATAATCAATAAGCAATGGCTGAACTACCCGTAGCTTCCTAGTCCACCTCATAATTATTTGCTGACTGAGGATTACATGGTGAAAACCATTGAATTTTGGCTACATCGATATGCAACAGTACCCGATTTAACTATCAAAATGACTAATAAAATCCTCAGCATGATGCTTACATTTTTGAAAGTGATCAAACACACAGCATATACATTTTTAAATTTCATTGGCATTAACCAGGGCACGGACATCCTTATTTTTTATCTATTAGTTATGCCCAGCCGCCCAACCATCATGGCATATTATTCAAGGCTCATGTTCTTACCAAGTACATATATGCAAACCTTTGAGGAGGCATTTTTTATCGGGTTTTTTGAAATTGATTCCGAGATTTTCTTAAAAATGTCAACGAATTTGAATGCTAGAATGGTGGCATATGAATTGAGCTTCTTCGTAGACCACAGACAGCCACCACATGACGGTGTGAAAGCTGAACGATGGAAGCAACTATTGATATGTGAAGCTAATCTGCTTGATGAGACAGAGCAAAAGGTTTACAGAACATACTCCTGTCGCATTCCAAAGCCTGTCGAGGAGGATAGAGTTCAGCAGGGGGGCAGTGTTGAAGGAGAGTCTAGCAAAAAGAAAAGAAGAAGAAGACCAAGGAAGAAGCTTCACTAAAGGTATTATATCTGAAGACATATCTCTGCAGTAAGCCCTGTAGGGGCATGCAACACCCATCTTTGCACAGAGCCCGCAGGGGCATACAACAGGGGAAGGTATGTCAGTGACAAGGGCGGATCAAGGCCAACAAGCATCCATGAATAAGTGCAAGAAGATATCTGGCAGATCCTGATCCTTAAGGAGGTCCTTCAACATCTGGGTCTTCCGAAGGTCCAGATCGAAGGCCGAAGGTCCACACCTCCATACCTTCCACTGGTTGCGTGCATGGCAGCCCGACTTAACACAACAACCCAGATTCAAAAGGAGCGATTGGAAAATTATCCATGGGTTGCATACGGGGAAACAAGAAGAAGAGGCCACGACTAATGCAACAAGTCCCGAGTTATGATCTGTTTCTTGACCGCTGGTAAAACTATACTATCATAACTTCAACAGAAGCAGGCAGTGGTCGACTACGGTCACAAAGCTAGAGACAAGAAGCTAAGCCTGTCAAGGAACGACGGACACAAAGAGGGGGAGAGTGTTGCAGAGCAAAGAAGAGCAAAGAGGCAGAGAAAAATAAGGGCACCAATTTTTTTTTTTATTTGGACACTTCATTCTTGTATTATAGCCATTTTGTAATATATTTTCCAATGTAAATGCACTAGAGGCGTCCTCTAGATGCATTCCCATAGAGATTTGTAGCTTACCCTTGTAAATTAGTAGGAAATTAGCCTTTCAGTTAATAAAGTGCCGATCTCGTGTGAAAGGACCATTTTTAGGGCACATGTATATAAGTCAATTTGTGACTCTTTGTGGAGACTTTTTGCCTTTGTGAGAATCAAGAGCACAGAATTTCGAATTTGTGTCTTCTCCTCTCTGTATCTTCTTCTTTGTGGGCTTGTATGCATGTGTGATGCTTGGAAAGAGTGCTTGGGAGTGTTGTCTATCCATGAAAGTGCTTGTTTACTGTTGGTAAGGTGTGTGCGAAGTGTAGGAAGGACTGAAGCACAATTCTTCATCCTTAATACATAGTTTCAAACAAGCTCTTAATGAGACAATAAAAAATGCAGCATGAAGATTTAATCAATATGTAGACCGATGCCCTATGACAGAGAGACCTTCTCAACAGAAAATGATATCTTTATTTTTAGAAGGTCTAATGAATGGAACATTGAGAATGTTAGTATACGTAAAACGGCTGCAAACTCTCAGTGAGTGTCTTCAAGAATGCATAGATCTGGAAGACAACTTAGTTGAGGATCTCAAAATCACACAAGATCCTACCAAAACAGAGGATACAAGGAGCAATGAGACTTCTAGTTCGAGTTATGTGGAGGAAGTGGCAGAGTTAGTGGCCAAGAAATTAGGAGTTCAAGTACAAGGGAACTACCAGAACTCTTCCTTGAGATATCATAACCTTACCCTTACGATAGACAACCCAATCAGGAGCCTAACATATACTCCTCTAGTGAGCAGAAGTACATCAACCACAAGACTGAAAACTATCCAATGAATAGACAACCATGATCGTTTGTACCACCCCAATGTAGACCATATGGGTACCCTCCTAGAGAACAAGGCAGAGAAATTCGTAGGTATAACCCATGTCCAGGACCACGAGGAACAACTAGACCATATGAACATGGAGGATATAGCCAACCTCAACCTATACCAGGACAATAACCACCCCACCCACTAGCTCCGATACAAGGGTAGAATGTCACAATACAAGTCGTTTGTCTTGAGTGTGGCAAAGAACAGCTCCTGAGAGATTGTCCCGAACATCCCTTTAGTGCACCAAAGGTTACACCCCTTAATGTAGTAGGCTTAGTAGGGGACTCAAGTTCCAATAGCGATAATGTGGCTCCTATACATGCAGTTACTAGGGCACAAGCCTTACAACAAGCTAAATCAGCTCAGCAATCAGAGCCAAGTGGGTCAGGAGAGCCTAGTAAGAAAAAAACAAGAACATGGAAGGATACTAGAGAGGAGGCCAATCCTAAGTGGACCAAAAAGTTATCCGAACTAGAAGAAAGCCTGAAAGATGCAAAAACAAAAATAGAAGATATTGCCTCTCAAAGCCCCTCGCATGTCAAAACTCCATCCACACCACCTCACCCCCACCCACCAACCACTATAAATAAACCACAACCACGATCTGTCCTTGCAGATCCAACCCTAGAACACTCGGACATGATGTTCAAGGCATACCAGGCTCGACTTCAAGAAGGGCCAACACCTGCAAACCTAGACAAGAGCTACCCTAGAGCAGATTTAGAGATTGAACGGACAAAAATGTGCATAAAAATGGTGGAACTAGCTCAAGCTATGTTCGAGGCCAATCAATCGTTCAATCACACAAATGCTACTACACCAGGTTTGCACTTCCAAGGCTTACTAGATAGATTAGAGCAGTTGGTAAATAAACCACAAGTTTCTTTACCTCTAAAGGCTCAACCAACTGTTGAAAGAGAAAGCTCATCACCAAAGAAAGTCTATGTTCTTGACTCCATAGATGATGTAGAACCTCTTTCAATTCAACAACATGCTCAAAAGTTCTTGCGGGAAATACAAGAAGAGAAATGGGCCAAGGAGGAGGATAATCCCCCTCCTATTCTTGAGATTGATGACCTTCATGATCAATTTCCACAAGACATTCTATCTATTTATGGAGACCAAGGAGAGCAACAAGGGGAAGAAAGTTCAGGATTTGAATCCAATTCTTTACAAGAGTTGCCACAGTTCATAGGACCATGGGAATTTGAATCTCTCCAGATCAGAGCTCCCACAATATTGATCAGAAACGAAGACTCGGGGGTTCCAAGAAACACTGAAGTCATGAAGAACACTAAGGTTTAGTGTCATCTCACTTTAGAAGAGCTGCTCAAGGTAAAACTTGAGTTATTGAAACATATGGCAAATCTTGTTCCAGAACTTGACACCAAAATGCCAAAAGTAGGTTCTAAATAGAAAGTATTGGAGATACCTTTAGACAAAATAGGGGACATGAGGGAAAGTGAGGAAGGTAATACTTATCTTTTGATCACCTACCAAGGTTACAAAACCAAAGCAATCATAGATTCAAGTGCTGGTGTTGCTATTGTGACCACCTCCTTGTGGAAGAAATGGGGTAAAGCCGCATTAAGACCAACTAGAATGAAGCTTCAGATGGCTGACGTCCATGTTGAAAGACCTCTAGGATTTCTAGAAGGGATAACTCTAACCACTTGTGGTGTAGTGTTTGAGCACACCTTCGCTATATGTGACTTTGGTAAAACTAATACCTATGAAATGATCCTAGCAAGACCCTTCCTATGACAACTGCAAGTTGTACAAGATTGGGAAACCAATTCCTTATACTTGCGGCGCTTAGGGATCACAACCAAGGTCGATTTGAAGGATTACACCTTCAAAGATGTACCACCCCTACAGTGGAATCCTATCCACAAGGAGCAAGAAGATTCAATCTCTGCGCATTCTAAAAGTTCATCTGATACATCCTGGATGCATGAAGATACTCATTTGTGGATGTGCAAGGTCACAAAGGAGGAGGAAAAATTCTTAAAGGCAAGAGAAAAAGGAACTTCTCAAGGAGATAGACTAGTTAGAGACCCAACCTATACACCGATGATCTTTCCAGATGAGGAATTTGAGCCTCATGGTTGGACAGAAATCTTAGCCACCATGGACATTGCGATCAATGAAGAACAGTGGACACCTCATTGTGATGAAGAGGGTTATGATATTTCAGTGTTCACGTGTCAGCCCTTGCTAAAAGAATGTGACCCTAGTGACTTCATAGAAGAAGAAGATAATGATGAAGATCTAGAGTCCATGGTGATGGATAGTTGCTTCATTTCAGAGGAGCACTATCTTGAAGACATAAGAGTATTTACAAAAAAAGAAGAAGAACCTCTCACAAGCATCAAAACGGTAAAATCAAAGGATGGAAGTGAAGGTGGTCAAAGAAAAAAGAAAAGACAAGGAGTGAAACAAGAAGAGGAGGAATCATTGTTCGAAGTACTAGAAAATTTCAAGAAATATGAAGTTGAGGACTAAAAAATTTTGGTACGAATGTCTAAGAGAGAGGCCACCATAGGAGAAGCATATGATAACAAAGAAAAGACCAAAAAAACCGTCATCACCATCGAAGAGAACGAAGAGAGATGTATGTACATAGGAGATGACCTAAGTAAAGAAGAGGAAGTCAAGTTGGTAGCCATTCCATGTACACGTGGATGCATCCAATTATGCAATAGGATGTGTGTTGTCACAACCAATAGGAGAAGGAAATTTAGATCTTCCTATTGCATATGCTAGTAGACAGCTAAACACAGCCGAAGAAAATTATACAACAACCAAAAGAGAAGGTTTAGGCATGATATATGCCGTAAAAAAGTTTAGACACTATCTATTGGCCAACAAGTTTAAGTTTGTCACTGATCATCAAGCCTTATTATATGTGGTCAATAAACCTTGCAATACCAGACACTTAGTAAGATGGTACCTCTTACTAATGGAATATGACTTTGAAGTGGTTGTTAAGAAAGGTAAGACCCACCTCAGAGCAGATCACCTTTCTTGCATCACTTCAGGATAGCCACTGCAGGGAGTGTCTGAAGAATTGCCCGACGCTTATCTGTTCAATCTAGAAGTTGTTCCTAAATGGGCAAATAATTTGGTACCACTCTTAACGTTTGGACGTGCAAATAAGAATGTGAAGAGGAACAAGGATGAAATCTTACGATCACAAAACTATCAAATATTGGCAGGAAGCATGTATAAGCAAGATATGGAAGGTGTTCTAGCTTGTTGTGTCAAGGACGATGAACATAGTAGTTGGTTGCAACAAGCCCATGAAGGATTTCTAGGGAATCACTATTCTAAACAATGAACATTGCAAAATCTAAAACGTTTAGGAGTGTATTGGCCTAGTATGGACAAAGAAATTCATGAGTGGATCAAGAATTGTCTAGTGTGCCAGAAGAGACCCCCGGTGGAGCATGCGACTCTTTATCACATATCATTAATTCACCATTGGAGTGCTCCATTGGTAGAATTCATGAGATCAGGAACATTACCCAATGAGGCTAGTCTGGCAAGGAAACGAAGCATGGAGCACGAAGCTCAAGACTATGCCCTCACAGGAGATAACCTATACCGAAGAGGCAAAGATGGTTACTTAAGATTGTGTGTTCATGAATCAGACTATTTGAAAATCTTAGAGATTGCCCATAGCAGTGTTGCACGCGGACATTTTGGTCCTGACGGGGTAATTAAGACCATTCTATTCTCAGGACTTTGGTGGTCCACTCTTCATATGGATGCACATACCTATGTGAAGAAATGTGATACATGTCAACATGCACAATATCCAATAAGGAAAGATGAAATGCCTTTGAGGCCAATGATGGGAGGACGTGCATTCTCAAAGTGGGGTATAGACTTTGTAGGTCCTATTAACCACCCAACTAGAAACTCCCATGCAGAGTACATTATTGTAGCCACCGACTACCTTACAAAGTGGGTAGAAGTCAAGGCCACAACAAAGAATGATGCTCAAACAATGGAAAGGTTCTTATTTGAGAACGTGTTCACAAGATATGGACTTCCAATAGAGTTACTAAGTGATAGAGGAACACACTTCTTGAATGAAGTCATTGAAAATATCCTCCAAGAGTTCTTGGTGATACATGAGAAGTCTGCCCCCTATCATCCACAGGCTTACGGACAAGCTGAGAGCACAAACAAGATCCTATGTAATGTATTGAAAAAATTGGTAAATAATAAGTGCTCTGATTGGGATAAACAGTTTCATCATGCTGTTTGGGCTTATCGAGTTGCCTACAAAACGGTACTCAATGCCACCCCATTTCAGATGGTCTTCGGACAAAATGTTGTGCTACCTTTGGACTCCTAATCCCAACTTTAAAAGTAGCACAAGAGCATGAGTGGAATGGACACGAGTTATCCTCTAGGATCTTTGATCCAGAACGCTTAGGTGAGACAAGGCTACGAGCGGTGACAAGCATCTATGCTGCAAAGAAAAGGCAAAAGACATACTTCGATGCACATATCAAAGATAAAGGCTTGAAAGAGGGAGAGCTAATGTTGCTTTGTACTCTAAAGCAACATGCAGTAAATTGGAAAAAAGAGGATACGGACCCATGATTATTAATAGAATTTCCACTAGTGGTGCTGTTCAATTGGCCACACTAGAAGGCGATGTCTTGCTAAGCTATATTAGTGGTTGTCGATTCAAGCTATATCAAGAACCTCTTACAGAGAATATGCTAATGAGACTCAACATTGCTAAGAAGCGTGTTGCAGAGCAAAGGAGTAAAAGAGAAGAGCCCCAAAATTTTTGAATTAATGGGCATATTTTTCTTCTTCAAAGTCTTAGAGAATTCCCTCAAGCCATGTAAATGCACTAAAGGAGTCCTCTAGTTGCATAATCCCAATTTGTTGTAAAATATCCCTTGTAAATTAGTAGGCAATTCACTTTTTTGGAATAAAGTGCCAGTCTCTTGTGTGAAAGGACCAAACTTAGGGCACATGTATATAAGTCACTTTGTGACTCTTTGTAGAGACTTTTTGCCATTGTGAAGAAGGAGCTCTCAAAAATTTCGAATTTGCCTCTTTCTTGCAGATTTCCATCTTCTCTTTGATCTTGTATGTGTGTGTAATTCTTGGAATGTGTGTGTAGGACTGTTGTCTACCTCTCCCCACTGTTTTTGAGCTACTATAGTGTGTGTGTGAGCTTGTAGGAGTTGTGGCATGAGTATGGGTGCTTCCCACCATTCACTATTTCGATCATAACTTGAAGCAGAGTTGTCAGAATCGAGTGAAACACTTCCTATAGATGCATCTTGTCGAGAGCTTCGAAATGAGTACCCTATTGACTATATTCGGAGTTCGGAGCTGGGAGAAATCCTTGATTTTTTGAAAACTACTGTAAGAGGTATCGCGGTAGACACTTTCAGTTTCTCAGTGAGCTTGAGAGGTGGATTAGTCTTTTCTCATTCATAGCAGCTGAACCACTTCATGTTCCATCATGTGTGCACATGTCCTCATACACTTGGTTAGGTCGTTCGATCGGATTGACATTTAAATGTGTGTTAATTTCCCACTATATGCACTTGTGTTGCAATAGAGGTACAATCTCATTGGCACGAGTCCTTGAGTCTTCATGACTCAAGTACACACATTTTTTGCGCCATTGCCGGGGAACACTCAACCAAGGTGCCTTCGTGATGGTTATAGATCGAGTGTGATGGAATCGTACTTGTAGAAGTGAACTCGTTCCGTGGCAAGTAGTCAATCACTTCAGCACTTGTTACTTCACATCCCCAAGGTGTGTGTAATGAGTTTTTAGGTTTAGGGTTAGTAGGAAGGGAGAGAAGTAGGAGTTAGGGTTAGGTGAGAAGGAGAGGAGAAGTGAAGAGAAGTGAAGTAGGAGTAGGCCAAGACCACTAAAAAAAACCAAAAATTATCTAAAATTAGCAATGTTCAATTCCTATCAAAAAAGGTATAAAAACCAAAAAAATTGACTCATTTGATACTTCACTGCACTCTGGTATCGTCTGCGAGCAGCGACCGGTACCGCAGGAGGAGTATCGTGCATTTCAGACCTTCAAAGTTAGATTTTGAGCTAAAGGTGCAAGCAAGGTAGCACCAAGGTAAGATTCCACAAAATACATTGAATAAAAACACTCTAAAAAGGCACAAACGAGTAATTTAAGGCATGCGCGGTATCGTGGGGGGGAAGATTGTGGATTTTTGAATTCCATTGAAAGGGACATTGGGCTAGGAGTAAAGAGGTGTATGAGAAGAGCAAGGGGGTGCAAAGCTTTATGAGTTTTTAGTCTATTTGGCTTGAGTATTGCGATCGGTTGAGTTTTGGTATTGCGATACCAAAATTCCCTTGTATCGCGATACTCGCCAAGATATCGTATCGTTGGATACCAGTCTTGGTATCGCGATACCAATCTGGTATCGTGTCGCCAAGTTGGTATCGCGATCTCACTTTACCCAGTAGTATCGTATCGTTACTTACTGTGGTATTGTATCGTCCACTTGCCTGATTCGTATCGCGATACCATCTTCAGTATTGTATCGCCTTGGTTCTCAGGTATCATATCGCGAGGACCTTGGTATCGTATCGTCCATGATCGTGGTATCGTATCGTCCATGATCGTGGTATCGTATCGTTAATCCCAGAAGTATCGTATCGCCCACTTCCTAGTGTAGTATCGCGATACCATAACTGGTATCGTATCGTACAAGTTGGTGGTGTCGTATCGCCACTTGTCTCGGTATCGTATCGTTTCATTGTCGGGAGTCGTATCGCGATACCAAGTTGGTATCGTATCGGCGTATGCTCTAGTATCGTATCGCTTGAGCAATCTGGTATCGTATCGTAGGGCTTCCAGTATCGTATCGTGCAAAAGAAGTGGTATCGTATCGTGACCGAAATTAGCATCGTATCGTCTCGGTGCTCAGGTATCGTATCGCGAGGATTGTTGGTATCGTATCGTGGCACTAGTTCAGTATCGTATCGCCTGATATAGCAAGTATCGTTTCGTGTAGATTCCAAGTATCGTATCGTGGGCAGCTCGGTATCACCTAGTGCAATATCGCCTGGAAGTGGTATCGGCCAGTGTGGTTGAAGCATTTTGTCAGGTAACTTGAGCCTTTGGAGGAGCCACTCAAGGAGAGCATCTGAGACTTAGAGAGTCTTAGGAGGGTGAATGAACTTGAGGTCAGGGAGAGTGCTACATAGCCGAAGAAGTGTCATATCTTCTGTGGGAAGTGCTGCCTAGGTTAGTCACCACTCTGCCTATTCAGAGACCTCTAGTGACTCAGAGGAGGAAATATCCATGGCTTTCGAAGACATGCAGGGTCCAACTCCAAGTAGAAATTTCATGACTATTGTAGAGGGAGATTACCGTACTTCCTTGCAGTATGTGTCTACAAATGCCCAGGAGATCCCCATCTACCTGGATATCTTAAATAGATCTGTGGCTAGGATGGTAACTTCCATGAATGCCACAATCGTGCCCCGACCTGCTGTCAAGTACGAAGGAGGAGCATATGTAGATAAAATTGGTCACATCTACATCGTGACTGAATTTCCTAAAATGATCAATGAAAGGGGAGAATTAGTGGTACCAGAAAACTCCGGAAGAACAAACCCTGAAGAGCTAGTGACTACCCCTAGAGGGAGGTCCCAAGTAACTCGAGTCCTGAGAGGAGACTTGATACCTCAAGATGACTATTTATTGGAAGTCTATATGATCCATGGATCAGACTTACTGCTTCAAACAGACTTACCGGCTCCAGGGAGAGAAGAAAGCCCCATGACATTTTATGAGCTAAAGGATCCAGAAGAGGAAGCTAGACTCACATACTTGGACAAAAGTCGAAGGAGATATTGGCCAGTGAGTGCCTTAGACAAGGCTCGGTTGAGATACATGGGTGTGCCTGTATTCCCTCAGAGAGATCAGGCAACTACTTCGCAAAACCCTTTTGGAAATCAACAAGAGATAGAACATACCACGTCAGGATAGACCAGCCAACGAAGTGTGCCAAACCGTACTCATGTGCAATTTGCAACTCCAGGAGTGCAAACACATAATCAGGCCCACGCAGGGGTAGGTAATCAGTACCGACCACCCATAAGACCACGACCACCAGTAGGAGGGCAGCCGGGAATGCCCCCAGTTAGACCAGCAGTCCCTGTCTTCCCTGTAATGCCCGATTAGGAGAACCTTATGATCACATTGCCGAATTCAAACAAGTTCTAAGGGCAAAACAAGTAGACGACTTCTTTGTGCAGTATGAGTCTTTTGGACTCACCTCACAGGAACGGCTCTAACTTGGTTCCAGCCGTTGGACCCTAATCAATTTGGGAACATGGAGCAATTCTTTCAAGAATTCATTGGGGAATTCACGAAGAGGGATCAAACACAATTCCGTGTCTTTAATCCATAGTTTTAAACAGAACCCCAATGAAACAGTGAAAACAGCAGCCCGAAGATTCAATCAGTATGTGGATAGATGCCCTGTTGAAGAGAGACTCACTCAACAAAAAATGATTTCATTATTTTTGGATGGACTCACGAATGGAACCCTAAGGACCTTAGTCTACGTGAAAAGACTACAAACTCTGAGTGAATGTCTTCAGGAATGCATTGACCTAGAAGATAACCTAGTTGAAGACCTCAAGAGTACACCCAGCCCCACTAAATCAGAAGACTCGCGAAGTACCATTACTTCCAACTCTAGTAATATGGAGGAATTGGCTGAATTATTAGCAAAAAAGCTAGGAGTCTAGGGACAAAGAACTTATCAACACCCAGCTCAAAGAGTGCCTATGCTACGAAGATGTAGCCTATGTGGAGGAACATGTGTGTGCGAGGAGGGACCAGTGCACATCAAAACTACCCATACAACAGACAGCACCAACCAGGAACCGCTTTGTACTGCCACATAGAACAAAAATACACTAATCACGCCACTGAAAGTTGTCCATTCAATCGGCAAGCAGGACCATTCCAACCACCCCAGTATCGACCATATGGATATCCACCTAGAGAGCAAGGCAGAGAGATGCCCATATACTATCCAACACCAGCAGGAGTATCAAGACCATATGAACAAGCACCATATCCACCACCACAGCCAGTGTTAGGACCACAACTGTCACAACCTCAACAAGTAGTACCTGTGAAGTATACTCAGCCCGAAGAGAATTTGGAGAGAGCCATAGTGCCAGCATCATCTACAATCAATGAGGAATCAGCGAACCCTAGATATGAGCTGCCACTAGGAGATTACTACCCATATGAAGCCAATATGTTAGATTACGAACCAACCTATGATTCGGCTTATTATGGATATGGAAACTATGACCCAAGCTATGGCACTGAGGTCACAACTCTAATGTATACCGCTCCTAAAGCACAACCACCCATGAGACCAACCATTAGACCCCCCGTATCAAGAGGACCTTGTTATAGGTGCGGAGGAGACGATTTTACTAGAGAGTTCCCTCGACCTTACCATCCACCACCACCTAGGACGTGGGAAGGATATTGTAGTGATTGTGGAAAGGAACATCTTTTCAGAGATTGCCCAAAGAATCCAACCAAAGTCCATGACACTGCACCTATCAATGTCATTGAAGTGGTAGAAGGATCTGGAAGTGATAAGGAATATATTGTGCCATTGAAGGCCATTACTAGAGCTCAGATAAGGCAACAAAAAGGAAAAGAACCAGAACGGGAACAAGAGAGCAATAAAACCGTAAGTCCTAAAGTTTAGGTAGTGGAAGATTCTGAAGATCCACAAGAGAGTACACAGAACACCAAAGCTCAAAAATACCAGGATCAATTCTAGCTGACCCAAAACCAGACGACCTAGACATGTGGCTGAAAGCTTACCACGCTAGAATTAAGACTGGGCCGAATATAGAGCATCACGAAAGACTTTACCCACAAGGGGAGCTGGAAAAGGAAAGCCTAGCGATATGTAGGAAAATTATAGAGGTAGCACAAGCAACCCTAGAAAAGACTATCCCAGCTCTACCCGAGACAAGGATAACAGATGATTAATACGAGGAATTTGTCCAATCCAAAGGTAAAGAACTCAAGGAGAAGGAAAACATAGATGAGCAAATGGAAACTCAAGAGGAACTTGTGTCAATAATACCGGATTTAGAGGCAGAATGGCCGAAGGAATTATGGAAGAGACTTCGAGAAGAACAATGTAAGAAAAATGGAGTATCGAAACCTCCTTTCGAGGAAATAGATGTAGAAGTTTATCAACCCAGTACCAACTTAGAGGAAGTATCAAGACTCGATAGGAGAAGGGAGGAAACCCTGAGTATTTCCACCTTACCAAATTACATGGGAGAATACGAAAAGGAGTCTATAATAGTACGAGCACCCACAGTACATGGAAAAGGAAAAGGAAACTCTGAACAAAGTTCACACAATCTAACGGAACTCAAGAAAACAAAAGTACAATGCAAGTTGACTGTGGAAGATTTGCTTCAACTTAAGCCACAATTATGGAAACAATTAGCAAGCCATTTAGAATTAGAGCCAGAGAAGGAAGAAAAGGAAAGAAAGGAAAGAGAGAACACATCTAAAAGACAAATCCCAGTGGATAAAGTGGGAGAGTTTAGCGAAGGTGACGAAGGCAATACCTGCCTTCCTGTCACTTACATGGGTACATGACCAAGGCAATACTAGACACGGGAGCTGGGGTAGGAATCGCTACCAAGGAAATTTGGGAGAAATGGGGAAAACTTGTCTTACGACCCACACGCATGAAGCTCCAATTAGCAGACGGGCATGTGGAGAAACCCTTAGGAATATTGGAAAGAATCAAATTAACCACCTGTGGAGTAGAATTTGAACACACATTAGCCATTTGTAAGTTCAAGAAAGCTAACAACTATGAAATGATATTGGGACGACCCTTTATGAGACAAATGCGGGTAGTGCAAGACTGGGGAAGAGATTCATTGTACCTACAACATCAAGGAAACACGACCAAGATAAACTTGCATACATTTGCTTATCGAGATGTTCCTCCACTACAGTGGAATCCCATACACAAGGAGGAAGATGACGTATCCATGCATAGTGCTAGATCGAGCGCTCTATCTTGGATGCATAAGGATGCTCAGTTATGGATGTGCAAAGAGGCCAAGAAGGAGGAGAATAAAAGACAACTGTGGCCGATAGGACATCCTAACTACCGACCAGTAGAGGACCCTGATTACATGCCTCAAATCTTTCCTGATGAGACCTTTGAATCGCATGGATGGATGGAAATCTTAGCCACCTTAGATGTGTGCGTGAATGAGGAAGTTTTGACAATGAACGAGTGCATAGATGAGGAAGGCTATGATGTAAATCTTTATATGGTTGTTCTTCAAGAAGTAGAAGAAGGGGAAGTTTTGGAAAAAGAATGGAAAGAGGAATATGAGAGTATAGAAATGGAACCGAAATTCGACTCCGAAGAGAGTTACCTAGACACCATTCAAAGTAAAGAGGGACAACAACCAACAAAGATCTTAGCAATCGAAGCTGCTCCCCTGGTACAAGAACAAGTGGAAGACATGCGCAAGACGAAACCGAACCCAGATCTTTTTGAAGTCCCTGAACATTTTAAAAAATGGAGTAGAAGAAAGAAAGGTGGCCATTCAAATGCCTAAACGAGAGGCTAGAGACAGAGAAGCATACGACAACAAGGAACAAACAAAAAAAATCGTGGTAACAGTGGAAGACGGAGAGGAGCGATGCACATACATAGGCAAAGATGTATCAATTGAAGAGGAAGAAGAACTCATACAACTGATCCAAGAATATCGAGATGTGTTTGCATGGACATATAAGGATCTTAAGGGTGTGGAACCCAACATTTGTTCTCATCGAATACCGATGACTGCAGACGCAAAACCCTCTAAACAACACCCTTATACGTATAATGAGGTTTATCCAGCCAAAATTAAGGAAGAAATTGACAAACTACTAGCTGCAGGATTCATATATGAGATAAAACACACCAAGTGGGTATCACCTTTAGTTGTTGTGCCGAAGAAAAATGGAAAATTGAGGGTGTGCATTAACTTGAAAAAGGTCAATGCAGCCACCATACGCGATAGCTATCCATTACCCATCAGAGACCATCTATTGGAGAGAGTAGTAGGAAAGGAAGTCTATAGCTTCTTGGATGGATTCTCCGGATACAACCAAGTAGCTATTGCTACTGAGGATCAACATAAGACCACATTCGCGACCGAATGGGGAGTCTATGCTTTCAGAGTGATGCCTTTTGGACTCACTAATGCACCTGCTACTTTTCAACGATTGATGTGTCATGTTTTCAAGGAATTCCTGAAGAAGAGGATGGAAGTGTATGTAGATGATCTATGTACATACTCGAATCAAAGACGAGATCACATTCCCGAATTAAGAAGAATATTTAATAAATGCCGTCAGTATCGAGTCTGCCTAAACCCAAAAAAGTGTGTCTTCATGGTGAGACAAGGGAAGATCTTAGGACACATAGTCTCAAGAAATGGAATATCCACGGATGAGGACAAGATCAAGGTCATTTTAGAGCTTCCTAGACCAAAGAATGCGAAAGAGGTACAAGCCTTTATGGGACATTGTGGATATTACCGTCGCTTCATTCACATGTATTCCATAATAGCCAAACCCCTGTATGGTCTCTTAACTCAATTCACTTGGACTGAGGAGTGCAAGAAAGCATTCAATGAATTAAAAAAGAGACTTAGCACAGCCCCAATTCTGAAAACGCCCAATTCGAACAAGCCGTTTCATATTCACGTGGATGCGTCTAATTATGCAATCGGATGTATCTTAGCCCAACCGACCGATGAAGGAAAGCTAGATCACCCAATTGCCTATGCGAGTGGACAACTAAATCAAGCGGAAAGGAATTATACCACTACTGAACGAGAAGGGTTAGGAATGGTCTACGCAGTAAAGAAATTCAGACACTATCTTTTAGCCAACAAATTCAAGTTCTTCATAGACCATCAGGCTTTACTGTATTTGGTTAATAAACCCTGTAACACGGGAAGATTAGTAAGATGGTTCTTACTACTAATGGAGTTCAACTTCGAAGTGGTAGTAAAAAAGGGAAACACGCATGTAAGAGCCGACCACCTTTCTAGGTTAACCCATGGAGAACCGCCAAGTGGAATACCCGATGATCTGCCAGATACTTACTTGTTCAATCTGGAAATATGTCCAAAGTGGGCAGAGAAATTAATTACTATACTCACCCATGGCCCACAACACTCAATCAATAAGAATAGCAAAAAGGAAATTCTTCAATCCAGAAATTTGCACATTATTGCTGGAAGTGTGTACTATAAGGAACCCAATGGAGTGTTGCTAAGATGTGCCGAGGAGGATGAACAAAAGCAACTAATTGAGCAAGCACATGTGAACAAATGGAGAACACACCAAGGAACGTATGGAACCATTCGGGAATTGAAAAGATTAGGAGTGTACTGGCCTGACATGCCCAAGGACGTCCATGACTACGTGAGTAATTGTGCAGAATGCCAGGAGACAATCCCGGAGGATCATATGTCCATACCATTTTCAACCATAGCACCCAATTGGAGTCAAACATTGGTTAAATTTCTAAAGAACAGAGAACATGAGGAGGGAATAAGTTTGACTAGAAGACGATCCCTAGAAGAAATGAGCAAGGATTACGTACTTATGGGAAAACAACTGTTTAAGAGAGGAAAGGATAACCAATTACGATTATGCGTGCATGAAGGAGAGTATCTACCCATATTAGAGATGGCACACGCAGGTGCCGCGGGAGGTCATTTTTCAGCTGAGAGAACTGTCAAAATGATCCTCTTCGCCGGCTTGTGGTGGCCAACTCTACATATGGATGCAGAGACTTATGTACGAAGCTGTGAAACGTGCCAAAGGGCTAAATACCCAATTAGGAGAGATGACATGCCATTAAGACCTATGGTGTGTGCGAGAGCATTCTCCAAGTGGGGTATCGACTTCATAGGACCCATCAACCCACCAGCCAAAGGATCACATGCTGAGTACATAATAGTCGCCACAGATTATTTAACCAAATGGGTAGAAGCAAAAGCTACGAGAAAAAACGATGCTCAAACCACCGCTAAATTCCTTTTTGAGAATATATTCACTCGTTTCGGATTACCAATTGAGATTGTGAGTGACCGAGGAATGCACTTCCTTAACGAAGTAATAGAATCCCTAATGAATGAATTTTTAGTGATTCACAAAAAATCAGCCCCATACCATCCCCAGGCCAATGGTCAAGTGGAAAGTTCCAACAAGGTGTTATGTACTGTATTGACAAAGATTGTCAATAATGGGAGGTCGGATTGGGACAAACAATTGCATCATGCAATTTGGGCGTTCCGAGTAGCATACAAGACTGCCATTAGAACTACTCCATTCAATTTAGTGTATGGGCAAAATGCTATTTTACCAATTGATTTTTTAATCCCAACATTGAGGGTAGCCCAACAGTATGAATGGAACGGACATGAGTTATCCCAACAACTCGACCAAATCGAGAAGTTACATGAAACTAGGTTACAAGTAGTGGCAGGAATCTACGCAGCCAAAAGAAGACAAAAGGCATATTATGATGCACATATAAAAGACAAAGGACTTAAAGCGGGAGACTTAGTCTTGGTGTACACATTAAAACAACATGCCAAGAATTTACAAAAACGAGGATATGGACCTCTGATCATCAATAGAATCTCTACTAGTGGAGCAATTAACTTAGCCACTCTAGATGGAGATATTCTTCCTAACTACATAAGTGGATGTAGAGTCAAATGGTACATGGAACCATTGACGGATCAAATGTTAGCACGTCTAGTAGGTGCTCAAAATAGGAAGAAAGAGGAAGAACGGATTAGAGAGGAGGCCCGACTAGAAGCCCTAGAACGCATTAAGAGATAGAAAGAGTGGATCAGACAACGAGATGAACGCTATCTCCACGGAGAAGAGCCTATCCCTATGGCCAACTACCAAGTCCATGACTCGGACACGGCGAATTCATACATGTCACCACCTTACCTAAACCTAGGAATTGGCAAGATAGAGTACAAGTTGATAGACGCCTTGATAGACTCAGGAGCAGGACTTAGTTGCATACGTAATACGGTCATAAAAGATCTACAAATGATTATGAATCCCACTAAAGCTCAATTGAGAGGAATTGGATGTCAAATCCTAGAATGCATTGGAACAGCAATAATGTCTCTCCACCTAGGAAATTCTTCCATGGAACAAAGAGTATTAGTGTGCAGAGACGAGGATTTAATAGAGGATTTGATCCTAGGACAAGATTGGATCATTGAGAACGAAGTAAGCATCAACCTAACTCAAGGCTATATTTCAGCCAAGATAGGGCACAAGGAAATTTTCAGTTTATTAGGAGAAAAGCCTTTACTTCCACTAAAGGTCATCGAGCGTTCAGAGAGCTGCCAAGAAAAGACATTGGAGAATGATCCCAGTCTTAATATCTCAGAAACAAATCTAGAAGAAGCAAAAAGTTCCGACCCTACGAGGTCCACGGAAGAGTTGAAAGCACCACATTCAGCTGAAGAACAGCCTTAAGGAGAAAATAGAAATGAAGAAGTCAGCTTCATCGAAGGCCAACCCAAAAAGACTCTTGCAAGTATGGATTCCCAAGCCTTTGATTGAAGTTCAAAGAGCACGACATCAGATATGGATCCCCAAGCAGGCCATGCAGACCGCCAGGCAAAAGATATGCAAGTGGGAGGATACACTACATCATAACAGTCAAACGACAAAGCATAGACAGACTCATACAAAAAACAGGGAAAGCAACGATTATAGTGCTCAGCTACCAAAAGCTACAAACGAACAACAAAAAGAGCGAAAAAGTAGAGAGAAGAATCGAAATAACATAACAATAAAGTGGATTTGGAAACCCAAGCAACTGCGAAGAGTGGACCATGGAGTTGACAAAGATTCCAATTGCACTCATGACGTGTCAATTGCACCTAAAGTATGCATGATAGGGCCACATTACAAGGCCACGCATTCAGCACATGATGCACTCGATAAAATTAATGGTGCACATTCTCCAAGAAAGATTAGATCTTAGCTTCAACTCTCTTAGGAATGGACATACTTGTACATAAATAAATGCTTAGGCTATACTAACACTTGTTTTCTTTCAGGATAAGAAATAAAAAGATGTGGTAAGAGATCTCACTCATAAAACCATGGGAGACGGAGTGATGGAACGACAATAATCAATATGATGCACTAGACAGCTGCATACTTTCCTTTGACGCTAATGCACTTTTCCTTACAAGTGAAGATGGCTTCAGAAGATTCCGAAGCAACACTACAAGAGGAAGTGTTGGAATTCCCACTCCAGAGTATCACAAAGGCAAAGGGACACTGGTTTCGAGAAGATCAACCAGCTGGGGAGTACCTCTTCCCGGCAACGATCAAAATTATGGATACAGATCATCAATTTCTAATCATGTCCCAAGATTTTCGAGTACTACATGAACTCCCGTCTATCGTAGACACTATGAAGAAAGCGGGCATACATAAAAATTTTGAGCTGCCAATCTATAAGCCCGACTTTCAAAGATGCACACAGGTAATGAATACCTTACAGCCAGCGCTGCATGATCCCTTGGTGCTAGAGGCTTGAGTGATGGATAAAGTAGGTGAATGGGTTGTCATTCAATTCTTGATTAAGGAAGCCTTTGGCTGGGAAAAGGATGGGATTACCGTGGTAAAAGAAGAAAGCCGAGGTGCAAAGACCAGAACATTTGTAGACATCAACCGAGTGGACATAGAGGAGGAAGTCAGACTAATCCACCAACACTTCTACTTCTCGAATATGCATCGGTACACGGCCCCTCAAAAAATTATCGTTCAATTACTCTCACATGCCATCAAGCAGATTGGAAATCAAATTAATCTGACTCCATACAGAAAGATTATTTGAAGCAAAAAAGCAATGGAATAATAAAAAGTTCCTCAACGGCAGTGTAGCTCTAACTATCTTGATCTATCATGCTTTAGGCATTCGAGAGCACGTGCAAGAAATGCCATCATCAATTGCCATAGCAAAGTATGCAAAAGTGGCAACTGTTCCTAAAAAGAAAAAAGGAGTAAAGATTGTAGAAGAAGCTGAAACTAGCTCTCAACCCAGAATGAGAGGCACAACGAGACTAAGGGAAGTCAAGCAAGTTGAAGAGGAAGTCCCAGCCACAAAAAGAACTCATGTACTCCGTAAGACAACACTTGAAGAGCAAAGGCCGATTACGGAGGAAGAACTGGCTAACGCCTTGGAAGAAACGCACCAATACACAGAAGGCCAAGTCAATTTACTGGTGCAAGGTCATCATTATCAACAGACTCAACAAGAAATGGAAGAGAAAAGAAAGCTCACCAAAGTCCATCGGTACAGGGAAATAGGGCTGGACAATTCAAGCTCTTCCTCGGATGCACAAGAAGAGCCAGACAACTCACTATTAAATGTCGATATTCAAAGTGAGTCAAAGGATGATGGACAATGGGCAGAGTTGAATGAAGTTAACTACAATGAAGAAGCCGACGACATAAAGACGGATGATCACATTATGCATCCTAATAAGAACACCACAAATCAAGAAGCAGACCAGGAAGGTATGCATGTGATAAAACTCAATGAGACTTCCACTATTCGTATCAAGGAGGCCACACCACCTCGCGACATGTCCATAAAGATACCAAAGAAGGAGCCTCAGGAAAAGAAAATAGAAGACGAAGAACCCTTCACCTCGATAAGGGTTGTGGCAGAACCTTCCCCCATGGATGTCACATTTCAAGGGAGTGCCACAAAAGCTGTTGACCTAGAGGAACAAGAAAAGATTCAAAACATACAATTACAAATTAGACAACCACACAACGAAACCATCCACGTGGAGCAAGGAAAAGATGTGCAATCAGGTGAAGCTCCAAGCATACCTAGGACGTGGTTAAATGTCGACTTAGCTCAACTCAAACCAGTAGTACAAGACATGATCAGAACCGCACTAGACACACAACAACTGATGCTTGAGGCTGATGAAGACTATGATCAAGCAATGCAAGATAAGCATGACCTTCAAGTAAAGAGTAAGAATCTTTCAGCAGAATGAGAAAGAGAGAACCTAAGAAACAAAGAGAAAGAAGCCCAAGAAGCCAAAAAGCAGTGCAATGAGTTAATGGCCAAAAACGAGAGATTAAAAGCACAACTGCAAGAAGTACAGACAAAATACGAAGCTAGCGAGATTGAAAAGGCACGAATAGCTGCCCGGAGCAGAATACTGGAATCACATATCAAAGTATACATGGAGGAAGCAGATAACTTAAGGAATCGAAATAAAGAACTCCTGACCGCCCTTCTCAATGACCAGCCAATAGAGGCTCAAGAAAGACCAAAACAAGATATCAAAGAATTAGAGACAAAGATCGCTAACTATGAAGATCAGATCAAGAAGGAGCAACTCACCATTGCAGAATGGGAAAAGAAGTACATGGATGACACTGCAGCTCTCAGAACGAAATGGAAAAAGGCTGAGAATAATTATCTCCGGCAGTGTAAAGAAGACACCGATCACTTAGATATCATTGCTCAAGAACTTCTTAAACACAAGGACACCATTGCACAGGCTACTGAGGAAATAAAGAAAAAAGACGCATTGATTGCACAGCTTCAAGAACAGTTAAAGTAGAAAACAATGGAGGGGACACCATTAGTACCAAAATCCGTAGAGGCTACTGTGGAGACTGAGGTACGTCCTCTCTCTCCCCCCTCACATCATTCACCGATAAGGGAGGAACAAGAGGTTCACATTGAACATAACACTCGGGAAATCGCAGAATTGAGCCGACCGAAAAGGGCACTACTGGTGTCCCAACTTACGACTGAGTTTGAAGATCAAATCATCCACGTAATGAAGGAAGCGCAAATAGAAAGCAAAAACTTGGACCAAATTTTGAAGCCCTTCAATGTACCATATGGACTACTTAAGGAACAAACGCGATATTATATAAAGACTACGACAAATAAAGATCCGGACCACAATCTCCACTTCAGGCATAATACATTCAACTATACCCAAGAAGAATTTGAGAAGGCAGTCCTATATGGAGAAGAAAGCTGTTGGAAAAGAATCCTACACTACTGGTACAGTGGGAAGCATCACCTTATGCACTTCAAATAAACCCATCCTTTTGCCCAGTACCCCATCGAAGAGCCTGGATGCAATTTTGGGAAGGTGAGCGCCACGGAAATATCAATAATCAGTGGCTCAACTATCCGTTGTTACCTAGTCCGCCACATAATTACCTACCGACGGAGGAATATATGGTAAAAACTATGGAATTTTGGATTGCCAGATATGCTACAGTCCCTGATTTAGCTGTTAAAATGGCAAATAAGATATTCAGCATGCTACTTATGGTAATCAAAGTATTCCAACATGCAAAATACACTTTTTTGAATTTCATTGGCATTACGCAAGGATCGAAAGCACTCATTTTTTATCTATCCACTATTCCAAGCCGCCTGACACTTATGGCATATTATTCTCGAATCATGTTTCTGCCGTCAACGTATATGCAAACTTTCAAAGAAGCATTTTTCACTGGCTTCTTCGAAATAGATTCAGAGATTTTTGTAAATATGACTTCAAACTTGAATGCACGTCTGGTTGCTTATGAAACAAGTTTTTTTGCGGATCACCGAGAAGCACCAGAGGATGGAGTTAAGTCCCAGTAGTGGAAAGAATTTATGATTTGTCACACTAATCTGCTGAATCAACGAGAGCAAGCAGCCATACAGACATACACACGTCGCCACAAAAAGCCTGTCGGGGAGGACAGAGTTCAGGAGGAGGGACGTGTGGAAGGGGAATCAAGCAAGAAAAGAAGAAGAAGAAGATCAAAGTAAAAAACAACTCAATAAAGAATGAAGATCATGATACAAAAGAACCACCCTCTACCCAAAGCCCCGCAGGGGCACCCATCAGGCAACAACGCGAATCATCCAGGTCCTGAGAAGTGGAATTAAAGATCAATCAGAACCAGGACATTTCATGGGAAGGACGGACCAGGGCCAGGAACTATACATGAAGAAGTGCAAGACAATAATTGGCAGGTAGTAATCCTTCCGATGATAGCGTGCGGTGAAAAGAAGGTAAACAGGCTCAAAGCAATACAACAGGGTCACATGTGTGCAACTAGGACAAATCAGAGTACCACAAGCAAGACATAGGTCACTGGTGGCGTGCGTGGCAACCCCACTGAATACAACAACCCAGATATGTGATATACGGAATACCAAGGGGCAAAACAAAAGCAAAGGACAGAGATCGGATAAAATAACAAATTCTCTCACGATCCTTATTGCTTCTCCAACCACTGGGTGCGTGTATTCAGAACTCATAAAGCAAGCCGAAGACAGAAGCAAAGGACAAACCTCGGATAAGATAACCAATTGTCTGACGGTCCTTATTGCTTCTTCGACCACTGGATGCGTGCACTCAAAAGACTTAAACAAGCAGCCAACGAGAAGCTAAAGCCTGTCAAGGGACGACAGAGACAAAGAGGGGGAGAGTGTTGTAGAGCACAGGAGTAAAAGAGAAGAGCCCCAAAATTTTTGAATTAATGGGCATATTTTTCTTCTTCAAAGTCCTACAGAATTGCCTCAAGCCATGTAAATGCACTAGAGGAGTCCTCTAGTTGCATAATCCCAATTTGTTGTAAAATATCCCTTGTAAATTAGTAGGAAATTCACTTTTTTGGAATAAAGTTCCGATCTCTTGTGTGAAAGGACCAAACTTAGGGCACATGTATATAAGTCACTATGACTCTTTGTAGAGACTTTTTGCCATTGTGAAGAAGGAGCTCTCAAAAATTTTGAATTTGCCTCTTTCTTGCAGATTTCCATATTCTCTTTGATCTTGTATGTGTGTGTAATGCTTGGAATGTGTGTGTAGGACTGTTGTCTACCTCTCCCCACTGTTTTTGAGCTACTGTAGTGTGTGTGTGAGCTTGTAGGAGTTGTGGCGTGAGTGTGGGTGCTTCCCGCCATTCACTATTTCGGTCATAACTTGAAGCAGAGTTGTCAGAATTGAGTGAAACCACTTCCAATAGATGCGTCTTGTTGAGAGCAAGATTGGATTTATGACCATGCAGTAAACTTGAACCTAAGAAGTCAACTTCTTCAAGTTTGGGTACATTAACAATGCATTACATTAGAATTAGAGAGCTGCATGGTCACAGATCATGGCACCACACACTTAGTTCCTCTAAGACTAGTCTTCACGAACAAGATGTTGTATGTGTGAAAAGCTCTATGATCCAGAAGGAATCAATCATGGAAGGACGGTCGCAAAGGCAAGCAGGCCCTCCTTCTTTTTCGAAGAGTAAAGCATCCACAATAGTTGAACCTCAGAAGCAAGCGAAACCGTACAAGACAACCGGTATATCAAATAGACAAAGACCCTTCAAGAGTAAAGTAGTTCCGGGCATAAAGCAATTCTGGGTACGAAAAGGAGAGCAACCCCCTACCTTGCCAACACAATTCCCACCCAGGCAATCCAACCATGCGAGGACAAGAACCAAGCAACCACGACCAGCTCAATGAAAAGGCCTCCGACAAATTTGGGGCCTAAGAGGTTAGTTGTAGTTCAACAAGGACAATCACATATGTGGGTGCCTAAGGCACTCTTACATGCATAAAGTCCTATGCTCCCCACCAAGCACAAGGTCTCAAAAAAGAAGACAAGGAGAGAAAAGGGTAAGAACCGAGCAAAAAGTCCAAACGAAAATACACTCAACTCTTTGACAATGGTATGAAGACAAGTAACAAGGATATGGGTTTGTAAGCCAAAAGCACCAGTAGCACCCACAAAAACAAAGCGTCAATCGGGAGGGACAACAAATACAAGCAACCATCCACAGATGAAGAAGCCAAAGTTGATGTTTACACTGCCGAACACTGTTCTCCAAATGGATCCCTAAAGGGAGAAATGGTCAATTGTCATTTCACCATCGACTGCACACATCATTTCAGGATCCACTGGTGACCTCCAATAGAGACTGCATCAACATCCACTAGCAACCTTGAAGCCTTGCCATGAAGTGGACACACAAGAAGAAGGAGCATGTAGGGAGCTCCAAGAAGCACATGTCAAATTTTCATAAGAAATCCCTATAAAAATAGTGATTTTTATCACTAGAAACCATTGTAAATACCATTTTTTAATTTGACAACTCCATTTTGTTCAAGCCAAGGAGTCCTTGAGCTTGAGGAATATTAGAAATATCATCCTACCAGTTTTCATAATTTTTAGACTCCGTTTGAGCCCCCAAATAAGCCCTGGAACCTAATTTTTAACTAGGCTAGTGGGAATGGCATAAGCCAACCATCTATAAATGATCCTAGTCAGTGCACAACATCCATACAAGATTGACTTTCGTGGCCATCGTTTGTGTGCCAAGTGGATTTGATCAATAATCTAGTAAGATAGGTTAATGGTTAGGTTCTGAGACTGTGCAAGGTATAAACTAAACCAAATCTTCTTAGGTGGAATGGTAAACCTGCCTTGGGTGGAAAAGGCAAAGTGTTGCATCCACATTCTTAGGTGAACTGCAATATTAGGCATCATAACCACCATATCCTTGAGTTTTGTGAGGTTTCTATTTCATGTTATCTCGCACTAGAATCTCCTTCTCAGTGGGTATGTGCATTCCTTTCATATCCAAATCTTCCCATACTAGGTTATTGCTTAACTTAAAAAATGCTTCAATTTGCTACCTCTGGTTAGCAATGGGAGCACAATCATGCCTGAAGCTTGGGGATGCTTGCTAGGAGTAAGGGTGTTGGTAAGATAATAACATCGCATGAAGTCAATTTTGGGCAACCGAGCACTGAAATATGCATCCAATCCTGCTTTTGCCACACTGGGCATAGTGCTTCCCCAATATGTAACTTTTCAAAATCCCACGTGAAGAAATGGTACTTGCCCCCCTTTCCATTGAACTATAACTCTGCCTCCCAAAGATATGAACCCTCTCTCAATGGTCTTGCTACTTCACTAAACAAATGAGAGGTTTTGCCTTCACGCATGGTATGGCCGCTCGAGGGATCTTGTATTGATATGATCTGTATGGCCTGCAATTCCTCCAGTCTTTCATTAATCTCAGGTATGATGGGTAAGCTCTCCATATCAACAACTTGTTGACTCATGCATGCGTGAGAGCTGGTTCCTGCTACTTCAGTCATGATATTTCTCGTAGTTTTGATTCTTATCTTCGAGAAGAAGAAAATCATACTAGCGTTGCATAGGAAACATGATAATATCGTGTTCCCTCTACAATACCAACATGCCATTCATTGAGGTTACAGGTTAGTCAAGTTGGTGTCTTGTGTGTGTGAGTGAGAGTTAGAAAGTAAGTAATGTTCATATATGCATACTCTAGTTGTGCACTGTACTCAAATGCATCTATTCTTGTGTACGATATTTTACATGGTTGGGTGAGGGGGTTTATTACAGGGTTTAACTCTCCAAAATTTTAGCATGAGATTAAAACTTTTGGTAGTGATGACATGTAAAGGTCTCTAGACTATATCATCTTGGATTCGGGACTTTTTGGGTACCCATTTCTAGACAGTCCTACGTGTGATCTCATGTGTGAAGGCTTTGAGTGCAACTATTTGTCCTGTAGTATATGATGTGAGCGATTGTGAGTGGCTATTCGAGCTTATGAGCTTATGTGAAGCTACTCGAGCGTGTAAGCAGGACTTGGGCACCCAGATTTATCATACATTGGGATCAACCTTCATAGATCACTTTGGGACCCAAATGGAAATGGTCCATTTTGGGAAATTCTTGGAATAATCTTCCTTTGTAGTCCTTGCTCAAGTAGTTGTTTTGGTGCATCATTGGATGAGTGGCTCTTGAGTAGAGGGTTGTTCACCCTTTCGTATCCAAATCTACTTCACAATTTGAGTCATTTGGCTTTATACTCTCCTTTGACTATGAGCATAGACCATCTGCTTTCTCTGCTTCTTATACTCCTTGGTTCGCTTTGTCTCGATCACTTTTGGAAAAGAAGGGAGTTCCATCAGATAACTCCTTTGTCTAGAACATCCTTCTTCTGCATCACAGAGTTTTGGACAAGAACATCATCTTTATCTTCATGTGTACTCCTAGAAGAACCAGGAGGTGATGTATTTCCTAGTTCCTTGCATGCTTGATTTTCTAGCTCAATCATGATGTGGTTTGGTTCACCAGACCTGAAGAAGTCCACTTTTTAGGTTCATGTTGACTGGATGATCATAGATCTAGTAGTAACCCAAGATAAGAGGTTCTGTGAGATCCACATCTTAACATACTAACACCTTCACTATCATAAGAACATCCTAAATGTGGATGGGAAGCTCCACCTCTCCCATGCAAGGGGTTTCCACACCTCCTAATCCTATGAGATATGCTTCTATAGAATTGACACTTAATTGCAATTCTTAACTGTAAGAAAGTCTAACTCCACTAGTGGCTGCTTTTGAGTCAATCAAAGTTCTTATGATCCTTGCATTTTCTCCTTGTCCTACTTCTAGGGTCACAAAAGGGCGTCGGTCACCTATTCTATGGGAACATACACGATGCCTCACACATGGCCATGAGATATATTGGAGTTTGATAAGCATCTAACATAGGCTGATCTCTACCATGTCTTCTCAATTTCATTTGTCGAATGTGTTCTAAGGCTTCTGCCTATGGTTCTTCTCGATGTCATTTTTCCTCTTCCTTATGTTTCTTGGTAGTGTTGAGTTGATTTAGCATTTCCTCAGTGAGGGGTTCTTGATATAATTTGACTCTGCATCCACTAATATAGCTAGGCAAGATGTCACCTTCTAGAGTCACCAACAAAGTCTATTCCCCACTTAGAGAATGCACGTCCACCCATCATAGGTTTCAAACGCATCTAATCTTTGCATATCAGATACTGAGTTCACTACAAATATCTTCACGTAGGTATGTTGTTGTCCTACAAGCAAGCAAGAGATAGAGCAGTCAAGTACAATCTGGCACAATAGAGGACAAATCATTTTTTTCATAACTTATTTTCCATTAAAGGTGATTTTCATCACTACACATACATTGTAAATCCCATTTTTGGTAGAATAGAATCCATTTTGTCCAAGATGAGGAGTCCTCGAGGAGTAATAGAAGTACTTGCATACCAATTTTCATAATTTTTAGACTCCGTTTGAGCCCTCAAATAAGCCCTAGAAGCTAATTTTTAAATAGGCCAGACACTAGGTCTCGATAGGGCCAAAGCTAGTTAGAAAACTATAAGAAGAGCTAGAGAGCTCATTTTTGAGGTTAGCTTGTTAAAGTTTTGAGCCATTGTAAGGGACTTTTTGAGTAATGCAAAGAACTCCATTGTTTCTCTATTTGTTCTTGCCTTGTGTGCACATGTGTGTGTATGTGTGTGCATGTTTGTGTGCTTCCCGCTCACGCACTTGTGCCATCACTTGCTCATAGTCATCATACTAGCTCACGTCTCCGTGGATTGACAATTATGAGGTGGATCTCCTCAGGTTGGTACTTGCCATTGTGCTAGAGCGACACCAAATTTGGCATCGTTGTTGAGGAGAGAGCTTGGAGGATGAGCATGTGATGGTAAGACGTAGAGTTGTGATGTTGGAGTCATAGGTAAATTTTCTTACCTTCCATTATTTTTTCTTATTTTCTTCATCAGCATCATCACCATCATCATCCTCACCATCTCCCACCTCCATCTCCATCTTCGCTGAAAGTTCCATTTTTTTTTTGTCATATTCCCCTCCCCACCTCATTTCCCTCATTTCACTTATGAGAGAGAGCAAGAGAGAGAGCGATTGTGCATTCTGTTTTTGTGTGTTTTTGAGCTTTTGTTGTAGGATTTGGCTGTATCACCATCTCTAATAGCTTGCACAAGTACGATAGAACTCTATATAGGTCTCGAGATGATGACCTCTGTCTGTCGTGAGAGACAGAGAAAGTTGGTATTTTGTGTTTTCATGCATGGCATGATAATCCACACCACTAGAGCACTCCAAATCATTAGAAAGTTCCTAAAAATTTGCATTTTTTTGTCCATCATGACACACCAAAACCAGGATAGATGACAGACCACGTCTATCGCAATAGACACCTATCTATCACGATAGATAGAGCCCATGATAGACACGTGTCTATCATGATATACCAAAACCATGACAAACGACAAACTACGTCTATCGCGATAGACACCCGTCTATCGTGATAGACACAGCCCACGATAGACACCTATCTATTGTGATAGACTGACTTCATGATAGATGATAAACACCTCTCTATCACGAAAAACACCTGTCTATCATGATAGACACCTGTCTATCACGACAGACACCCATCTATCACGATAGACACCCATCTATCGTGACATAAACCCATCTATCACGACAGACAACCCCACGTTAGACAATAGACTGAAATCCACGATAGACAAAATTTACGATAGACATCGTCTATTGTGACAGACACCTATCTATCACGACAGAGACAGCCCATGATAGACACCTGTCTATTGTGACAGAGCGACTTCACGATAGACGATAGACAACTATCTATCGCAATAGACATCTTCTATCATGACAAACACCCATCTATCGTGATAGAGAGAGCCCACGATAGACACATGTCTATCACGATAGACCAACTTCACGATAGACTTAGACACCATCTATCATGACAAACACCCGTCTATCGTGATAGACACCTGTCGATCGCGACACACAGTCCCCATGATAGACATACATTTTCAACAAAAACCAAAGTGGTAATTTTTGAAAATTTGGGCTAATTTTGGGTATATTTGCACACTCAATTATCTATAAAATTGGAGAGGCCTTAGAAAAATACACCAAAATCCTGAGAGGCCCTGTTTGTCTGTTTTAACCCCCTAAACCATGAATCAACATAACCTTTTCATACAAAATCCATTTTTTGAGCTCTAGAGCTCGTTGGAAATCTCGTGGTGAATAATGTATTGATTTTTAGATAGGGTATTTTGAAGTTGAACCTCAAGTGGAATTAGGAAAGCTAAGGGATCTAGGAAATTCTTTGTGCAATACAAGGGGGAAAAGGGGTTGTAAAAGTGTCTGAATCAAATTGTCTGTCAATTGAAGGTAAAATCTTGAGCTAAACTTGGAATTTTTACAAGATCATTGGGAGCTCTTTGAGAGACCAAAGCAAGTGCCAATGTGTGCAGGCTTGGGAACGCACTTCCTAGGCACACAAGTGCAGCAAGGAGAAGGGACTTGAGGTTGGAAGATCTATCAACCCCCTCAGTCCATTCCTAGCTTAGGCTAAGTGCGAGTAGATGTTCTGATTGACCAGGGGTACGATAGGAACACTCAAGTTCTAAGAGCCTCTAAATTCTCAAGTCTAAGAATAGGTTAAATTGCAGTCAAGGGATAACTTAAGGGCAAGGAACTTAATCAAAGTGGATGAAAAACATCAAGTATGACATACTTAAGTACTCCGAACAATGCAGATTTAAAGACAAGGAAACACATACATAAGAAATTAAAAGGAACAAGTGATTGATATCAAGGAATCAGCAATGTGGTTGCACAAGGGTCATTGGGCTACTCAATAGGGCATATGAACTTGAGATCAGGAAGACACCTAGGGAGAGACCGTTGAAGTATCAGATCATCTGAAGCTAGTGTCAACCATACCACTAGGTCATGGGCCCAACAATTGAGTGATTACCCATACATGCTAAGTTCAAAAATGAGTGACTCCGAGATGTCTTATAGCATGGAGAGACCTGTAGGTAGCTCAGGAGTGGCGTACCTAGAAAAACCAGAAGGACCTTACAAGACTCAATTGGAAGATATCAAGACCAATCGATTAGGTGCTCGCATCTATGAGGACGGTCTGAGAAGATCTGTTGTCCAAGTAAAGATCCTGGATCAACCCATTTGACTAGAACACCTAGTAGTCAAATTTGAAAATGGTTCATACATAGACAAAGAAGGAACAATGTATGTAATTGCCAACCAACCAGATAGGACATATGAATTTGGCAATATAATCTTGGAGCCTATTTTGCCCAAAATTGGTGACATAGAGCAAGGGAACTTAGGAAGAGAGCTAAGAACCCCTCAAGGCAAAACTGTCCTAACCAGAGCGATCACTCTAGAGTGGGTTCCCCAAGAGAATAAGAGCATATACTTGCTCTTAAACCAAGAGACAGATGAGGCATTCTGGAGGTATAAACTTGAAGAACCTAATGAAGTGGGAATGCTTACCATATATGAATCCAAAGATCCAGATACACTAGGCAAAGTGACCTACTTAGATAATACTTTTGAGAGGGTCTTTGTGATCTTGGAGCACGATAGGCATGCCTACACTTGGAAGGGTGAATTTGTTTTTCCCCAACCAAGATCCAATGTCTTTTATGGTCACCAAGGAGCTGGAAAATCTCAAGCTCCTGGAAGCCAGAAAGACAGGAGTGGAGATAGACTCGAGGTGAGCTTTGCTAACCCACTCGGAAGAGAAAGAACGAGAACAGAGACAGATAGAATGGAAAATGAAAGACATAGGGACCCAAGGAATCAAAGAAATGCAGAAGAATTCCCTCTACCAAGGCCTAGAGAACACACTAGGTCCTTGAGGCCTACACAACTGGTTAAGTCCATGAAGAATTGCTTCGATGGCACTGGCGATCCATATGATCATGTGGTAGAATTTAGGCAAGTCTTGAGAGTTGAGCAAGTTGATGACCTATTCATGCAATACAATGCTTTTGGTCTAACTTTGAAGAACATGGCCCTTACATGGTTTCAACCACTACAACAGAGACAATTTAGAAACATAGACCAATTGCTAGAAGCCTTCATCATGGAATTTTCAAAGAAAGGCATAACGCACAACACTTCCTCATTGATCCATAGTTTTAAACAAACACCTCAAGAGACAGTGAGACTTGTAGGAAGAAGATTTCGATATTACTTAGAGAGATGCCCTATGCCTGAGTTATCCACACCCACCAAACAAGTAGCTTTATTCTTAGATGGATTGTTAAGTACCAAACTCAGATCCATAGAAAAGTGTGTATACAAATGCACTGATATTGAGGATAATATAGGGGAGAAATTAGAGCTTTCAAAAATCTACAAAGATTCAAATAGCTCTACTAGCTTGAATTCAAAGCCATCCATATCTATTGAGGAACTTGGAGAGAAGATAACTCAGAAGCTAGGAGTCTCTAGCAAACAAATACCGAGATTTGCCCCAATGAAATGGTGTTATACCTGTGGAGGAGACCACATGGCTAATGTGTGCCCTATCATGTCTCAAACCCAAGTGAACCCTAATAGCCAGTACTGCACCATAGAAAGGAGATATACCAACCACACTGCACAAGATTGCCCTTATAATAAGCAAGCAGCTAGACAAAATTATGCACAACCATATCCACAACAAGGAAGATATCAAAACCAGTAGCCATAGCAGCAGTATGGTAGGCCCCAACAACCCAACCAACCACCATCTCAAGCTCAATGAAGACCTCAACCCGTCTTAGCTCAACAACCTCCACCCCCAACCAATGTAATCCCAGTAAAATATGCAGTTGCCGAAGAAAATATGAATAGAGCCTTAGTGCCAGTATCACCGTTGCTTTCAAAAAGTGACCCGAATGATCATAGCTTTGACTCAACTCATATTGATAGTCCACATGCTTGCTATATGCAATCACCTGAGCACAACGAGTCATACTATTATGAAGACCCAAGCAAACTTAGTTGGGAGCCAAAATATGCAAACGTCATGTACGCAAATCCTAACACTATGCCTCAACCTAGGCAGATAAGACCCCCATTTCCTAAAGGACCATGCTACTGATGTCAGGGAGATCACCTCATTCATGATTTCCCTATGCCTACACCTTCACGAACCCAATCTATGACAATTCAAGGTTTTTTCCCAGATTGTGGGAAGGAGAACCTGTTACAAGATTGTCCTAAGAACCCCACCAATATGCCAAAAATCACTCCTATCAACGTCATTGGGTTAGTGGTAGACTCTACGAGAAGTGTGACTTCCACTACCCCGGTGAAAATCGTCACAAGAACTCATGCACTTAAGCAAAACCAAGACTTAGGCCAGGAAAAGAGTTTTGAGGTTAGCGAGACCGAGAGTCAGAATAAGAAGAGGACAACAACTTGGAGAGAAAGTCGTGAACGAATGAAAAGGCAATGGGAAAAGAAGATGAGTGAACTTGGGGAAATCCTCACAGAAACAAAAGCCAAGATAATTGAACTCACATCTCAAACACACTCTCACACAACTCCACCACCACCATTCCCTTCACCCTCCAATCCACCACCTTCTAATCCACCTCACACAATCCCACCACCACCTAGAGTAGGAACAGTCTTAGCAGATCCCACTCTCGAGGACATAGACATGATGCTTAAAGCATATCATGCTAGAATACAAAAAGGGACAAACGTAATTGATCATGAAAAAAGATACCTAGGGTGAACTTAGAGCTTGAATGGACCAAGCTTTGTGTTAAGATGGTAGAATTGGCTCAAACCATGTTTGAAGCTAACCGGCTTTTCAATTGCTCTAGTTCAGCTAAGACTCAGTTACATTTTGATGGACTATTAGATAGATTGGAGAGGCCAATTGCAAAATCTGAAAAGGAAGCAGCCTCCCAAGGTAAGGACAAGGCAAGTGAAAGAATGAGCATTCCTCCCAAGGAAGCTTATGTGCCTAATTCCATGGAACCAAACACCACTTCTTCTATGAATCAATATTCCCATGAATTTCTAAGATAGATTCAAGAAGACAAATGGGAAAAAAAAAGTGAGAATCCTCCTCCCATTGAACTTGTGGATGACCTACATGCTCAATTCCCACAAGACATTCCTTCCATTTATGGGGAACAAGAGGATGCCCGATCTAGTGAGCCCATGAGAAGCCAAGTCCACTTGTATGAGAGCACCCTCGATCATGATAAGAAATGAAGACTCACCTAGAAATACGAAGGTAGTGAAGAACACTAAAGTGTAGTGCAATCTCACTTTAGAAGAGCTACTCAAAGTTAAACCAGATTTGTGGAAACACATAGCCAACCAAATGTCAGAAGTAGCAAAACCTCATTCCCAGATAGGATCTCATAGAATAGTTCCAAAAATTCCCTTGGGCAAGATAGGAGACTTGAATGAAGGAGAGGAAGAAAACACCTATGTTCCAACTACTCATATGGTTACACAACCAAGGTGATTTGGGACTCAAGTGCAAGATTTGCAATTGCTACCACTTCCCTATGGAAGCATTGGGGTTAACAGACACTTAGCCCAACGAGAATGAAATTGGAAATGGCCGATGGTCACATAGAAAGACCCTTAGGATTGTTGGAAAGGATAACTCTCACTACTTGTGGTGTAGATTTTGAGCATACCTTTGCCATATGTGACTTCAACAAGAACTAAGCCTATGAGATGATTCTAGAAAGAACATTCTTGAGACAATTGCAAGTATTTGAAAGTGCAAGGACAGTAAGAGCTTTGATTGGCTCAGGAGAAGCCACTAGTGCAGTTTGACTTTCTTACTGTCAAGAATTGCAATTGAAAGTCAATCCTATAGAAGCATATCTCATAGGATTGGGAGGTGTAGAAACCCCTTGCATGCGTGAGGTGGAGTTTCCCCTCTACATTCAAGATATAATAATGACAGTTAAGGTGCTAATGTGTCAGGATGAGGATCTTACCGAGACTTTGATCTTCGGCCAAGACTCAATTTATGCTCATGTTGTCAACCTAAACCTAAGAAGTGGATTTTTTCAGGTCTGAGTGAAACAACGCCGCATCACCATTGAGTTAGGAAATAAATCACTCAAGGAACTAGGAAAGGCACCAACTCCTGGTCCTTCCAAGAGTACACATGAAGATAAAGATGCTGTTCTTGTCCAAAACTCTGTGATGTAGAAGGAGGTTGCTTTCAACAAAGGAGTCAAGGATAAGGCAGAACTCCCTTCTTTTCCAAAAGTGACCGAGACTAAGCAAACCAAGGGGTACTGAAAGAAGACGATCTATGCTCATAATCAAAGGAGAGCACAAAGCAAGAAGATTCAAACGGTGAAGAAAATCTAGGTACGCAAGGGTGAACAACCCTCTACTCGGGTGATAGATCCCCAACGAGGCAGAACACCAACTACTTGGGCAAGGACTACAATGAAGAAGCACACAACAGATCAAACAAAACAGACCATTTCTATTTGGGACCCAAAGTGGTCGATGAAGGTAGACCCCAATACTAGAAAAATTTGGGTGCCTAAGACTTGCTTACAAGCTCAAATAACTTCACATAAGTTCACAAGCTTGGATTGTCACTCACAAACACCCACATCACACACTTTGCTGCAAACATCTGCACTCAACACAACAACACTTCACGTCACACCTAGGATTGTTTGGAAGTGGAGGCCCAAACACTCCCAAATCCAAAAAGCTCTAGTCCAAAAACCCTCAAAAGTCATCACTATCTCAAGCTGTAATTGCACACTAAAAGTTTCAAGTATCAAACTATATATTCAATCCCCTGACCCGTTTTTGTAAATCAATTCGCATAGGGAGTAGATGCATTCTGAGTAGAGTGCACACCCAAAGTATGCATCTAGGACCATCACTAACCTCCTAACCAACACTCACAAACGCAATGAACACCTCACTCACTAACCCTCTAACCACTACGAGTATCATGTTGGTATTGTAAGGGAGGCAAAGTATCATCATGTTTTCATTGCAATATTGATATGATCTCCTATTCTATCAGATTCAGAAGGAGACCACACTAGTCACGTCATGGCAGACACAGTAGGCACTAGTTCACAAGTAGGGACAAGTCAAGCCGGAGTTAGCATGGAAAACCTACCCATTGAAGTGCCACCTACCGAGCGACCTATAAAGCTGAGCCAACTTCAACAAATACCAATTTTCAACCCGCTTACATGACTTACAAAGAAAGTTACCAGTCACTCTCATTGGTTTAATGGGATGCCATGGTGACTAGGAGATGCAACATACATATGGGAGTCCAAGTGTGAATTTGGCAATGTATGGGGGCGGTTCCAATTTTTCTCAAAAGAGTTTGAGACTCTCTAGAACACCCCATAGCTACAAGTAATTTGGCAACGTGCAGGGTTAGCTGAATATTTCAAGGGACCCATACCAAAGCCTGACTTCCAATGCTGCTATTATTTAGTATCTACCCTTAAGGTTAGTGGTGCAAAAGATTGACCAGGTACCTTTATCATTCCCTCTCTATCACGCAACAATGAGCTAAAGAAGTTTGAACTCACCCTCGAATTGGTAAGGGATGCACCAAACATGCACGGAATGCATGTACCGTCAGAGAAAGACCCTTTGATACCTAACAATATGAAGAATAGGAAGCTATTAAAGCTAGCGGACATGGCTGCACTTACCCCTAATGTTTCCATCCCTCTTTGAATGTGCATGCAACATTTTGCATTTTCTATCCAAGATAAATTCACTCAGCCATATAAACAAATTTGGTTCAGTCTTTACTTGGTAGAGACAGGCTCACTTACCATTAAGTTCCCTGTGTGGATTATAGACCAGTTGTACAAAGCTAACAAAAGGTGGTTCAAGAAGCTGGTGGTGAACGGTTGTTGTGAAATCACCTGAATAGTATATAGATGTCTGGTATATGATGTGCCCATAGAGCATGCACTGACCTGGTCACAACTATAGTTGTTTAAAGGACACAAAGCCACCCCGACCTTAGGTCCACATTTCTAGGTTTCTCCATTTCCTAAGGAATTCCTTAGATAGTCCCACCTCAATGCTCTCACATTCCAACCTGTGTCCCACCAATCCTTCAACCCATCCAAGCCGCTTTCTCGAGAATGTTCTGACCCATGTCTCAACTATTTCCACCATTCCCATTCTCAACACCCACTTCACCTTTATTCACCACAATCACAAACACACCACCTACCATTCCAATGTATATGGTAAACACCAACCTCACCTTCACGTCTGATAGTATGGACATTTTTCCACCCCACAGCACCTCCCCCTCCCCCCACGCTTCAACCACCCCCCATTCCCCCACCACCAACTTCACCTACACACACATCTCCAATAGGCACAACATTCACACTTCCCATCCCCCAATCCCCCTAGCTTGCATCCACCACTGTACAAACTACATCGTCATCCATGATCTAGGCCTATTTCATGTCTAGGATTTTTGTTTCTCTCTTGATCTATTCTCTTAGCACCTAATCCTGACCGCTCTCTTCCTAAGGGGTTTGCAAAACTTACTTCAGGTCTATCTCTACTTCTGACCCTTTGAGTTCCATGAGTCTGGGATGATCCTACTCCTTGGTGTCCTTGGGAAACATTAGATCTTGGAGGAGGGAAAATCAATTCGCCCTTCCAGGTGTATGCATACCTACCATGCTCTCTCACCAAGAACATTCTCTTTTATGTGTTATCTAAATAGATAGCTTTGCCTGAAATCTATGGATCTTTGAACACATAGATGGTGACTCCAATCTAAGTTGATCTATCTTGAATCTCCAAAAAGCTTCCTCTGTTTCTCTATTCAAGAGCAGTTCTATACTTCTGTTATCTTGGGGGACCCATTCTGGAGTATTCACTATGGTCAATATAGACTTGCATCGAGGAGTCTTGGGTTCTCATCCTAAGTCTCCTTGTTCTAGCTCTCTTCTCTCATTTTTTGAAATTATATTTCCAAACTCATTTGTCTTGTCTGGTAAGCTGGTAACCTCATAGATGGTTCCTTGCTTATCAATATATGAACAATCAAGTCACTTCTCCTTGTTGCACTTGTATGCCCAAGAAGCATGTTCCCAAGCTCGCACACAATGGCATCTTGCATTGGTCTCACCAAGAGCTTCTCAATATACATGTAGAAGTTCAAGTTTAGCTCAAGCTTTTAATTTCAATTGATAGACAACTTGATTTAGATATGCCAAAAAGTCGATTATTTTGTCGGTCCCAATGGATAGAGGTCAGTGCCTTAGGAACTGTGCAGAGACTTTCCATTCCTCTTGGAGATGCTGGAGATGATGGTACAACTAGAACAAGCTCTTTCTAGCTCTCTCTCACAACTGAAATGAAGGAAATGAGGTGGCGAAGGTGATATGATAAAAAAACTAAAAATTCAGCAAAGATGGAGATGGAGGTGGAAGATGGTGAGGATGATGATGGTGATGATGGTGATGATGACGGTGAAGAAAGTAGAAGAAAATAGTGAAAAGTAAGGAAAATACATATGACTCCAACATCACAACTCTACATCTTACCATCAGACACTCTTCCTCGAAGCCCTCTCCCAAGCAACGATGCCAAATTTGGTGTCACTCTATCACAATGGTGAGTACCAACATGAAGAGATCCACCTCATGAATGTCAATGCGTGGAGATATGAGGATTGGTATGACGACCGTGAGCAAGTGAAGGCACAAGTGTGTGAGTGAGAAGCACACTAGCATGCACACACATACACACACATATGCACACAAGGCAAAAACAAAGAGAGGAAGAATGGTGCTCTTTCTATTACTCAAGAAATCTCTTACAAAAGCTCAAATCTCTAACAAGCTAACCTAAAAAATGAACTCTCTAGCTCTTTTTAGAGTTTTTGACTAGCTTTGGTCCTATCCGAATCTAGTGTTTCACGTAGTTAAAAATTAGGTTAAAATTAGGTTCCATGGCTCATTTGAGGGCTCAAACAGAGTTAAAAATTATGAAAATTGATACATAGGTACTCCTAATGATCCTCAAGCTCCAGGACACCTTGGCTTGAACAAAATGGAGTGTAATCAACTAAAAACCGTATGTGCAATGTTGTTGTAGTGATAAAAATCACTTTTGAAAAGGATTTATCTTTTGAAAATTGGATATGCCTAGTTGCTAGATCTTCTTTGACTGCTTTTCCTACTTGGTCTTGCTTGACTGTCCCTCTCCTTTGACTCTTTGCATCGGCTCCCCTCTCTTTTATATGATGAGTTATGGGAGGGAGGAAGGGAATAAGAGATGAAACGAAGTTATTGACGAAAAGTAAAATATAAAGACAAAAAAAAGAACTTAACCTATACTTTGATACCATGTTGAAAAACATGGCCCAAAATAACATGTAAGCTAAAACAAGCTATGGTGGGATCAAAATAAACTAGAAGGACCATAATGAAATAGAAATGGACTTGATGATGACATGGGAACCTACATGACAAGCATGGAGCTTGGACCTCAAGGAGAGAGCCTCATGGGGAGTACATGTATCAATAATAATAGGTGAAGTGAGGGCTTGATTAGATGCAATAGAGGTAAAAGTAGCTTCTATGTGTGATAAAATGGGCTTGCATGAAAGTGCATTAGAGTTTGTGAGAAGACTTTTGCATGTCTCTCTCTCTCTCTCTCTCTCTCTCTCTCTCTCTCTCTCTCTCTCTCTCTCTCTCTCTCTCTCGTACATGGATTTGATCAATTCTTTGCTTTCTCAATCTTCACAATCATTTGCAAGCTTCCCATGTTATACTAACACACACACACACATACATACATACATACATACATACATACATACATACATACATACATACATACATATATACATACATATATAAATGCATGCATAGATACATACATACATACATACACACACACACACACACACACACACACACATATATATATATATATATATATATATATATATATATATATATATATATATATATATATATATATATATATATATATATATATATATATATATATATATATATATATATATATATATATATATATATGTGTGTGTGTGTGTGTGTGTGTGTGTGTGTGTGTATGTGTGTGTATGTGCATGAACATCTATGTATGATCCTTTACGTATTTTAGGTCTTGCTGCTCTTTATATAACAAAATATGTTGGCTCTTTGAGCAATAAAAACTTTTGCTTTGATTTGTGTTAAAAGCTCAAAACATTTTCCCCTTTTCTTTAGGATCCTATTCCCATATATTGGAATATGCTCCTCTCCAATACCTCTCCATCCAGTCTTAACTTGAGTCCTTCAAGCAATCAAATTCTTGCATAGTTTATCTGGTCTTACTTTGACTCCTTCAACTAACTAAAGTCTGATAGAAACTATCTTGATTGTGACTAATGAGATTGAGTGGCTAATATTAAAAGCCTAGATCATTTGTAAACATAAAGAATGAGTCTCAATCTCGCTTTATCATGAAAATTCAAGTAAATTCAAGGAGAATCTTTATGATTTGTACCACACCAATTGTATTGTACTCATTTCCTCTCTAATCACTCTGTACATTATGCTTCAAATCCCTATAGATTCCATCAAAATTTGACAAACATTATAAGTGATAGCACAAGGAACATAACTTTTGGGGATACAAATGAAGATTCAATCCATATATTTGCTCATCTATTCTTATGCAAGTCTTTTCTTGCTGTTGTTGTGCCATATTATTGGGAAACTCTTTTGTTGCTGTACGAATTCGTGGTCCCCACTGATAAGTCCTCATGGTTCTTTTCTCATCGATGAATCTTCTTCTTCATGCACACACCATTATCCTTTATGGATTTGGCCATCATTTGTAGTATTGGTTGGCTATTATTGCCACTGCATAAGAGATTGTAATAACTACACATCTAGCAAGAGATGAAGGTATAGGATGAAACCCATAGTGTACCTTGAAAACCTGAATCAAGGTAGATATATAGTGGCTTCCACTACATGCTCAACAAGGAAGAAAAAACCCCATTTGTGGTCATGAAACTGATTCCATATCCCATCAGTGCCTCTATTGTAAAACAAATTAGATTATCATAAAGCAAGATTCTCTAATACAGATGAGCAAAAGAGTGGATGAAAACAAAGAGATGTTTTGCACAAAAGACAAAGAGATATGGGCACGGATAGAGATGATGTTTCTAGAAAAAACCACCCCTCAACAAGGTCAATAAAGCTTACACCTTCGTCTTTAGAAATTGCATCTTGACAGTGCATAAACATTGATGCATTGTTCCATCTCTCTCTATAAATCTTTTGAAGTAGCCATGATTTCTTCTTCATTCTTTTATCACCCTCCACTAAACTTTGTTCCTGTGTGTGATTTCAAGATCACCTTCAATAGGATACAAATAGTGTAACACATGACAACGTACCTATGCATTTCCAACATAGCTGGAATCAAGAATGGAGATGATTATGATAAAACAAAAGAAAATCATGCTTAATGAAGAAAGAAAATAGTTCTTAAGAGCACTTTTATTTATATGATAAGTTATGGGAGGGGGGGGGGGAGGGAATAAGAGACGAAAGAAAGTTATTGACGAAGAGTAAAGTCTAAAGACAAAAAAGAGCACTTAACCTATGCTTTGGTACCATGTTAAGAAACATGGCCCAAGATAACACATAAGCTAAAAACAAGCTATGGTGGGATCAAAATAAACTAGAAAGACCATAATGAAATAGAAATGAACTTGATGATGAGATATGAACCTACATGACAAGCATGGAGCTTGGACCTCAAGGAGAGAGCCTCATGGGGAGTACATGTATCAATGATAAAAGGCGAAGTGAGGGCTTGCTTATATGCAGTAGAGGTAAAAGTAGCTCGTATGTGGGATAAAATGGGCTTGCATGATAGTGCATTAGATTTTGTGAGAAAACCTTTACATGTCTCTCTCTTGTACATGGCTTCACAATCATTTGCAAATTTCCCATGTTATACTAACACACACACATACATATACATACATACATACATACACACACACACATATATATATATGTGTGTGTGCACATTTATGTATGATCCTTTAGACATTTTAGGTCTTCCTCATTCTTTATATCACGAAATGTGCTGACTCTTTGAGCAATAAAAACTTTTGCTTTGATTTGTGTTAAAAGCTCTAGACATTTTGCCCTTTCTTTAGGATCCTATTCCCATATATTGGAACATGCTTCTATCCAATACCTCTCCATTGAGTCTTAACTTGAGTCCTTCAAGCAATCAAAGCCGTGCATAGTTTATATGGTCTTAGTTTGACTCCTTCAACTAACTGAAGTGTGACACAAACTATCTTAACTGTGACTAATGGGATCAAGTGGCTCATACTAAAAGGCTATATTATTTGTAAACATAAAGAATGAGTCACAATCTTGCTTTGTCACAAAAATTCAAGTAAAATCATGGAGAATCTTTTTGATTTGTACCACAACAAGTGTAGTGGACTCATTTGCTCTCTAATCACTTCATACATTATGCTTCAAGTCAAATTCCCTATAGATTCCATCAAAATTTGACAAACATTATAAGTGAGAGCACAAAAAATCCAACTTCTGGGGATACACATAAAGATTCAATCCATATATTTGCTCATTCATTCTTAAGCAAGTCTTGTCTTGCTGTTGTTGTGCCATATTATTGGGAAACTCTTTTGTTTCTCTACTAATTCATGGTCTCCATTGATATGCCCTCATAGTTCTGTTCTCATTAACGAGTCTTCTTTTTCATAGTGCATTCTATGTGGGTTGTGTTTCTTCACCTTTTCATTAGTTGTTTGCATTGTGTTGTTGTCGACCTTAGTTTTTAGGTTGTTTCTTTACCATGAAGTTCTTCTACCAAACATTGTACATGAAATCAAAGAGATATTTGATCATTCTCGATCATTGATCAATGTTATAACAGGACTTAGGAAAGTTTTTGATATGGTTTCACCATGTTTCTATATCATGGGATAATAGGCCCAATCCTTCAGCTATGTTAGAGTCTCGAAACTCTTTTAGTAGATTCTCCTCAAAAGATTATAGATTCAAGTAGAAACTAATACATACAAAGTAACACCATAATCTCAATCCATAGGAATGACATCATGTGCATTTTCACACATAGGGTAGGTAGGCCATTAGCTTGAGTGCATGAGACATGGAAAGGACAACCAAGCTACTTTTCTCAGGTACCAACTTAAGGTCATTTGATAGCCAATTGAATAATTTTGTATGATGGATAGATTCTACACTATGTCGCTCTAAAGGACTATCCATTTTGAGGTGCATGGGATAAAATGGCTAGGATTTCATTAGCATGCACATCATTGAGGTTTTTCTCATAAGATAGATGTGAAGAGATGGATAGGTATGTGCTTGAAGATGAAGAGGTGTTGCAAAATCCTTGATCTACACCAGCCAAATGAACTCCAGAAGTATATGGTGGGCCCTTTTAGCTTTCCAATGGATGTTAGACACCCTATGTACCTTGGAAGATCACTCTCAAAAAGATAGATCAAAACAGATAAGTTGGAGTTAGCTCAGAGGTGAAAACTTGCTATTCTTGGTTCATACACCTGTCCAGTGTTTTACATAATTCTCTGAGCACAGCAGCAATTAGCTTAATTCCTCTTGGGGAATTCTAGGTAACTTAAAGATCTAACTTTCAAGAGTAATCTCATAAAAAATAATGAACCACACACTGAGAATGAGTTTTAACAACTGATGACATCATCCCGATTTTCACGGGCTGCTACAGTTTGAGACCAGTGAGCAGAAAAATCAACATAACTCAAAATGTAGGAATCCAATGATTATGAAACTTTGTATGGTTATACTAGACTGTAAGCTGAATCCAAAAAGCTTTAAATCACTGAATTTGGATAAGTAACCATTGAGAAATGGCTCTGACAAGATGAGTGAAAAAGTCGGGTACCTGACAGAGAAGTGAAGATGAACAGACCCTGTTGACTTCAAATGAACATAACTGAAGATTGCAACATTCAAATGAGATGAAAATTTGTGAGCATATAGTATACTTAAAGAGCTAACTTTACCAAGTTAAATCACTAAAAATGATGCACCAAGCTCAGGGAAAACATCTCTGCAAGCTGATTGAGAAAAACTGAGAGTAATGGCAGTGAGTAGTACACTTCACAAGAACATGGAAAGATGAACTCAAATAATTATGAAGATGAAAGTATATTGCTTGTACAATACAATGACTTACTGATACATATGTGTGCCTTGTAATCACACCTTGATATGGGATAAAGCTCAGCTCTTGGAGGTCTTCACATAGGTCTCTCTAACCACGACTAAAACTGCCATCTATTTATAGTTGAGTTTGGGAGGCTAACTTCCCTCAATCACTCTCCAATCAATCAATGATTGATTTGATTCTCTACCTACCACAAATCACGAATTCATGGCTCCTCTTTCCATTCTTGATCAAGTGGACTCAACCACTTAAGATTCTCTTACTTTTACATTAAGTAAACTCTTCAAAAAATTACAAGAGGTAGTTCACAAGTGAACTTTACATAGTCTTCTTTTTAAAGCTTCTTCTAAGACTTTGTGAGACTCAAGCCAATACTTAGGCTTGTCATAGACTTGCTCCAACAGCTCCCCCTCAAGCCAAGTATGCTTGAGGTCTTCAATCTTCCAAGATTACCTGCAAACCAATCATGGCCTTGAATTTGCAAAGCTTTGTACCATCCAATGCTTTGGTTAGAATATCTGCACATTGTTGATGAGTGGACACATATGATATTTGAATCTCTTTGCTTAGAACCTTCTCTCGTACATAGTGATAATGAACTTCAATATGTTTAGTCCTTGCATGAAAAATAGGATTAGCAGCCAAATGAATAGAACTCATATTGTCACAAAAAATAGTTGGAGTTCCAAACTCCAATCCAAGATCTTTGAATAATGTTTTCATCCACATAGCTTCTTGAGTAGCTATGGCAAGACCTCTGTATTCAACTTCAGTAGAAGAGAGAGCAACTGTGGGTTGCTTCTTGGATGACCATGAAATAAGCTTTGAACCTGCAAAGGTAAGATAACCTGAAGTGCTCCTTCTATCTTCCTTGGAGCCAGCCCAATCTGCATCAGAAAATAGCTTCAAACCTAAATCAGATACATAAGGATAATAAAGTCCTTCATTTATGGTTCCTTTGAGATACTTGAGAATCCTTTTGGCAGCATCCATATGTGGTTTCCTTGGTGTGTGCATAAATTGACTTAGCACACTCACACTGTAACATATATCTACTCTTGTCAATGTGGCATAATTGAGACTACCCACTAGACTTTGATATGATGTTATGTCCTCTATGAGTTCACCTTCATGTGAGCTCAATTTGTGATTGACCTCCATTGGAATACCTGCAATCTTACAATCTTGCATCTTGAATTTTGCCAACATGTCCTTAATGTACTTTCTTTGAGTGAGAAACAAACCATGATCTTTGTAGACAACTTCCAAACCTAGGAAGTAGGTAAGTGAACCCAAATCACTTATCTTGAACTCTTCTCTCATCTGATCTTTGATCTTCTTCATACCATCTGCATCATTTCCTGTCAATATAATATCATCTACATATACACATAGGTAGATGACCTCGGAATTACTCTTTTTAATAAAGAGTGAAGGATCTGCCTTGCTTGGTTGAAAGCCTTTGTCCTGCAAGAATGAAACAAGCCTGAAATTCCAAGCTCTTGGAGCTTGCTTGAGACCATACAATGCTTTGTTAAGTTTACACACATAATCAGGATAAACTTGATTCTCAAAACCAGGTGGTTGTGCCATATATACCTCTTCTATTATCCAACCATTCAAGAATGCATTCTTTACATCTAGTTGAAGTATCTTCCAATTCTTGGAAGAGGCAATACTAAGCAAAACCCTAATAGTAGGCATCTTTGCCACAGGAGAGAAAGTCTCCTCATAATCAATTCCCTGAGTTTGTGCAAAGCCTTTTGCCACAAGCCTTGCCTTATACCTGTTAATTGAACCATCAGAATTCTTCTTGAGTTTATAGACCCATCTTGAGCCTATTACCTTCATGGATGAAGTCTTGGGCACCAAATCCCAAGTGTTGTTTTCCTCAAGTGCTTCAATCTCTTCCTTCATTGCATGCTTCCATTCTGTTTTTGCTTTGGCCTCTTCGAATGATGATGGCTCCTCTTGGTTTATGTCCTGTGCTATGTAGATAGAATGTTTAGTTACTAATGAGGTGTCAAACCCATACCTTTCTGGTTTTTTCTTTTCCCTCATAGATTTTCTTAGGCCATGATGTGATGATTTTGCCTCATGTCCAAGTTCTTGCAATTTTGCTTTACCTTTAGACTTCCATGTGAGATTCTTCATCGTCCTCTGAGGTGTCTTGTTCTTCAATCTTTGATTGTTCTCTACCAAGCTTTGGAAAATCTTCTTCAAGATCATATGGTAAATTGATCTTCTTGCATGAATCTTCATACCATGAATTGTTCTCATCAAAAACTACATCTCTGCTTACCAAGAATCCTTTGTTGGTAGGGTTGTATAACCTGTAGCCCTTTTGATTGTTGTCATATCCAATAAATACACACCTTTCTGCCTTTGGATCCATCTTGCCTCTAACCTGTGAAGGAACATGAGCAAAAGCAATACATCCAAAAATTTTACAATGATCTAAGCTTGGTCTTCTTCCATTCCAAGCCTCATATGGAGTCATCCCATCAAGGGATTTTGAAGGCAACCTGTTAATCAAGTAAGTGGCTGTAGATACAGCCTTAGCCCATAAATAATTAGGTAAATGCTTTTCATTTAACATAGACCTTGCAGCTTCAACAATTATCCTATTCCTCCTTTTTGCCACTCCATTTTGCTCAGGAGTGTACCTTGTAGTTACCTCTCTTTTGATTCCTCTTTCTTGAAGAAAAGAATCAAACTCATGGGAGAAGTATTCTCCCCCTCCATTTGACCTTAGCCTTTTTAGAGATTTACCTGTTTGATTCTCCACAAGAGCCAAATATCTTTTGAAACATGAAAAAACTTCATCTTTGTGTTTCATAAAGAATAGGATAGTCCATCTGCTGCAATCATCAATAAAGGAGACATAATACCTTGATCCAGATATTGAAGCTTCCTTGCTAGGTCCCCATACATCTGTATGAACCAACTCCAAGAGATCTCCATGCATATAACCTTTCTTCATGAATGGTAACCTGTGAGACTTTCCAAATTGACATGCACTACACTTATAAATCATATGCTGTTTTGACAAGTTAGGGAGTCCAAGTACACTTTGGTCCCTGCAAATTTGCTTTAATGACCTTTCACCAATATGTGCTAACCTTTTGTGCCATACTTCCAATTCTGTGAGTGTTTGACTACCATAATTAAAGAGAGCAATGTTTCTAGTGTCCTGTAATTCAAATGTGAACAATCTACCTGTCTTTCACCTTTTGCAATTTTTCTGAATCCTTGACTTGGATCTTCAACAAATGCTCCTGCCTTTGTGAACCTGACTTGCAACCCTTTCTCTACTATCTGCCCAACACTTATCAAATTCTTTGTAATGGTAGGGACATAGAGTACCTTACTGAGTAGGTTGATGTTTCCATCATGTGCTTTGACATTGCCTATTTTCTCCACAGGATGTTTTGTATCATCTCCTGTTTGTACCTCATGCTTATTCCTTGGATCTTCTAAATCTGATAGGAGTGCCACATTTCCTGCCACATGATTTGAACAACCTGAATCTATGTAGAAAACATGCTCATCAGATTTACCTTGTGGCATAGCCATGTTCATGATCAATAATGAATCCTCTTTGTTTGAGTCTTCTGTGTAGTTATTGTAGTCTCTCCTTCCTTTGTAGCCTCCTTGATAGTTTGAATGATTGTAGTTGTTGTAGTTGCCATGGTAGTTGTTGAACCTTCCTCTTGAGTAGCCATAACTTCCTCTATTGTATCCTCTTCCTCTTTGATTCTTGGAATTCCTAAAGCAATTTTCAGTTGTATGATTAGTTAATCCATAAATAGAACATGAGTTGGAGTCTTGGGATCCCCCCCTGCCTTGTCTACCTCCTCTTCCTCTACCTCTGCCATGTCTTCCTCTACCTGCATAGTTAGCTTGATATGTACTTGCTTCATCACCCACTTTCTTTGCCTTTCCTTTGTTATCTTTGGACTTGCTTTTATCAGTGTATAAAGCTGAAGATTGATTACCTTTAGAGCTTTCTCCATTTTTGATAAGCTTTGCCTCTTGAGTAAGTAGTTGTCCAATGAGTGTATTGAAATCAGGTACATGCATGTCCATGTACAAATCCATAGCTGTGGTGAATGCTTCCCACTTGTCATCTGCCTTCAAGCCATTGATCACCTGCCTTACAATTTGCTCTTCATCTATTACCTCTCCAATGCTTCCCAACTGATCCGCTATGTCCTTGAGCTTTGTGACAAAATCAGTCACATTTTGTTTGGGAGCCTTCTTGAGAGTTGTGAAATCCAGCCATAGTTGATGCTTCCTAGCTTTGGTACTTGAAGAAAAGAAAGCTTCAAGTGCATCCCACACTTCCTAAGATGTCTTACAACTTCTAATGTGAGGCAACAAAAAATCTGAGATAGAGTTGAGGAGATAAGACCTTGCAAGTGCATCCTTGGAGCACCATGTGCTCAATCTTTCTTGCTCTTCTTGTGTTGGTTGAATTTTGTTCCTGAAACTTGGCATAACTTCATCTCTAGCCACATAACCATATAAACTTCTACCTTGGAGATAAGCTTCCATTCTTAATGACCAAGCTGAGTAGTTACCTCTGTCCAATTTCTCAATTGATGAAGGAAATCCATCTGCCATGTTGTCCAACCTTGCTCTGATACCACTGTGAAGAGATGGATAGGTATGTGCTTGAAGATGAAGAGGTGTTGCAAAATCCTTGATCTACACCAGCCAAATGAACTCCCAAAGAATATGGTGGGCCCTTTTAGCTTGCCAATGGGATGTATTAGACACCCTATGTACCTTGGAAGATCACTCTCAAAAAGATAGATCAAAACAGATAAGTTGGAGTTAGCTCAGAGGTGAAAACTTGCTATTCTTGGTTCATACACCTGTCCAGTGTTTTACATAATTCTCTGAGCACAACAGCAATTAGCTTAATTCCTCTTGGGGAAGTCTAGGTAACTTAAAGAGCTAACTTTCAAGAGTAATCTCATAAAAAATAATGAACCACACACTGAGAATGAGTTTTAACAACTGATGACATCATCCCGATTTTCACGGGCTGCTACAGTTTGAGACCAGTGAGCAAAAAAATCAACATAACTCAAAATGTAGGAATTCAATGATTATGAAACTTTGTATGGTTATACTAGACTGTAAGTTGAATCCACAAAGCTTTAAATCACTGAATTTTGATAAGTAACCACTGAGAAATGGCTCTGACAAGATGAGTGAAAAAGTCGGGTACCTGATAGAGAAGTGAAGATGAACAGACCCTGTTGACTTCAAATGAACATAACTGAAGATTGCAACATCCAAATGACATGCAACTTTGTGAGCATATAGTAGACTTAAATAGCTAACTTTACTAAGTTAAATCACTGAAAATGATGCACCAAGCTCAGAGAAAACATCTCTGCAAGCTGACTGAGAAAAACTGAGAGTAATGGCAGTGAGTAGTACACTTCACAAGAACATGGAAAGATGAACTCAAATAATCATGAAAATGAAAGTATATTGCTTGTACAATACAATGACTTACTGATACATATGTGTGCCTTGTAATCACACCTTGATATGGCATAAAGCTCAGCTCTTGGAGGTCTTCACATAGGTCTCTCTAACCACGACTAAAACTACCATCTATTTATAGTTGAGTTTGGGAGGCTAACTTCCCTCAATCACTCTCCAATCAATCAATGATTGATTTGATTCTCTACCTACCACAAATCACGAATTCATGGCTCCTCTTTCCATTCTTGATCAAGTGGACTCAACCACTTAAGATTCTCTTACTTTTACATTAAGTAAACTCTTCAAAAAATTACAAGAGGTAGTTCACAAGTGAACTTTACATAGTCTTCTTTTTAAAGCTTCTTCTAAGACTTTGTGAGACTCAAGCCAATACTTAGGCTTGTCATAGACTTTCTCCAACAATAGAATCACCTACACAAGCTCACATGATCCACATAGTAATACATCCATTACATACCCAATTGTGAGGTCTTTCGTAAGTCTTTCATTTAGTATTGCACCCTCTTGTTTGCATCCCCAAGTATGTGTGTACATCGATAAATACGATCTCTAGATAGGGGAACTATGAGGTCCTCAAGAGCCAGTTCATTAACCAAACGTATGTTTTAAGAATCTTTTACTTAAAATTCTCGATGGAGTTTACTATGTGTGTTGGTTCCCATTGATTCTATTTGGTCAATAGTCGATTTGAGAAACATGGCCCAAGATAATACGTAAGATAAAACAAGCTATTGTGGGATCCAAATAAACTAGAAAGACCATAATGAAATAGAAATGAACTGGAAGATGAGATTAGAACCTACATGACAATCATGGAGCTTGGACCTCAAGAAGAGAGCCTCATGGGGAGTAAATATATCAATAATAATGGGTGAAGTGACGGCTTGCTTATATGTAGTAGAGGGAGAAATAGATCCTATATGGGATAAAATGAGCTTGCATGATAGTGCATTAGAGTTTGTGAGAAGCCCTAAGCATGTCTCTCTCGTACATGGATTTGCCCGATTCTTTGATTTCTCAATCTTCACAATCATTTGCAAGCTTCCCATGTTATACTAAGACACATACATACATACATACATACATACATACATACATACATACATACATACATACATACATGCATACATACATACATACGTACATACATACATACACACACACAACCATATATATGTGTGTGCACACACACATTTTGTATGATCCTTTATGCATTTGAGCTCTTCCTCGTTCTTTATATAATTAAATGCATTGATATGGATATATTTAGGTAGTGATGTGTGTGAACACACGAGGGCCATCAGGACACTTTTTTCCCTCTTTAAGAGGTTTTTCCCCCTCAACTTGTATATATGCCTATTATGCTAATGGGCTGCTTATCTTTGTACATTCTAATGGTAATACATTTATCATTGTGAGCTTCTTCTTCTTCCTTGTGTTGTTTTGTGCTTCAGTAGAATACAAACTCCAACAATTGGTATCAAAGTAGGTCACCACTTTATCTAGGTCTTCGTTGACACCCCTCTCGTCACAGTCTTAGAATCACATGAAAATTAGTGAGCATACTCAGCATGATTATGAGATCAAAACAACTTTTCCTTGTGTGTCAAAATCATGATCTGAGCTCATTTCGGCCTCTGAACGCACTATCACAGTGCCAAAGATATATGCATGTTTTGGTTCGCCAATATAAATGTCTCGAAGTCTGCCACATGTTTAGCAAAACTTGGTAGGGTAGTGTTGATAGCACTCAGGGCACCCAAGGGCTGACAAGACAAGGAAGCCAGTGGAGAGAGTTAGAGCAAAGCAAAGGATTAAGTAGACAGAGTAGTCAACATAGATCTGGCAGATAGGCACTTCAAAATTTTCCAAATCAACATCTTTATAGTAGTGATTCTCATCACTAACAATCATTGTAAATACCAGTTCATATTTTTGTAGCTCCATTTTGTGCAAGCCAAGGAGTCCTTGAGCTTGAGGAACCTTAGAAGTACCTACCTATCAATTTTCATATTTTTTAGACTCCGTTTGAGCCCTCAAATAGGCCCTAGAACCTAATTTTTAACTAGGCGGGACACTAGGTCTAGACAGGGCCAAAAGCTAGTCAAAAACTATAAATAGAGCTAGAGAGCTCATTTTTGAGGTTAGCTTGTTGTAGAATTGAACTTGTAAGAGCACTTTTGAGTAATCTAAGAACTCCATTGTCTCTCTTTTTGTTCTTGCCTTGTGTGCATGTGTGTGTGTATGTGTGTGCATGTTATGTGCTTCTCACTCACACACTTGTGCCATCACTTGTTCGAGGTCTTCATACCATCCTCACGTCTTCCCAGATTGACATTAAAGGAGGTGCTAATCATCACTGAGCTACACCAAACTTTGGCGTCGTTGCCGGGGATCGAGCTTTGAGGACGAGCGTGTGATGGTAAGACGTAGAGTTGTGACGTTGGCGTTGTAGGTAATTTCTTTACTTTTCTTTACTTTTCTCTTTCTTACTTCATCATCATCATCACCATCATCATCCTCACCATCTCCCACCTCCATCTCCATCATCGTGAAAAATTTCAGTTTTTGATCATATCACCTTCTCCTTTTCATTTCCCTCATTCCACTTGTGAGAGAGAGCAAGAGAGTTATTTGTGTGTGCTGCTTTTGCATGTTTTTGGAGTTTCCTTGCAAGATCTGGCTATTCCATCATCTCCAGCATATCGTGCAGGTACGGAAAAGCTCGGTCTTGTCTCTGTGTCACAGACCTCTGTGCACCATAGTAGACTAGAGGCCTTGCACATCACAAATCCACAAAAATTTCTAGAAAAATTGCATTTTTTTTGTCAATCGCGATTGATAGCATCAATCGCGATTGACAGTGTCCATCGCGACGGAAAGCCTGTCCATCACGATTGACAGACCCTGATGGACACGTGTCCATCGTGACGGACACCCCTGTCCATCGCGACTGACAGAAAAATCGCGATTGACACCCTATCTCGGCGAAAAAACGTATCCATCGCGACTCATAGATCTCGATTGACACAAAGCCACGAAAAAACCCCGAAATCTCTGTCCATCGCGATTGACAGCAGTCCATCACGAGTGATAGCAATCCATCGCGATTTACAGCAGTCCATCGCAACCGACACCCCCAGTCCATCGCGACCGACACCCTTAGTCCATCGCGACGGACAGCCTGTCCATTGCGACTGACAGACCCCGATGGACACGTGTCCATCGCGATGGACACCCCTGTCCATCGCGACTGACAGAAAAATCGCGATTGACACCCTACCTCAGTGAAAAAACGTATCCATCGCGACTCATAGACCCCAATTGACACAAAGCCACAGAAAAACCCCGAAATCTCTGTCCATCACGATTGACAGCAGTCCATCGCGACCGACAACAATCCATCGTGATTGACAATAGTCCATCGCGACCGACACCCCCAGTCCATCGTGACCGACACCCCCTGTCCATCGCGATTGACACCCATCAATCGCGATTGACACGTGTCCATCCCGACTGACAGGCCACGACGGACAGCTCTGTCCATCGCGATTGACAGCCCAGTCGATCGCGATTGACAGCCAATTTCGGCCAAATATTTAGGGTTTTTTAATTTGAGGTTTGTGGCTAATTTTGGACATAAATATTGGGCTATAGGGCATATAAGGAGGCTATAGGCAAATAATTTGAGGAAACCCTGTTAGCTTGTTATCCTGTTTTGAACCCTGTTTTAACCCTAGAACCCTGAACAGTCATAACTTTCTCATACGAAATCCGTTTGCTGTGATTTTTGTTCTGTTGGAAAGCTCGTGGGGGAATAAAACTGAGGGATCTTTGGGATTGTTTTTCATGAATGAAAATGGTTTGTTGGGTCAATTTAAATCAAATCTTGAGCTAACTTTGGGACTTTTACAGGTCCATTGAGAGCATCAAAGGGGCAATCTAAGCAAGAGTAAGTGCAAGTTCAGGAACACGCTTCCTGGGCACACAAGGGCAACCAAGGAGAGAAACTAAGGTTGGAAATTCTCAACAACCTCTGTCAATTCCTAGCATAGGCTAAGCACGGATAGAGGTTTTGATCAATTAGGGTTACATTAAGCACGACCAAGTCCAAGCACTCTAATCACTCAAGCGCAAGTACCAAGAGATTATAATTGCGAAACAACCTAAGAAGGCCTATTCAAGAAATTTGGGAATTATTCGAGTCCCATTTGTATTAGTTACCATGTTAAATACTTAAATTTGAGCCCAACCTTCATACCCCATTTTCGATACAATCATCCTTATTAATAAACTACAATTGAATATACTCCAGTCAAGAGATAATAACATGTTTTGGTGTGTGAATGAGTCAAAAAGTAAAACATTGGGACACAAAGAATCGTCTCAAAATCCTCTGTAATTCCCATTTTTCTTGAATAGGCCTTTAAGGGAAAAGACTTTAAATTAAGCGACCAAACTCAAGTACGATAAAACTTAAGTGTTCCTTGCGACGAAGATTGATTGGACAAGAAGTGACATTCCAAGGGAAAAAAAATTAAAAAGAACAAGTGATTATTACAAAAGAACTCAGCAACGAGGTTGTACTTTGGAAATTTGAGAGTATTCAATTGGGCATATGAACCTGAGATTAGGACGACACCTAGGAAGAGATAGGCTGAGTCTTAGGTCTTCAAAGGCTAGTGTCAATCATATTGCTAGGCCTTGGGCCCAGCAGTTGAGCCATCATTCTCACTACCCTAGCTCTGAAACTAGCGAGTCTGAGATGTCCCACGGTATGGAGAGACCTATAGGAAGTTCAGGTGTGCCATATTTACATAGGGTAGAAGGCCCCTACAAGACGCAACTCGAATACCTTAGGACCAACCGATTAGGTGCTAGCATCTATGAGGACGGCCTAGGAAGATCTGTGGTCCAGATCAAAAACCCAGATCAACCCATTGGACTAGAACATCCAACAGTCAAGTTTGAAAATGGAGCATACTTGGACAAAGAAGGAACCATATATGTAGTCACTAGTCACCCAGATAGGACAGATGAATTCGGGAATGTGATCCTTGAGACGGACATAGGTGACCTAGAGCAAGGAAACATGGGTGTAGAACCTAAAACCCCTCGAGGCAAATGAATTCTCACTAGAATTCTCACACCAGAATGGGTTCCCCAGGATAATAAGAGCATAGATCTGCTCTTGAACCGAGAGACAAATGAAGCCTTTTGGAGGTATAAGCCTGATCAGTCGAATGAGATAAGAACGATCACAATTTATGAATTCAAAGATCCGGATATCCCAAGCAAAGTGACTTATCTAGATCACACTTCAGAAAGGATCTTTGTGGTCACAGAACATGGTAGGCATGCTTACACTTGGAAGGGTGAATTTATTTTTCCCCAACCAAGATCTAATGTCTCTAATGGCCACCCAGGAGCTGGAACATCCCAAGCTCATGGAGCTCAAAAGACAAGAATAGAGATAGACCTGAGGTAAGCTTCGCGAACCCAATGGGAAGAGAAAGAACGAGAACGGAAACGCATAGAGTGGAACCTGAGAGACTTAGAGTCCCAAGAAACCAAAGAGATGTGGATGAATTCCCTCTACCAAGACCTAGAGAGCACACAAGGACTCTGAGACCTACACAGTTGGTTAAATCCATGAAGAACTACTTTGATGGCACAGGAGACCCATATGACCATGTGGCCGAGTTTAGGCAAGTCTTGAGAGCTGAACAAGTGGAGGAACTATTCACACAGTACAATGCCTTTGGCCTAACCCTTAGGAACACTGCCCTTACATGGTTTCAACCACTAAATGAGAGACACTTCAGGAGCATAGACCAACTTCTAGAGGCATTCATTACTGAATTCTCTAAGAGTGGCATAAGGCATAATACTTCCTCACTGATTCATAGCTTCAAGCAAACCCCTCAAGAGACGGTTAGACTTGCAAGAAGAAGGTTTAGGCAATATCTAGAGAGATGTTTGATTCCTGAGCTACCCACACCAGCCAAACAAGTGGCCTTATTCCTTGATGGATTGCTAAGTACCAAATTGAGATCATATGTGTACTTGAAGGACCCTAGGACTATAGAAGAGTATGTACGCATGTGCATAGACATTGAAGATAACCTAGGGGAGGAATTAGAGCTGTCAAAAATCTACAAAGATTCAGATAGTTCTACTAGCCTAAGTTCCACGCAATCCACATCTATTGAGGAACGCGTTGAGAAAGTAGCTCAAAAACTAGGTGTCTCTAGCAAACAAATCCCAAGGTTTGCCCCAGTTAAGCGGTGCTATACATGTGGAGGTGACCATATGGCCAATGTATGTCCCATTATGGCTCAACCCCAAGTGAGTCCTAGTAGCCAGTACTGCACCATAGAACGGAGGTACACCAACCATACCGCACAAGACTGCCCCTACAATAAGCAAGCAGTGAGGCAAACATATCCATAGCCCTACCCTCAACAGGGAAGATATCAAAACCAGTACCCACCACAACAGTATGCGAGGCCTCAACAAACCTACTAACCACAATATCAGACCCAGCTGAGACCTCAGTGTGTGTTAGCCCAACAACCTCCAACACCAGCCAATGTGATCCCAGTAAAGTATGCAGCTACAGAAGAGAACCTGAATAGAGCCATAGTGCCAGTAACACCATTGCTTTCAGAAAGTGACCCCAATGACCATAGCTTTGATTCTACCCATATTGATAGCCCCCAGGCTTAGTACATGCAGTCTCCTGAACATGGTGAATCCTACTATAGTGAAGAACCGAGTGAACCTAGTTGGGAGCCAGATTACGCAAATATCATGTACGCAAACCCCAACTCTAGACCTCAACCTAGGCAAGTAAGACCCCCATTCCCTAGAGGACCTTGCTACAAATGTCAAGGAGATCACCTCATTCGTGATTGCCCCATGCCTGGACCCACACAACCCCAGTGAGTAACAATCCAGGGCTTTTGTCAAGACTGTGGAAAGGAGCATCTCTTACAAGATTGCCCGAAGAACCCCAATAACATGCCAAAAATCACTCCTATTAACGTTATTGGGTTAGTTGTAGACTCTTCAAGGAGTGTGACTTCCACTGCACCAGTGCAAGTGGTCACGAGCTCAAGCTTTGCAACAAAACCAAAGTTTAGGCTAAGAAAAGAGTGCCGAGGGTAGTGAAACCGAGAGCATAACCAACAAGAGGACTAGAGCCTAGAGAGATAGCCGTGAAAGAATGAAAAGGCAATGGGCAAAGAAGATGAGTGAACTCGAGGAAAGCCTAAGAGAAACAAAAGCTAGGATAATTGAACTTACATCTCAGACTCCCTCTCACACTACCCCACCACCACCATTCCCATCTCCATCCGATCCACCATCTTCCAACCCACTTCACATGATACCACCACCCCCTAGAGTAGGATTAGTCCTAGCAGATCCCACTCCCGAGGACCTTAACATGATGCTTAAGGCATATCAGGCCAGGATCCAAGAAGGTCCAAATGTAACCGATCGTGAAAAGTGTTACCCTAGAGCAGAACTAGAGCTTGAACAAACCCAAAATTGTGCTAAGATGGTGGAATTGGCTCAAACCATGTTCGAAGCCAGTTCCTCTTTAACATCTCTATTTCAGCTAAGACGCAGTTGCACTTTGATGGACTGCTAGAAAGATTGGAGAGGCTAATTGCACAATCAGAAAAGGAACCCGCCTCTCAAAATAAGGACAAGCCAAGTGAAAGGCTAAGCCTTCCCACCCAGGAAGCTTACGTGCCTAACTCCACAGAACCATACACATCTTCTCTTATGAATCGGTACACACCAGAATTCCTACGAGAGATTCAAGAAGAAAAATGGGCTAAAGAAAGTGAAGTCGCTCCGCCCATTGAACTTGTGGATGAAGCGCATGACCAATTCCCACAAGACATCCCATCCATTTATGAGGAGCTGGAGAGTACCCAGTCTCAGGAGAGATTAGACTTTGAGTCTAATTCCTTATAGGAACTACCCCATTTCACGGGCCCATGGGAAGCAAAGTCTACTTGCATGAGAGCGCCCACTGTCATGGTAAGAAATGAAGACTCAGTCATACCTAGGAATACGGAGGTAGTAAAGAACACTAAAGTGCAGTGCAATCTCACTTTAGAAGAGCTACTCAAGGTTAGGCCAGAACTGTGGGAACATGTAGTTAAACAAGTACCAGAGGTAGCTAAACCTCATTCTCAGGTAGGTTCTCATAGAACAGTGCCAGAGATACCTTTGGACAAGATAGGAGACATGAGTGAAGGAGAAGAAGGAAACACCTATCTTCCCATCACCCATCAAGGATACACAACCAAGGCAATTATGGACTCTGGTGCACGAGTTGCAATTGCTACCACTTCCCTATGGAAGTGTTGGGGCAAGCCAGCACTCAGACCCACGAGGATGAAATTGCAGATGGTCGATGGTCACATAGAGAGACCCTTAGGGCTGTTAGAAGGAATAACTCTCACTACTTGTGGTGTAGAGTTTGAGCATACATTTTCTATTTGTGACTTTAGCAAAAATCATGCTTATGAGATGATTTTGGGAAGACCACTTATGCGATAGTTGCAAGTGGTACAAGATTGGGGAACCAATTCCTTGTATTTGCAACACTTAGGTGTCACGACTAAAGTCAATCTCAAGGATTACTCTCATAGAGATGTCCCTCCTATCCAATGGAACCCCATCCATAGAGCCAAAGATGATACCAAGTCGGTGCATTCCATAGGATCAGGATCCTCATGGATGCATGAAGACACTCACTTGTGGATGTGTAAAGTAGTAGTAGAAGAAGAGAAGAGAGAAAAATCCAGAGAGGTAGGTGCGAAAGAAACCCATAGATTAGTTCACGACCGAGCCTATGCACCTGTAGTATTCCCTGATGAAGAATTTGAACCTCATGGTTGGGCATAAATTTTAGCCACAATGGACGTAGCCATCAATTAAGAACAATGGACACCCCACTGTGATGAGGATGGCTATGACATTTCAGTCTTTTCAATAGAACCAATCATGGGAGATTCGGTTTTAGAAGAATGCAAACCTAGCCCTGATGCATTTGAGGATACAAGTGACTCCGATTTAGAGTCAATTATTATGGACCCACCATTTGCATCAGATAAAGAATACTTCTATGAAGTAGAAGCTCATCCTCAGAGACATGGAGAAATTACGAATGATGTGAGGTTAACCACCCAAGTGTCTACCAAGAGCGAAGGTAAGAAGAGGAAGAAGAGAGCAGTCACACCAGAAGAGGAAGAATCTTTGTTTGAGGTCCCTGACAATTTTAAAAAGTATGAGATAGACGATAGGAGAGTCATGATAAGGATGCCTAAACGTGAGGCGCAATCAGGGGAGGCCTATGATAACAAAGAAACCACCAAGAAAATAGTTGTAGCCATAGAGGAAGGAGAAGAAAGGTGCACCTACATAGGACATGACTTGACAAAAGAAGAAGAGCAGGAGTTGATAGCCTTGCTAAGGGAGTACAGAGATGTATTCACTTGGAGTTACAAGGACTTAAAAGGCATAGACCTTGACATATGCTCACACACAATTCCCATGACCTCAGATGCCAAACCCTCTAAACAAAAGCCATACACATAGAACGATAACTATGCTGCTAAGATCAAGGAGGAGATAGATAGATTGGTAGAAGCGAGATTTATCTATGAAATTGAGCACACTGAGTGGGTATCCCCCATTGTAGTGGTGCCCAAGAGGAATGGAAAGCTACGTGTGTGCATTAACAGCCACTATTCGAAATAATTATCCACTTCCTATCATGGAGCATCTACTAGAAAGAGTAGCAGGCAAGGAAGTGTACAACTTCCTTGATGGATTTTCTAGCTACAATCGGTAGCCATTGCTCCAGAAGATCAGCATAAGACGGCTTTTGCCATTGAGTGGGGCATATTTTCTTTTTGGGTAATGCCGTTCGGGCTTACCAATGCTCCTGCAACCTTCCAAAGATTGATGTGCCACGTGTTCAAAGAGTTCTTGAGGACGAATTTAGAAGTCTATGTTGATGATCTCTGTGCTCATTCCAACATTAGACATACACATATACCTGAACTTAGGCAAATCTTTGACAAATGTAGAGAATATCAAGTCTGCCTGAACCCAGAAAAGTGTGTTTTCATGGTCAGGTAGGGCAAGATTCTAGGACACATAGTGTCAAAGAATGGCATATCTACGGACGAGGAAAAAGTTAGAGCTATTGCAAAGCTACCTAGGCCAAAGAATATCAAGGAAGTACAAGCTTTCATGGGGCATTGTGGTTATTACCGACGGTTTATACACATGTATGCCATCATAGCAAAGCCTCTGTATGGACTTTTAACCGATTTCGAGTGGACTGAAGTGTGAGAACTCATTCAATGAGCTTAAACGACGATTATGTTCAGCACCAATCTTGACTACACCAGATTGGAATAAGCCCTTCCATGTGCATGTGGATGCATCCAATTATGCCATTGGATGTGTACTCGCACAACCTACAGGTGAAGGTAATATGGATCTTCCAATTGCCTATGCTAGTAGACAATTAAATGCAGTTGAATGGAATTATACCACTACTGAGAGAGAAGGATTAGGAATGGTGTATGCGGTTAAGAAGTTTAGACACTATTTGCTTGCAAATAAGTTTAAATTTTTTACTGACCATCAAGCATTGTTATATCTTGTGAACAAGACATGCAATACAGGTAGATTAGTAAGATGGTTTCTCTTGCTAATGGAATACGACTTTGAGGTTTTGGTGAGGAAAGGAAAGACTCGCCTGAGAGCAGACCATCTCTCTAGGCTCACATCAGGAGAGGCCCCACAAGGAGTATCAGATGACCTTATTTAATTTGGAAGTTGTGCCTCAGTGGGCTAAGACACTAGTGCCAGTATTGACATACGGGCCTAAACATCCAATAGTAAACACTCACGATAGGGAAATAGTAAAAGCCCAAAAATACCAGATCATGAGAGGAAGTATGTACAAGCATACAGACCAAGGGATCCTAGCTTGTTGTGTGGAAGAGGAAGAGTACGCAAAATGGTTGCAATTAGCACATGTAGGTGCATTAGAGCAACACCATTCGAGGCAAAGAACTTTACAGACACTAAGGAGATTCGGAGTGCATTGGCCGACTATGGAAACTAATGTCCATAAATTATGCAAGGAATGCCCGATGTGCTACACTAAACCACCTGTGGAACATGCCGCTCTTTATCAAGTGTCCATAGTGCCAGATTGGAATGAGCCACTAGTAGCCTTCCTGAGGACGAAAACATTCCCTCAAGATATGACCCTGGCTAGGAGAAGGAGTTTGGAACAAGAAGCCCTAGACTACTCGCTCATTGGAGATAACTTATACAAGCGTGGTAAGGATGGTTACCTAAGATTGTGTGTCCATGAGAGTGAATATCTCAAGATCTTGGAAACTGCTCACCAAGGTGTAGCAGGAGGACATTTTGGACTAGATCAGGTGATCACGACAATTCTATTTGCGGGCTTCTGGTGGCCAACACTTCACATGGATGCACATACCTACGTGAAGAGGTGTGAGGTTTGTCAACGAACGCAATATCCCATACGCAAGGATGAGATGCCATTGAGACCTATGATGGGTGGACATGCATTCTCTAAGTGGGGAATAGACTTTGTAGGTCCTATTAATCCCCCAGCTAAGGGTTCCCATGGTCAATATATCATTGTGGCCATAGACTATTTGACCAAATGGGTAGAAGTAAAAGCCACAATGAAGAACAATGCTCAAATGACAGCTAAGTTCTTATTTGAGAATGTGTTCACTAGATACGGGCTACCTATAGAGCTAGTAAGTGATAGAGGGACTCACTTCTTGAATGAAGTTATTGAAAATCTGCTCTAAGAATTCTTGGTAGTACATAAGAAGTCTGCCCCTATCACCCCCAAGCTAATGGCCAAGCCGAGAGCACAAATAAGATTCTATGCAATGTACTGACGAAATTAGTGAATAATAAACGCTCTGATTGGGACAAACAGCTACACCATGTTGTTTGGGCATACAAAGTTGCCTATAAAACGGTACTCCAAGCCACACCCTATCAGATGGTATTTGGCCAAAATGCAGTGCTACCATTGGACTTCTTGATACCTACATTAAAAGTAGCACAAGAGCATCAGTGGACGGGTCATGAACTCTCTTCGAGAATTTTAGATCTAGAATGACTAGGTGAAACAAGACTAAGAGCTGCAGCAGGGATATATGCAGCTAAGAAACGATAGAAGGCATACTTTGATGCCCATGTGAAGGAAAAAGGCTTAAAAGCAGGAGACTTAGTACTAATCTACACACTGAAGCAACATGCGCAGAATCTAGAGAAGAGAGGTTATGGACCTATGATCATAAATAGGATCTCAACAAGTGGAGCACTTCAGCTAGTACACTAGAAGGTGATGTCCTTCCTAGTTACATCAGTGGATGCAGAGTCAAACTATATCAAGAACCCCTGACTGAGGAAATGCTCAATCGACTCAGCACGGCCAAGAAACGCAAAGAAGAGGAAAAACAAATTAGAGAAGAAGCACATGCAGAAGCCTTGGAACGCATCCGAAGAATGAAATTGAGAAGACAGGGTAGAGAACAGCATAGGATAGATCCCGATGCAGCTCAAGGATATCATATGGCTATGTGTGAAGTTTCTTATATTAGCTTTCATAGAATAATTGGTCGACGTCCTTTTGTAACCTTAGAGATAGGACAAGGAATGAGTGCAAGGACTGTAAGGGCCTTGATTGACTCAGGTGCAGCCACTAGTGCTGTTAAACTTTCTTACTGTCGAGAATTGAACTTAAATGTCAATCCTATAGAAGCATATCTCATAGGATTGGGAGGTGTGGAAACCCCTTGCATGGGCGAGGTGGAACTCCCCCTCTACATTCAAGATGCTCTTATGACAGTTAAAGTACTAGTGTGTCAAGATGAAGACCTCACTGAGCCTCTTGTCTTGGGTCAAGACTGGATCTATGATCATGCAGTCAACCTAAACCTAAGAAGTGGACTTCTTCAGGTATGGGTAAATCAGAGTCGAATTACAGTTGAGTTAGACAATGGAGCACTCAAGGAACTAGGAAAGGCACACACTCCTGGTCCTTCCAGGAGTACACATGAAGATGACCATGCTATTCTTGTCCAAAACTATGTGATGTTGAGGGATGAGTATCTCAACAAGGAAGTCAAGGATACGACGGAACCCCCTTCTTTTCCAAAAGCCATAAGGATGCAGCAACCAAATGCGAATCAAATGCAGAAGAAGCAGACAACTTATGCTCGAAGTCAAAAGAAAGTATGGAGCAAGGTATCCAAGCCACTAAAATAAGTGTGGGTGGAGAGAGGCGAGCATCCTATTGCGGTCAAGCCACAACAATTGGCTAAACTTCCTATTAGTGATTGACGACATGACACTAATAAAAAGTCTTCCAAAAATTGTTCTGTGAAAGTGAAGTCTATCTGGGTACCCAAGAAGTTGATGAAGGTTGGCCCACAATCAAGGCAAATTTGGGTGCCTAAGGCTTGCTTGCAGGCTCAAATAGATACACAGAGACCACACCCTATGCAACATGGTTCACTCACTCGAACAGCTGATACCCACTCTTATACATCACGCACGAACACATATTCACCCATGAGCATGAGTAGAATCAGTGGTAAATGGGTCCCTAAAAAGCCTCATTTCCAAATTGACATTCTGATCAAGCCCTTTAGAGTCTCCAGAAAATCAAAACAGAGTGCCATCCACTATGTTTGGCAACCCAAACCTTGTAATAAACCACCTGACCCATTTGTAAAGCCACTTCCACTTACTAACTGCATCCACACTGCACCCGACCCCCCAATTAGCTCATAGGTATTCAACATCAGCTAACCACACTTCACACTCACATCCACGCGAGCACTAACTAACCGACTAACTACATCACAATTCATCAAGCTAATGTTGTAACGGGGACACAATGTCATTTTGTGTCCATTGCAATGTTAACATTTATTCATATATTCTCACAGAACCGGCAGCGATTTCTTCAACATGGTTGAGGCTGCAAGAACAAGCTCTCAAGTAGCAACGAGCCAGCAAGTGGTGGATTTAGAAAGTTTACCCATTATGCCAGAGACAAATGAAAGACCAGAAGAGTTGCAAGCCATCCAAATCATACTAGTAGCGGACCCCCCCAGTGGCCATACCATGCCCGTAGGAAAAGCTTCCCACTGGTTTATTGAAGTTGCAGGGCCCTTGGGTGAGGGATCATACCTATGGCAGTCAGAGTTGGACTTCAATGGGAAGCAAGGTAAATACCATTTCTTTACAAGGGAATTCGAAAAGTTACAAAATGCAGAAGGTCTACGTCCGGTATGGGAGAAGGCAGGATTGGATGCATACTTCAGTGCCCGACTCCCAAAGCCTGACTTCATGCGATGCTACTATCTCATCAATACCTTGAATCCAAGCAAGAACCCAAAAGGTGCAAGCTCATTTATGCTTCCATCTCTGACAAAAGGAAATGAGCTCAAAAGGTTTAGGCTCTCAAACAACTTAGTTAGAGAGGCCCTAGATATGTGCGGAATGCATATTCCAACAGAGAAGGAGACCCTAGTGCTAGATTACATGAAGAATCGAAGCCTCACCAGGCTTAAGGACATGGTGTCCATGACGCCCAATATTGCAATACATCTGCGAATGTGCATGCAACACTTTGCTTTTCCTGCCCAAGATAGATTCACCATGCCGCCCAAGAAGATATGGTTTAGTTTGTATGTGGCAGAGACACAAAACCTCACCATCAACTTACCCCATTGGATAATTGATCAGATACACCTAGCCCACAAACGATGGCCACGGAAGCATGTTTTATATGGATGTTGTGCTCTAACTAGAATAATTTATAGGTGTTTAGCTTATGACATCCCAATTCAACGGGCACTGATGTGGAATCGAGTACAGCAGTTTAGAGGTTGGCCATCCACTAGACCCCCTTCCAAGAAGATGAGAGGAATTGTCCAAGTACCTTGTGCTCAACCACGTGGAGCCACCCTAACACAGGATGTTACCCCACCACCCCGAAGGGTTCAGCCATTCACACTACGACTTCCAAAATGCAGCACTGATGGCCCTAATTTGATATTTCCTCCCGTCCCAACTGATCTTGAATTTCTCGGAGGTGCACCCTTGGAAGAACTCACAAATGAAGACTTCGAACAATTGTTAAGAGACATAGATCTTGAGGCAGAAGAGGAACAACAAGGGGAGAATGTTCAACCGCAGGCAACAAGCTCCCAAGTACCTGTTACCATAGTTGAAATGGATGAAGAGGACGACGAAGATGAAGAATATAAGGAAGATGAGGAGGAATATGACCACGGACATCAAGATGAGCAACAAGAAGTGCCAGAACTGGTAGGTGCACCTGCATACACAACTCAACTACAAAGGTTATACAATACGATCAAAGCAGTGCAAGAAAGGCATCAACTCTCCCTTGCATCAGGCCAAGCCTTGATGCAAGAAATGCTAGCCAACGACGAAGTGGATCAACATTTTATTAACACGCTCAAATTAGTGTCATAATTGTTAGGAGTTCCGGAGGCTGTCCACACAGCAGTCCGCCAGTCAGTGAGGTATGACAAACGGAGAGTCGATACATTACCACGAGCAGCTAAGACTATTAGAATACCCATCACAAAATCAAAAGTAACCATCGAAACCACAGCTACCCCCACCACCACCATTGACCTCTCTGCTGAAACTTTAGTTCAGACATCATCCATCTCACCCCAGCACCCTCCGTCCCCACCTTCTCCACCCCCACCACCACCTCCTACCATGGAAGAAACTGCAGTCATCACATCTACCTTCACTTACAACCCAACCTCATCCACATTCTTCCCCCTTCGAGAGCCAACCTCATAGGACACCCTCTTCTCTTCCATCTCCAACCCCTTGTACATCTTACCCTTTTTGTCCTCCGAGCCCATAATTGGTCACCCCGTAATTTCGAGTGTGATGGGAACCCCCCCACCCACAGAAGGCATCCTTTGTTTCCCAGCTTATCCCCCATTACGGGTAACCCCATTCCATGACCCACACTTTCCATCTGCTCCCTACACATCACTCAACCCAATTGCACCACCCTAATACCCATCCTTCATGGAGCAGTCCATCCGCACTCCAGTGTCTCAGAGGCACAGTTCCCAGATGTTCGCAACAATATCAATCTACACAAACACCACACTCACTTCACCTACCATACCAACTTACATGGTAGCCCTTGCACACACCACTCTGTCCGACCCAATGGACATTTTACCAACCACAACACCTCTCCCCACAATTCCACCATCTCCCCCTCCCCTACCCCCCACCTCACCACTCACCACGTCATTACATTTAATACATTACTTCAGTGTGCACATCAACTACAACAAGAATACCACCAATTGGAAGAACGTACCGCTACCCTCCAAGCAGAATCTCAGTGCCTACAGGCTAGAGTCAACACTCTAGAAGTTGATTACCAAACACTCCTAGCAGAACATACCACCGTACAGCAGGCTTACACAGAATTGGAATCAAAGATATCGACGGTGGATGATAAAGCAGTCAAGGAACTGGAAAGTGTGCTCCAGGCACAAATGATATCCAATGCTACACTCAGATGCAATCTTGGGCTATTAAGGAAGCATATGGCAGCAGCATTAGAAGAGAACAAGCGGCTTCAGCAACAAAACCAAGACAATTTTGAAGCAGCTTGTGAAGGAATCGGAGGAGCAGCCATTAGCCCTACCAAGTACAGAGCGGTCCCATCAGAAGATATTTGCATCTTACTCAAGTAGCATGCAAATTTTTTGGAGTCATATGAAAAAGTTAGAGGCTGAATGTGCTGACCTAAAGAAGCAGATAGCCAGTGCCCCTAGAGCTCAACAGGAGATGGTAATCTTGCAACACTCTACAGAAGAAGTAGAGACCCTCCGGAAGCAGCTGGCAGAACTCCAAGCACGTCTCTTACCATATGAAAGGCCACCCTCCCCAGTTGAAGAACCAGAACCTGATACAATAGTGGAAATCCCCGTGGATGACAGCTATGAAGAACCATATGAGCCCATGCCAACACCTGGCGGCCGAGTTACAGAGGAAGGACATGACACTTTAGAAATTGGAGTCCCGGATTGGGTCAAAAGGGTTGAGAAAGTGGGAAACACACATGATGATCATGTCGCCGTGCAAATCCAATCCCTCACAAATCTGGAAGAAACTGTTCTTTGATCTTCTTACTTTCAGCACCTATCCCACCAATGGTTAATCACAACATCAGAGCCGCAATACATGCCTTACTATGTCTTGCTACATGATTATAATGCAGAAGTTAAAAGGCATATGGGGAAGGAGACCACATTTGCCACTCAATTTGAGCCGGAGGACTTACCGGAAGATGCACGTGCTGGCTCGATTTTTCAACCTAATTGGCGTGCACGGTTACTAACTGACTACCCTGAGATGATGAGCACCTGGGCAACCATGCCACTGTATATCAAGTATAATCCATTCTATTTCCCAATGGTCCGTTGCAGATCATGGCAAGCATTTGCAATCAAGGTACGCAACAATAAAGAATGCTCGGCATGGGTCAACTATCCATATTTTGCACCACCTCGAGGGACCCCGACCGTAGCATACATGATATCAACAATTCGACACTGGTCTACACGTCTAAAGAATGTACCTGACATAGCAGCAAAAATGTGTATGAAAATATTCGAGCTCATGACAATTGTCTTCAAAACCTTTCGGAAGGTACATGCTCCATACAATTCTGCCCCTGGCTTCTCTCAAGGTAACAAGGATTTAGTCTACGACATGAGCCAGACTCCCTCGGTCAACATAATCTTTGTCTGGCATGCACAAATAAAGTATTTACCTGCATGCTTCAATCAGACCTTTGAAGAAATGTTTTCTACAGGGTTTTGGGAATATCACTCGAAAATTTTCATTCCTAGACCAACACATTTGCTACTGTAACATCTATTCACAGTCGAACAAGCCATCCATGCAGATCAGTTACGTCTGCCAAGCGTTAACATTTGAGAATTATTTTTTGTTCTATTGTAGGAAGATCAGTCTAGGCAGAACAAGTCCATGCAAGGTGCACATCAAGCTTTCTTGGCTAGTCAGAAGGGTGAAGGTAAATGTACCTCTTCTACTAGTAAGAAAAATATGCTAATTTTGCACAATCAAAGGAGGATGAAAAAGACGAGAAGAAAATAGAAAAGAAGAAACTGCTTTGTAAATATTTTAAAGGAAATGATCATGTCATAAAGAGTTGTCCAAAACTGGTTGCTAAAGAGGCAAGGACGAAAGAGGCTTGAATGGTTGTTGTAGAGGCCTCTACACCCAAGACAAGGTCTCCTAGTCCTGTACAGAATGAACAATGGGCATTTACCACTATTTGCACTTATGACCCATCTTCTCATGAACAATGTATGTCTATATTAGACTCAGTTGTTTGGTACTTTGATAGTGGGGCAACCAAACATGTTACCTCACAATGCAATTTCTTTACTTCACTCGAGCCTATCCCTATAGGGAATATTGTCAAATGCACCAACAACTCCTCTTATCTTATCATGGGAGTTAGTAAGATCATTTTGACTACTACTGATGGTAGTTCTTTTACATTATCAAATGCTTTATTTGTGCGAGGGATCAAAAAGAATCTGTTGTCGATTTCAACTTTAGTCAAGATTGGCTTGGTTGTGAAATTTTTTGATGGTAGATGTACAATTCATGATCTATAAAATGGAAATGTTATTATTAGTTCTACGATTTTATGTCATGGGTTATATAAGCTCATAGAATATGAAAAATCTATGAATGATTCAACATGTGCACTACATGATTCTCAGGCTTTGTTAGATTCAAAGCTTTGGCATGCATGCTTTGATCATCTAAATTTCGCTAGTCTGCTATGCCTATAGAAATCTTAATGGTGTCCTCTCTACCCAGACTTGAGGCACTTGATAAACATGTCTGTGAAAGTTGTATTTTGGGGCAAAATGCAATGTTCCTCATGCCCAAAAGATGGTTGAGTTCAAGCTACTCAGAAATTACAGCTTGTTCATAGTGATGTCTGTGGTCGTATGTAGACATCCTCTTTTGGAGACTATCTTTACTTTGTGAGTTTCATTGATGATTTTTCCAGGCATGCATGGGTATCCATTGAAAGAAAAGTCCAAAGTGTTTATGTGATTGAAATAGTTTCTGGTTCTGGCTGAAAATCTGTCAGCATGTAAAATGGGCACCCTTCTTTATAATAGAGGGAGGGAATACATTTCTTTTGATCTTAATGTGTTTCTGGATCAATGTGGGATAAAACATCAGTGTATAGTGTCGTATACACCTCAATAGATAGAAGTTGCTGAACATAAGAACAGGTCACTCATGGAGATGGCGAGATGTATGGTCAAGAGTCAAGCTTTACCACATAGTTTCTCGCTTGAGGCTGTTATGTGTGCATCATATGAATGTAACAGATGTCCCACTAAAGCATTGCTATTATACTTTATGGAATATTGGAATGAAGGTTTAATGCTTTGAGGATTTCAATGTGTTTTGTGTTTTGATTTAGCAGGTGAAGATCCATGAGGGTGTGAACACACATGGATTTAATCAAATACTTTTGGAGATATTTAGAAGATTATTTTTAGAAAATAAGTTCTTTTTAGAAGATAGTTATTTTTAGCTATTTTTGTAAATAAAGCAAAATCACGTTATTTTAAGTGTGGCCCTCATGTATCTTCAATTTAGGACATAATATGAATTACCTATAAATATACATGCTCTGATAGAATTGTCCATCAGAGTATGTGGGGGAAGATTATACCCAATCTGGTGTTGTCTCTTGTCTCTTTCTATCTATGAGTACTTTGTGTGATTGCATTGTTGTACTATCCTCTACGTATGTGCGCCTGTGGGATCCGAGCAACAATAGTGATATCCAAGTGAAGGCACATCTACGGAGGTGTACATATCGTTGTTTTCAACGACCTAGGTCATCATCATCTTCATCTCGGTGGGAGCTGGTTTTTCTTGGCCATGGTTTCATCATCATCTTCTTCGCCATCGTCATCAGCCATTGAAAGAATCGTCATTGGGCATTGAAAGATCTCTGAAGCGTTTCTCAAGTCTCGCGAACTTCGAAGTTTCCACGTCTACTCAAGAGCGCTGCCTACGTAGAGAGACAGGAGTTTACTGTTATAGAATGCAAATTTCTTTTTTATATTTTATTTTTGTTCGACGACAGCTTTATGCTTGTGCATGAGAGTGCTGAAGGAGTTCCCATCATGCCCGATGTGCACGATGTCTATCCATCCGAATTACCCGATCCACGTGTTGTTTGCCTCGGAGCTTCCCATGGAACTGGCCCGAATTTCCCGCTATCACGGGTGTTCAAATCGCCGATCGTATGGCTCAAGTTTTGTGTTCTCATATATAAGCGCTAAGAGGGTAGAGAAAGACCATACCCTCTGCGTCTGCCTAAGCCATAAACCGAACTATGTTCCTGGACATTCTGCTTTGAGTTATGAAGGCGTATGACCATATAGCTGTACATTTTTTAACATCCCATATGGGATAAAATCCAGTCTTTGTGCGTAGGTGAGCTGGAGACGAGTATGTAGGCGGCAATTTTTGTCAAATTGCATATGGGATTAAGTTATCTGCTGAACGCGCATTCGTAGATGAAAAAGGCATACACAGAGGAACATATGCAAAATTTGAGGAGTTTTTTTGTGTTGTCATAGCCAAGAATCATTATCTATACTTATGTTTTGGGTTATAACTAGGGCAAATTCTGAACTTCTTCTTGTTGTCGATAGTTCTCCTACAATTCTTCCATAAGTGGCTACAACATACCTTTTGGGTTTCAGTTCCAACATGAGAAGAACGTGGAGTTTATCCATTCATCTTCAACAACCTTTTTTCAAGCAACATCTTGAAGCTCAACTAATTGGACGAGACTTGGAGAACTATTTCGATGAAGGGTGGACCATCTTCAACTCCTACACACACCTGCAAATTATCTTTTTGAACCTCCATATAAGTCTCTTATCAATTTATATGCATTGTTCTCTTTTTGCATCAAATTAAATATAGGACATGCAAGTTTTGCATCATACCTAGAGTATACACATAGTTTACACATGGTTTGTCTTCTACAGTGCATGTATTCTTCTTTAGGGACAGGTAAGTATTTTCTTGTAGGTTTGTGAGGAGAATATATATATATATATATATATGTGTGTGTGTGTGTGTGTGTGTGTGTGTGTGTGTGTGTGTGTCAGGATGTGTAATCCTCTTTTGGTCTCTTTGTGGATAGATTGTGCCTGTCGCATCAATATCATGGAAATTGTTTGTCGGAATTTTTTTGGTTTTCAAAATTGCATCGTTATGCTGCCAAAATTTTTAGAAAATTTGTATACACATGCATTCAAGTATACATTCATGGTTACTAATTATCACATCAAGATATTCATTTTTGTAATAACTTTTGGATTGCATTGAGAATTAAACCGTGCTTATTATTCACTATCACATTAAATTCTTGTTTTCCAGTTCCATGCATGTGTTTTTACATGGAACATGTTTATAATTGTTCAATGATGGGACATGTGAGTGGCCATCCATATCTATCTTATTCTTATCAACTGAGGTCAGTTGCTCGACAACTCATGGGCATGTTATAGTTTATGGAATATTGGAATGAAGGTTTAACGCCTTGAGGATTTTAATGTGTTTTGTGTTTTGATTTAGATGGTGAAGATCCATGAGGGTGTGAACATGCATGTATTTATTCAAATACTTTTGGAGAGATATAGAGATTATTTTTAGAAAATAAGTTATTTTTAGAAGATAGTTATTTTTAGCTATTTTTGTAAATAAAGCAAAAGCATGCTATTTAAAGCATGGCCCTCATGTATCTTCAATTTAGGACATAATTTGAATTACCTATAAATACGCATGCTCTGACAGAGTTGTCCATTAGAGTATGTGGGCAGAGATTGTACCCAATCTAGTGTCTCTTGTCTCTTTCTATCTTTGAGTACTTTGTGTGATTGCATTGTTGTACTATCCTTTGCGTACGTGCCTCCACGGGATCCGAGTGGCAACAATTGCAGTCTATCACTCCATATGAGGCTTGTCATGGTTGCAAGACATCTGTTGCTCACCTGCATGTTTTTTATTGTCTGGCATATGCATTAGTGCCTGAATAAAAACATAGGAAATTGGATGATAAGACAGTGAGATGTATTTTTGTTGGGTACAATTCAGAAAGCAAAGCCTATCATCTGTATCATCCACAGAGTAAGCACATTTTCGTTAGTCGTGATGTGGAATATGTTATTTCATGTACCAAGAAGACATCAATTAGCTCCAAAGACATGTGTGACACTTCGCTGCCTCTTTTCACAGGTGGAGAGTCTAGTGGTGGTTCAAATGCGGCAACTTTTCAACCTTTAGAGGTTCCATGTGATGATGTAGATCATTCCATTTCAGATGTAGATTTATATGACACACTTGTTGATGAGAGAACTGATATAGAGGAGGCAAAAACTATGCCTAAACTATGCCTAAATGGCTAGTGTAGACTTTGCGAGATAGCGAATTAGATGCACCTCTACCATATTGTACTTTTCAAGCTCTCATAGTGCCTCTTTTGCATCAGATTGCTATGCTATGGCTATCCCTAGTCTCTCTGATGAGAGTGAGCCTATTTTGTTTGATGAAGCACAAAATCTTGAAAATTAGATGGTTGTTATGCAATCAAAATATGATGCTATTATGAAAAATAGTACATGGTCTTTATGTGACTTGCCTCATGGCAAGAAGGCCATTGGCACTAAGTGGGTATACAAGCTGAAGTGTAAGCCTAATGGAATGGTTGATAGGTATAAGGCTAGGCTTGTTGCAAAGGGTCATGCTCAAGAAAGAGGCATTGATTTTGATGAGACCTTTTCTCCTGTTGATATATTTTGGTAGTGATGTGTATGAACACACTAGTACTATGGGGGCACTTTTCTCCCTCTTTAGGAGGTTTTTTTCCTCGGCTTGTATATATGCCTATAACCCTAATGGGTTACTTATCTTTGTACATTCTAGTGGTAATACATTTGGTATTGTGTGTTGTGCTCTAAGCTTCTTCTTCTTCCTTGTGATGTTCACGTGCTTCTGTAGACCTCCAACAAGTGGTATCAGAGCATGTCACCACTTCAACTGGGGCATCATCCAAACCCCTCTGATCATAGTCTCCGAATTGCATGAAATTCGATGAGCATACTCAAGGTGATTAGAAAATCAAGACATCTTTGTGCTGTGGTGTCAAAATCATGATCTAAGCTCCTTTCGACCTCCGAACGCACTATCATAGTGCTTATGTAACCAATTTCATCTTTTCGTGTCAAAGATATATATACAGATTTTGGTTTGCCAATATAAGCATCTCAAAGTCTGCTACAGGTTTATCAAAATTTGACAAGGTAGTTCTGTTCAACTTTTTGAGATACAATCATTTTTCTATATCAGGGTATTCTAATCAGTGGCCATGGCTAAAAGCAATGATGTATTCTGTATGTTGGTTGTTAAGGATAAATTGGATGGTACCAATTACCCATTGTGGGCTTATATGATGCATCATGTAGCGGTTAAAAAAAGACTGTGGAATATTGTGCAGAGTGTTGAAAAATGTCCTATTACACCTACAAACACAGTTGTCAAAGGTGATGTAGACAACGATAAAGATGACGATATTCTTCATGTTCCTATTCATGATGAAGTTCCCGTTGCACCTACTACATAGCAAATTTGCTGGGATGGCAGAGACTCTCAAGCACATGCATTGCTATTGGAGATAGACGTCTGCGGAAGCACGCGAACAACACAAGGAAGAAGAAGAAGCTTGGAGCACAAACACACAATACTGAATGTATTACTAGAGAATGTACAAAGATAAGTAGCCCATTAGGGCAATAGGCGTATATACAAGCCGGGGGAAAAAAACCTCCTAAAGAGGGAAAAAAGTGCCCCGGCGGTCCTAGAGTGTTCACACACATCACTACCTAAATATATCAACAAATCCCCCCTGGGAGTGATGCGGTGAACAAGGAGTTGGCACTCATGTATAAGGAAGTGCCAAGCTATGTGGAAATCACTCCACAAAAGGAAGTAAGCCCAAAGCTTTGCGGAAAGCTTCAAACTTCTCCCTAGGCAGAGCCTTCGTAAAAAGGTCTGCAATGTTCTCCTGCGTGGGCACATATGCCAAGCTGATCTCCCCAGCAGAGAACCTCTCCCTGACATAGTGATAATGCACCTCAATGTGCTTAGTGCGAGCATGGAACACAGGGTTCCTCGCAAATGCCAATGCGCTCTGACTGTCAGTGAAGATGGTGGTGGCAGAAGACTGGCCAACACCCAAATCAGCCATAAGGCGTTTAAGCCACACACACTCAACAGTCGCTGTGAAAGCTGCCCTATACTCAGCCTCACAACTAGAAGTGGCCACAGTAGGTTGCTTCTTGCTCAACCAAGATATACATGAGCTACCAAGCATGAAGCAAAAACCACTGGTGGACACACGAGTGTCATAGCAACCAGCCCAATCTGAGTCAGAAAAAGCATGCAAATCTGGCGGTAGTGATCCCCCCTTGGGATAAAACAACCCAAGTAGCCGAGTACCACTCAAGTAGCGAAAGATGCGCTTAACTGCTTTCCAATGCATGACTCCTGGGCAATGCATAAACCTGCTCATCTGTGAGACAACAAACTAAATATCTGGCCGAGTAATGCATAAGTAAATCAAGCATCCAACAGCCTGCTGATAGAGAACAGCATCAAATGCATCTCCAACATCATGAAGACTCAATCGTAAACCTGTCTCCATAGGAGTGGCAATAGGCTTACAGTCTTCAAGGCCAAAACGCTGCAATAGTGTGTCAATATATTTCGTTTGACACAAAGCCATTCCACCATCAACGTGCATAAACTGAATGCCCAAATAGTGATGCAAATGCCCCAAATCAGACATCTCAAATGAGGCATGCAAATCAGCCTTAAAATCAGCAATATGTGTCTCAATAGGACCAGTGAGCAGCATGTCATCAACATAGACAACAATGATCAGAAGCACATCATTAGCACGTTTAAGCATATAAGGTGCTTTCAGTTGGACTGTTCTCAAAACCATGTGCAATCAGATAGGCATGTATCTTCTCATACCAAGCACGTGGTGCTTGTTTTAAACCATATAATGCCTTCTTTAACCTGCAAACCTGTTTTTCATGCCCTTTCTGCACAAAGCCACGGGGCTGAAAAACATACACTTCTTCATGCAAGTCACCATTCAGAAATGCTGTTTTAATGTCCAACTGATGTACATTCCAACCATGATGGGCTGCAAGTGCACAAATGCTCCGAACAGTAGTCATACGGCATGTAGGTGCAAAGGTCTCATCAAAATCAATGCCTCTTTCCTGTGCATAACCCTTTGCAACAAGCCTAGCCTTATACCTGTCAACTGTACCATCAGGTTTACGCTTCAGCTTGTATACCCACTTAGTGCCAATGGCCTTCTTGCCAGGAGGCAAGTCACATAAAGACCATGTACCATTCTTCAATATTCAGATTGCATAGCAGCCATCCAATTTTTTGAATTTTGTGCTTCATCAAAAGAAACAGGCTCATTCTCATCACAGAGACTAGATGCAGCCATAGCATAGCAATATGATGCAAAGGAGGCACTATGAGAGCCTGAACGAGTACGATATGACAAAGGTGCATCTAATTTGCTGTCACGCAAAGTCTGCACCAGCCATTTTGGCATAGTTTTTGCCTACTCAATATCAGCTCTCTCATCAACAAGTGCATCATGTAAATCTGCATCAGAAATGGAATGATCTGCATCATCATATGAAACCTGCAAAGGCTGAGAAGTTTCCTCATTAGGACCAGCACTAGCCTGTCCACCTGTAAAAAGAGGCATCAAAGTATCATACATGTCTTTGGAGCTAACAGATGTCTCCTTAGTACATGAAAGCAATGGCTGAATAGCATCTTCCACAAAGACAACATCACGGCTAACCAGAATGCGTTTAGTCTGTGGATGATACAGACGATAGCCTTTACTTTCAGAACTGTACCCAACAAGAATACATTTTACTGCCTTATCATCCAATTTTCTGCGATGTTGTTCAGGCACTAATGCATATGCCAAACAACCAAAAACACGCAGATGAGCAACAGATGGCTTGCGGTCATGCCAAGCCTCATATGGAGTGATAGACTGCAACGCTTTAGTGGGACACCTGTTCAGTACATATGCTGCACACATGACAGCCTCAAGCCAGAAACTATGTGGTAAAGCCTGACTTTTGACCATGCACCTCGCCATCTCCATGAGTGACCTGTTCTTTCGTTCAGCAACTCCATTCTGTTGAGGTGTATACGGCACTGTACACTGGTGTTTTATCCCACGTTCAGCCAGAAATGCATTAAAATCTGAAGACATATATTCCCCCCCTCGATCAGAACGGAGGGTGCCCATTTTACATGCTGACAGATTTTCTGCCAAAACCAAAAACTGTTTGAAGCACATGAACACTTCGGACTTTGCTTTGAGTGGATATACCCATGCATGCCTGGAAAAATCATCAATGAAAGTCACGAAGTAAAGGTAATTTCCAAAAGAGGGTGTCTGCATAGGACCACAGACATCACTATGTACAAGCTGCAATTTTTGCGTAGCCCGATCTGAACCATCTTTTGGAAAGGAAGAACCCTGCATTTTGCCCAAAATACAGCCTTCATAAACATGTTTTCCAGGTGCCTCAAGTTTGGGCAAAGAGGACACCATTTCAGATTTCTGCAGGCGTAACAAACTAGCAAAATTCAGATGACCAAAGCGTGCATGCCAAAGCTTTGCATCTGACATAGCCTGAGAATCATGAACTGCACATGCCGAATCATTCACAGATCTTTCATAGTCTATGAGCTTATACAGCCCACGTCATAAAATGCCAGAAGCAATAATCACATCGTCATTTGAGAGATCATGGACTGTACACCTGTCATCAACAAATTTCACAACCAAGCCAATCTTGGCTAATGCAGAAACTGATAACAGGTTCTTTTTTATCCCTGGCACAAATAAAGCATCTGACAAAGTGAAAGAACTACCATCAGCAGTAGTCAGAATGATCTTACCAACTCCCATAACAGGATAAGAGGAGTTATTGGCGCATGTGACAGTATTCCCTATAGGGGCAGGCTCGAGTGAAGAGAAGAAACTGCGCTGCGAGGTAATATGTTTGGTCGCCCCACTGTCAAAGTACCAAACATCTGAGTCTACTGCAGACATGCACTGATCATGAGAAGATGGGTCAAAACTGCAGACAGTAGTAAACGCCCATTCTTCTTCCTGCACAAGATTTGCAGACTCTGTTTTTGGTGTAGAGGCCTCTGCAACAACCATTCCAGCCTCTTTCTTCTTTGCCTCTTTAGCAGCCAGTTTTGGACAGTTCTTTATAATATGATCATTTCCTTTACAGTACGTGCAGAACAATTTCTGCTTTTCTGATTTCTTCTCATCTTTATCCTGGTTCTTCGATTGTGCAGCATTTGCAGATTTCTGCTTACTAGTAGAAGAGCTCCATTTTCCTTTGCCCTTCTGACTAGCCAGGAAAGCTTGATCTGCAACACGCATAATGGACTTGTTCTGCCTGGACTGATCTTCCTGCAATAGAACAGAGACTAATTCCTCAAATGACAAGGCATTCGGATTGCCTTTCATCATCAACCGAAGAGTAGAGGCAAAACTCTGATATGAATCAGGAAGACCATTCAGAACGGTCTGCACAAGTGAGCTATCTGGTATAACCTCATCAGCAGAAATCAATTGTTCCTTCAGGTCTTTGATCTTTATAAGAAAATTGTCCATAGAATCACCTTCATTCATGTGCTCACTCTCCAACTGTTTTCGGAGGTAAGCAACACGAGCCTCATTCCTAGCCTGGTACAAAGTGGTAAGTGTATCCCAAGCATCCTTTGCTGTTCTGCAAGAGCGAATGTGAGGAATAATGGCACATTTGACAGACAAAGCTATCAATGCATGTGCCTGGGCATCTCTGCCATCCCAACGAATCTGCTCTGCAGTAGGTGCAACAGAAACAGTAGCACGAACAGGAATCTACGGAATATCATCTTCGACACCATCTTCATCAGCTCCAACACATGTATTTGCAGTACCTGTCGTTACAGGTGTAACAGGACATCTTTCAACACCCTACACAATATTCCACAATCCTTTTGCAACCAGTACATGTCGCATCATATAAGCCCATAATGGGTAGTTGGTACCATCCAACTTATCCTCAACAGCCAACATACGGAATACATCACTGCTTTCACCCATGGCCGGTGACTAAAATACCTTGATGTAGAAAATTGACTGTATCTCAAAAAGTTGAACAGAACTGCCCAGACGAGTTCTGCTAGACCTGTAGCAGACTTCGAGACGCTTAAACTGGCGAACAGAAACTGGTATATACCTTTGGCACAAAAGGACGAAATAGCTTAAACAAGCGCTGCGATAGTGCGTTTAGAGGCTGAAACGAGCTCAGATCGCGATTTCGGCACGACATAGCGAAGCTGTTTTGATCTCGGAAACACCCTGAGTATGCTCACCAAATTTCATGCGAATCTGAGACTGCAAACGGAGGAGTGTTGACGACACCCTAGAAGAAGCGACGACCTGCTCTGATACCAATTGTTGGAGATATACGTCTGCGGAAGCACGCAAACAACACAAGGAAGAAGAAGAAGCTTGGAGCACAAACACACAATACTGAATGTATTACTAGAGAATGTACAAAGATAAGTAGCCCATTAGGGCAATAGGCGTATATACAAGTCGGGGGAAAAAAACCTCCTAAAGAGGGAAAAAAGTGCCCCGGCAGTCCTAGAGCGTTCACACACATCACTACCTAAATATATCAACAATTGATAGCCTTGTCTGTCAAACGTGCCATTATTCCTCACATTCGCTCTTGGAGAATAGCTAAGGATGCTTGGGATACACTTACCACTTCATACTAGGCAAGGAATGAAGCTCGTGTTGCTTACCTTTGAAAATAGTTTGAGAGTGAGCACATGAATGAAGGAGATCCAATGGATAATGTTTTGACAAAGATCAAAGATTTAAAGGAACAATTGATTTCTCCTGATGAAGTCTTGCTTGAAAATTCACTTGTGAAGACTCTTCTAAATGGTCTTCCCGATTCATATCAAAGTTTTGCTTCTACTCTACGTTTGATGATGAAAGGCAATCCAAATGCCTTAACATTTGAGGAGTTAGTCTCTGTTCTATTGTAGGAAGATCACCTATAGATCAAGCTTTCTTGGCTAGTCAAAAGGGCAAAGGCAAATGGAGCCCTTCTAATAGTAAGCAGAAATCTGCTGATTCTGCACAATCAACTAAGGATGACAAAGATGAGAAGAAAATAGAAAAGCAGAAATTGTTATGTAAATACTGTATAGGAAATGGTCATTTCATAAAGAGTTGTGCAAAACTAGATGTTGAAGAGGCAAGGAAGAAAGAGGTTGGAATGGTTGTTGCAGAGGCCTCTACACCCAAAATAGAGTCTACCAATCTTGTGCAGAACGAAGAATGGGCATTTACAATTGTTTATAGTTATGACCCATCTTCTCATGAACAATGTATGTCTATAGTAGCCTCAGATGTTTGGTGCTTTCATAGTGGGGAAACCAAGCATATTACCTTAGAGTGCAGTTTTTTCACTTCACTCAAGCCCACCCCTACAAGAAATACTATCACATGCATCAACAACTCCTCTTATCCTGTCATGGGAGTTGGTAAGATCACTTTGACTACTGTTGATGGTAGTTCTTTTACATTGTCTGATGCTTTATTTGTATCAGGGATCAAGAAGAATTGTTATCAGTTTTAGCTTTAGGCATGATTGGTTTGGTTGTGAAATTTGTTGGTGACAGATGTACATCTCATGATATGTCAAATGGAGATGTCATTATTAATTCTCGCATTTTATGTCGTGGGTTGTATAAGCTCATCGACTATGAAAAATCTGTGAATGATTCAGCATCTGCAGTACATGATTCTCATGCATCAGATGCAAAGCTTTGGCATGCATGCTTTGGTCATCTAAATTTTGCTGGTTTGCTATGCCTGAAAAAAATTTAAATGATGTCCTCTTTGTCCAAACTTGAGATACCTGTTTAACATGTATGTGAAGGCTGTATTTTGGGAAAAATGTAGCATTTCTCCTTCCCAAAAGATGGTTCACTTAGAGCTATTAAAAAATTTCAGTTTGTTCACAGTGATGTCTTTGGTCGTATGCAGACACCTTCTTTTGGGAACTATCTATACTTCGTGACTTTCATCAATCAGTTTTCTAGGCATGCATGGGTATTTCAATTGAAAACAATGTCTGGAGTGTTTATGTGCTTCAAAAAGTTTTTGGTTTTAGTTGAAAATCTATCAGCATGTAAAATGGGCACCCACCATCCTGATCGAGGGGGGAATATATGTCTTCTAATTTTAATGAATTTTTGGCTAAACGTGGGATAAAACACCAGTATACAATGCCGTATAGATCTCAATAGAATGGAGTTGTTGAATGAAAGAACATGTCACTCATGGAGATGGTGAGGTGTATGGTCAAGAGTCAGGCTTTACCACATAGTTTCTGGCTTGAGGCTGTTATGTGTGCAACATATATACTTAGCAGGTATCCAACTAAAGCATTATAGTCTATCACTCCATATGAGGCTTGGCATGGTCGTAAGACATCTTTTCCTCACCTGCGTGTTTTTGGTTGTCTAGCATATGCATTAATGCCTGAACAGCAACGCAAGAAATTGTATGATAAAGCAATTAAATGCATTTTTATTGGGTATAGTTCTGAAAGCAAAGGCTATTGTCTATATCGTCCATAGTGTAAATGCATTTTAGTTAGCTATGATGTTATTTTTGTGGAAGATGCTATTAAGCCATTACTTTCATGTACTAAGGAGACATCCGTTAGCTCCAGAGACATGTATGAAACTTTGTTGCCTCTTTTTGCAAGTGGACAACCTATTGCTGGTCCCAATGGGGAAACTTCTCAGCCTTTACAGGTTTCATGTGATGATGCAAATCATTCCATTTTTTATGCAAATTTACAAGGTGCACTTGTTGATGAGAGAACTCATATTGAGGAGGCAAAAACTATGCCAAAATGGTTGGTGCAGACTTTGTGTGACAACAAACTAGATGCACTTCTATCATATCATACTCAATCTAGCTCTCACCGTGCTTCTTTTGCATCAGATTTCTATGCTATGGCTACCTCTAGTCTCTATGATGAGAATGAGCCTGTTTCGTTTGATGAAACATAAAATTCAGAAAATTTGATGGCTGTTATGCAATTTGAATATGATGCTATAATGAAGAATGGTATGTGGTCTTTATGGGACTTGCCTCCTAGCATGAAGGACATTGGCATGAAGTGTGTATACAAGCTGAAGCGTAAGCCTCATGGAACAGTTGACAAGTATAAGGCTAGGCTTGTTGCAAAGGGTTATGCTCAGGAAAGAGGCATTGATTTTGATGAGACCTTTTCTCCTACTTGTCGAATGACTACCGTTCGTAGCATTTGTGCACTTATCATTCATCATGGCTAAAATATACATCAGTTGGACATTAAAAATTGCATTTTTGAATGGTGACTTGCATGAAGAAGTGTATGTTTTTCATCCCCTTGGCTTTATGTAGAAAGGGCATGAAAACAAAGTGTACAGGTTGAAAAAGGCATTATATGGTTTGAAACAAGCACCATGTGCTTGGTATGAAAAGATGCATGCCAAATCTAATTGCAAATGGTTTTGAGAACAATCCAACTAAAAGCACCTTATATGTTAAGCATGCAAATGATGTGCGTCTGATTATTGTTGTCTATCTTGATGACATGCTACTCATTGGTCCTCATGAGAAGCATATTGCTGATTTTAAGGCTAACTTGCATGCCTCATTTGAGATGTCAGATTTGGGGCATTTGCATCATTATTTGGGCATTCAATTTATGCAAGTTGATGGGGGAATAACTTTGTGTTAAACCAAATATATTTACACATTATTGTAGTTTTTTGGCCTTGAAAACTGCAAACCTATGCCGAGTCCTATGGAGACAAGTTTAGGATTGAGTCTTCATGATGCCAGAGATGCATTTGATGCTATTCTCTATCAGCAAGTTGTTGGATGCTTGATTTACTTATGCATTACTCGGACAAATATTCAGTTTGCTATCTCACAGATGATCACGTTTATGTATTGCCCATGTGTCAAGCATTGGAAGGTGGTTAAGCGCATCTTTTGCTACTTGAGTGGTACACAACTACTTGTATTGTTTAATCCCAAGCTGGATCATTACTGCCATATTTACATGCTTTTTCTCATTCTGACTTGACTGGTTGCTATGACACATGTGTCCAACTAGTGGCTTTTGCTTCATGCTTTGTAGCTCGTGCATATCTTGATTGAGCAAGAAGCAGCCTACTATGGCCACTTCTAGTTGTGAAGCTGAGTATGGGGAAACTTTCACAGTGATATTGAGTGTGTGTGGCTCAGATGACTTATGGCTAATTTGGGTATTGGTCAGTCTTCTGCCACCACCGTCTTCACTAACAATCAAAGCACATTGGCACTTGCCAGGAACGTTGTGTTCCATGATCACAATAAGCACATTGAAGTTCACTATCATTATGTCAGGGAGAGGTTCTCTGTTAGAGAGATCAGTTTGGCATATTTGCCCACACAGGAGAACATTGCAGACCTTTTCACAAAGGCGATGCATAGGAAGAAGTTTGAAGGTTTCTGCAAAGCTTTGGGCTTACTTCATTTTGTGGATTGATTCCACATAGCTTGGTTTTTCCTTTATACATGAGTGACATCTCCTTGTTCACTGCATCACTCCTAGGGGGGATTTGTTGATATATTTTGGTAGTTGCAATAGAACAAGGATTACGACCACCACATGCTAGAGAGATGACTCTCCTCCCAACCTTATGCTTGTATATATAGCTGCTTGAATCAATGAGGATCACAAATGTAACTAGAGTCCACAAGTGCATGTGCAAGCTCCTCCACTCCTTTCATATCCACCACTAGAGTCTACTAGTGGCTGGAGTGATCTCGATCACTACTTTAGTACCTTCCACTAGAATCCACTAGTGGTTGGTGTACTCCCTATGGTCACTCTTGCCTTTTTGCGTATCGTCTAGTACTGCAATCACAATTGGTTCCTTATTTTGAGGGAAACTGTCTGCTTTATCCATGCATGTCTGTACTTCTTCTTTTACAGGTGGCACTGCTTATTGAGTTGTGATTGGAGCTTCTTTGATGTTGATCTTGGATGTATCATTCAGTTGAATAACGTGCATTGGTTCAGTCGATTCTTCTATGCTCTTTGCCTGTGCTTGTTGGTTGTCTGGTGTAACTTCGACCTGATTGATCTCAGTCCATTCTTCATTGTGTGTCTCTGTTCTTATGTCACTATCCAATGTGTCTTTCTCGAGGCTAGATTCTTCATTAGAGCTCGAATCTTCTAAGCCCAGTTATTTATATCTGGCAGTTTGTTTTGGAGTATGTTCTTTATCTTTTTGTTTCTTTTCCTGGCTTGCCTATCTGTAATGATGACCTTGAACGTTTAAATTTACTTGCCCCTGCATATATTGATGCGTTTCTTCTAGGGCTTCGGAGAGGTCTCTTTTCGTAATCGGTTGTTGTGTCATCAGGATCTTTGGCAATATATGTGTCCTCTTTGATTGTGGTGTCTCTTGAGCTTCTTCCTCTCTTATGCGTTTAGTCCCTCTCATGGGTTTCTTTGAACTGGTTCCCACTTCTTCAACAGAGATGACTGTTTTCTTTTTCTTTGGAACTGTTGCAGACTTTGCATATTTTGCTAGCTCTGTTGAGGTTGGCATCAAGCGTAAGCAGTTCTTCATGTCAAGTGCCTCATAAATGAGTAGGGTCAAGGCCGAACTACCATTCAGAAACTTTTTGTGACCCCACTTTTTCTTCGCTTCGAATAGGCGATCCTGAATGTATGGGGTCATATTTACTTTATTTCCTACTTGCCTCATAGCATGTGAGAGTAATTGCACTACAATTTTTTGGGGTGTTGTATATCTATGCATACTAGGAAAGCAAAAATGTTGGTGTACTAAACAAATCGAGTCTTCAATTTCTGTTCTGTTGATTTCCAAAAACGTTCTCTTTTTGGGATCATGACATTCATCCTCAAGATTGGTTAAACCATTTTGATTCCATCCAAAAGCTCGGTTAATTAATTCATGAGTGAATCGAATTGTTTTCCAAGTACCAACTTTGTCAAGCATTCTTGCTTTAAGAACTGATGGCTTGTCTGATGCAGACTATAGTGTATTCATGACCTATGTGCATCTCTAGAAATCTGGCAAATATATTGGAAGTCTTAAGAATTCAGCAATACCAGCCCTTGCCCATACATCTGTCATGCGAGGTAGTCCCTGTATGATAGTCTTGAAATCTTGAGACATGATAGGAAAGTAGTGATCTCTATCCATGATCTTAATGGTTGCCATAAAAAGAAGCTCGGACACTAGTTGATCGTCAAGAAACCAATGACCTCTTGCCTTCGTGATTGACTCCAAGGGAAGAAGAAGGATCTCTTCCTCTTGCGTAGCCTCGAAATTAGATGATGCCATCTGCACTCAATATACACCAGTAATTAGTGGCAATCTTGCATCAAGAATCATCCTTCATCTGTCCTTCATGAAGTCGGTAACTCTCCGAGTGAATTGTGTCATCTCTTCCCCGTGGGTGTGAGAAAGATAATACCTAGGATTCGTCATACTTATTTATATATTTTTTTATGTTTTTGTCTGAAAGAAAACAATAAAGTTAGTTCATAGCCGAAGCAGTTATTGATTTATATGTTATTTGCTTTTCGATTATTTTACACGTGTTCTCCTATTTTCCTAGAGGAAAATGTGCTTCACTATCCTGAAATAGAAGAAGAATGTGCCGAATGCTTGGCCTTGTAATGTGGCCCTATCATACTTTGGATTCTTGTGACTCCAAATGTGTGCAACTTGAATTACTTGGTTGATGCATATAGATGGTTTTGCCTGTAGGCTTCCAAATCTGCTTTACTCCACTGAGACCGGCTGTATCTCCAGCATTTCTGGTAAATGTAGTGCTTCTCATGTTCTACCTTTGGTTTGTCTGCTTTTTGACTTCTTGAATGATTTTTGTTGCATGGCGAGGTTCCTACTCTGTCCTGTAGTGGTGTATCTTTTGTCGTTTTGCCTTTAGATCCTACCGATTCTCCTTTTGTCTTGACCCGTCCTTGTTGATGATTGTCACTTGGGCACTTGACTTGGGAATCCATATTTGTGTTCGGGCCGGCTGGGTGGCTATCACCTTCTTCGGAATCCATACTCTGGCAATCCATTGTGGACCTAAGTGTCCAATGTGACTTATATTCTTATTCTGTTGTTGTTTTCGTTGTCGTGAGTAGTTCTTTTGTTGAAGATATGCCGTCACTTGATCTTTTCTTGATCCAAGCCTGTTTAGTGTAAGGAATGGGGTATATTCTAATGTGTGCAGGTTTTTGAGAGTCATGCTGCCTATTCTCTCTTGTGCTCGGTTCCTCACTGAGGCTGTTATTGGATAGAACACTAATTATGTGATTTACTGGATTAGAAGATTGTGTGCAATTGAGATTCGGTGTATCCTCACATGAAGTATTCGATGAAGGGTTTTCCATAGTGTGAGTGAACATACATTCATTCTCGTGTTCATTTGAGTGAGTTCTCGAGTCTATACCTTTGGCTTTGACCGGTCGTTCATCTAACATGTTGAATACCTCACGATGTCCTATCTTGGTCGAGATGTATCCTAGGGCCAACTGAATGGTCACTTCATATTTGTATATCCAATCTTGACCTAACACGAGCTCTTCTAATAAGTCCTGATCGTGGAAAACTAAGAGTCTTTGTCCCATCGTGTTGTGTCCGAGATGTAGAGGTAAGGTAATCTCACCTATACATTGAGTAATTTTTCCTCCTATACCAATGAGGTGTGCCTTAGATGGGCGTAATTCTTCCTTGAGTTTCTGGGTCAATGAAAGTTTGATACAGCTTATGGTTGCTCCTGTGTCAATGAGTGCATCCACTAAGTGGTACTCTTTTGTTCCAGCACCCAAATTCAAATAAGGTTGCGTCATTTACTGACCTAGGTTCTCAGTGGCTCTAAAGTTAGCCATTGGGATGGGTTCCTCTCCTTGTCGATATCTCTCGTCTCTCTCTCTCATCCACTCCTTTCGTTTCCTGATTCGTTCTAGTGCTTCTTGTCTTGCTTCTTCTTGTATTCTTTCTTCCTCTATGCGCCTATTTTTACCCATTATTAGTTGTGACATTATCTCTTCTGTCAATGGCTATAGATATTTTTTCACTCGACATCCACTGATATAGTTTGGCAATACTTCTCCATCTAGGGATGCTAAACTGATGGCTCCGCTGGTGGATATGTGATTGATGATTAACGGGCCATATCCCCTTTTTTGCAATTTCTTTGCGTGTTGCTTCAAAGTATAAACCAAAACTAAATCTCCTTCCTTCAAAGTTTTATCTTTAATATGAGCATCAAAATAGGCTTTCTGTCGCCTTTTAGCAGCATAAATCCCTGCTACTGCTTGTAACCTAGTTTCATGTAACTTTTCCATTTGATCCAATTGAGCTGATAGTTCATGTCCAGTCCACTCATAAGTTGTTGCTACTCTGAGAGTGGGTATTAAGAAATCAATTGGAAAAATAGCATTCTGTCCGTACACTAAGTTAAAAGGAGTAGTTCCCATGGCCATAAAGCATGATGTAATTGTTTATCCCAATCAGATCTTCCATTGTTAACAATTTTAGTGAGAACTGTGCACAAGATTTTATTTGAACTTTGGGCCTGTCCATTGGCTTGTGGGTGATATGGGGCTGATTTCTTATGAATTACTAAGAATTCATTCAATAGGGCTTCTATCACTTCATTCACAAAGTGTGTGCCTCTATCACTCACAATTTCTATCGGCAGTCCAAATCTAGTGAAAACGTTCTCAAAGAAAAACTTGCTCGTAGTCCTTGTGCAAGAGAACAAGGATTACGACCACCACATACTAGAGAGATTACTCTCCTCCCAACCAAATGCCTCTATATATAGCTCTCTCCAGGGGACTACCTTCTTGGGCAGGTGAATGCTAATCATCCAAGTGTCAGCCATGTAACTACATGTGCGCCAAGTGTCCAGTGGATGCTTCTAGAAGGTTCTAGAGCTCTTTGGGCAAAATACTCTTCCCATGTACCTCATGGGGATTGAACCCAAGACCTCGTCCTTCACACCCTTGAGTCTTAACCACTAAGCTAAGTGGTTCACTTGTTCACAAGAGCACAAGACCTCCTAGTAAGTCTAAACTCGAGATCTTTGGTCATACACACGGATGACCAAACGGTGTCCGATTTTAGATCTGTCTGAACCGGCCAGACCCTTGGATCATAGACTTACTTTATTACATTCTTCCCCCCTTGGAAAAGATTTTCGTCCTCGAAAATAGAGCTATATACATACTGTAGGCAACCCCCGAGCCTCATGTTCTAAAACTGGAAGAACATGGTCATGTTCTAGAACTGGAAGAACATGTCTCATCTCTGTGGTGGCATCCTTGCCCAAATGATTCTAAACACTATCTCACTTTGCATTTTGATAAACTAGTCAAAGTACAAAATAGTGAATGAATAATAAAGGTGGATCTAAACACATATCCCTGGCTAATTCACAGTTTCTGGATGTGCGATCTAGGCACAAACATGTGAATTAGGTGGATTCAAATTACTAGTCCATTTCTGGGCATGTCTAGTGCATGGACTTAGTAACGAAGGTGGGATTCTTATCCCTTGCAAGACTATGAGAATTCTTGATTCACTTGAATTTGTTTTGGAGAACTTGAAGTTTGGTTGTCTCAAACATCTAACTTAGATGTTTATACAATGGTTTACTTTTATCTTAACAGTTACTTGATTTTTTCACTCGACTAGAGGACTACTTTGTCCTTATGAGTTTAAAAATCCTTTGTAAACTGTAGGAGAAAGTTTACCATTTCGGTGGACTCAACCATACTAACTTCACCAATTCAAATTCAAAATGAAAATTGTCCAACTTAGGACTTTTTTTAAAGACTTTTAACTGAAAGTTCTTGGGAATTGTCAATCTGATGAGCAATTCCTAACTTCCCTATTCTAGAGTATACTGGACTCCAGGAAATCATTTATGCTATAACTTGAAGCAAACTCAAATGAATAAGTCCACTTAGACTTATCATCTTTTGAAGATTGAAAAGGTTCTTGTTCATAACATCTATCTAGGATGTTCAAGTTAGTTATTTTATTTTAACCGGCTAACCCTGGTCTTTTGCAAAAGGAATCAGATACCATATCTGAGCCAATTCCAAAAGATTTGGAAAGCGGAAAGAAAATAACTAAGACTCTGTACAACCAATTCAAACTTCGAATATACATAAATTTGTTATGAGTTAAAGACTAGATGACTCAGGACTTCAACTTTTCAAAGATCAATTTCAACAAGGTATTGAAGCATTGTCTTTTATCTTTAAGAGAAATAAGCTGGATTCTCAAAAAGATTCAAAAGAAAATCAAAAAACATCCAACCACAAGATACTAGTGTGGTAACCAACATCAGTGTGTCGACCCACTGAGGTTATGCTGATGAGTTTTGTATTCAAATAATGCTTCACTTGAGACTAAGTTCAGGTCACATTCAATCTTTTTGACTCCGTGAATGCAATTCTTGTGCATTTCTTTGAGTCTAAAAGAGTGAATTTTATCAAGTTACACTAGGAACTTGATGCTTGACTTAGTCAATTAAATCTTTAGTTGAAAAGATCAACTCAAAATCAAAGTCCAACTTCTTTTAGAAATTTATCAAATGTTTTTGATCAATAACACTTAAACTTGAAGTGTTCTATGAAGATCTTGGAAGTTACTTACTTCATATCTTCAGTTTCCTTAATCTTGAAGTTACCTTGAAGTATCGTAAGATACTACTTTCATCCTTTACGAATTAAACTTTTCCTTGAAGTCTTAATTCCCTTGAGGATGAAACCTAACTTCAAAATCCAAACTAGGACTAAAAGATAATCATCATCTCACGGTCCGATGTCCCATACCATCTTTCCTACATCAATCTGAGTATAAAATCTGGTGTCCCATACCACCCTATTTTATATTCACATTAATGTGTGGGTGATTCTTATCCTAAAGTCTAAACATCTCTTGATAGAGTACCTTATTTCTTCAATTCTTTTACAAGAATTGGAAGTTTCAGGCATTACCTCTAACTAGATTTTCCTAGGTTTTGATTCCTTCGCATGATCACCTCTTAATCATGTGCTTTGCCTTGGAAACTTGAAAACCTCTTGACAGAATATCAATTCTTCTTTACTGGGGTTTTCAAATGAAAACCAATCAGAATTCCAAGTTCTTGAATTTCTCAAATTCAAGTTCAATTGGTTATTCTTGACCAATTTTGTAGCGACAAGAGTTTATGACTTCTTGTCTTTAGATTCCTTTCTATACTGGTGCTTTTAGGTACCTATCCCGGCCGGGGCTTTTTACAGGAATCTCTCTACTGCCTTAGTCTAAGCATCCGCTCATAGTTTCTGGATTTGTACCAAAATCCCTTTAAAGATAGGCAAACACTTATGTTTTACCTTCCATAGACTTAAGTACCTTCTTCACGGTTTGCAGACTACATTTTTGGAATTCTTTCATTCTTGTTCATACTTGGAACAACTTACTTTTTCACAATTTTTCCATTGAATAGATGGAACTTGAGTGAATACTTCCTAACGGAATTTTTTATTGCCAATACTTGGGCAATCTATAGAGTAGTTCTAATCGCACGTTCTTGGACAATCATGGCCAAGTTTGATCAAGTCTGATTGATCCTTGCGACAAAAATAAAGACTTAGTCTTTATCTTTAAGATCTCTTAAACTATCTTAAGCTTCTTTGCTTACCTGCAGGATTTTAGAGATCTTTCCCTCAACTTAAGTCCAAGCATTTTCTAATGCTTTTCAGATTCCAAAGCTAAGAATCTTTGATATACCGTTAGGTTATATCACTTATTTGGACTTAAATACCAAAACTGGTGGTTAGGGATTTACTGGGAACTACTTACTATATAACTTTTCTTGAAAGATGCTAGTCTCACGTCTGGGGAGATTTTTCTTTCAAGAACTTTTTGATTCCTATCAAGTAATACTAGGCTATAATTTGAAGCAAATGATTCATCTTGGAATCTTTTGCTTTCCAGTCTAATGATTCATCTTGGAATCGTTTGTAAAAAGAACATTTGAAAGAACTTCTTTCAAATAATATCCAGAAAAATTTACTGATTCAATTGTATTTATTTCCTGAGTATCAAACTAGAGACGAAATATCACATTTGCCAGTATGAAAGTTTAAGTTGAACTTTCATTTATGTGATATCGACTTCTATTCTTGAGTTTGATACAAAACTCATTATTATTGGTCAATCTTCAGATGTTACTAGAGTCCTTTAAACATATTTCACTAATCAAATTTATGTTTAAAGTCCAAGCATCTATTGATTGATCCAATAGTAATGCAACTATGAACACTTTGAACTTTATAACTTGTTTAGGAGAAGTTCATGGATTCAAGATCCATTTCTTGGAACTTTCTATTCCTAAATGAAAAGTTCACACTTGCTTCAAGTCTTTAGGAACTTATATTATTTCCTAAAGATTGCTTAGCTAGTTGCATCATTTACCAGAGATGCAACTATAGAACCTAACATCCTTTTATTGATATCAAGGATCAATTGATGTTGAGGTTTAACCTTTGATTTCCATCACTCCTTAGATGAAATCAAATAAAAATTTATAAAAGCTTGATACCTTTATATCTTGGCAAAACATTTATATCCTAAAGAGATTTTGCCTTCATCATTCCTTGGACCTATCATATAATATGAATTTATATGTATTTTGGGAAGAGTTCATGAATCAATTAAGATCCTCTACTTGGAACATCTTCCCTCCCAAGGCTAAATTCATCTTGAACATAGTAGGAGAATGATCTCACATGAAATAGAAGGCTTGACTATTTCATATCTCTATTCCAAAAAGTTACTTACCGAGGTTTCATCATGAGATACAAATCTTGAAACCACAAGAAACTTCTTTAAAACTTTCGAAATCTTCTAAATAGAAGAGTGCTCATGGAACTTTGGAAATATAGTTGATGTTCTCATCCAACCTTGGGATGCTTGAGAAGTTACATAAGATATATAACTAATCAACTAAAGCTTTATCCGCATGACTTTCTAAGTACATCCAGGACTTAGAGTCATCATATATCACAAAAGAGTTTGCAAGTAATTAAATTTTCTTGGTCATGAAGGAAATTTATTACTTAACTTTCTCTTAGTGCTTACTTATACCTAGCAAGACATTTAACATACTTAATTGTCATTAAGTATTTATCTTTGATAGTAGACTATCGACTTGGGAAGAAATCGACTAATTACTTGAGTTGCAAACTAGAACTAGTATGTCTTTGCAACTAACTAGTCCTTGGTCTTCCCTAATGTCAAACTGCGAGCTTTATAAAGTAAGCTAAATACTAAGAGAGTACATTCTCATATCTACTTGCAAACAGCATTCCATTCTTCCATGCAAATGCATGTATCTACATGCAAAAGCATATGTTCACATGCGTACGCATGCATGTTCTTTGCATGCTCAAAAAATAATACAATAATCATGCATGAACTTGATGCACGATTTTTTCCTTGTACTAAGAATGTATATCATGCAATCCTGATGCATGTATATCCTTTCCTTTGTCCTAATGCACTATGATATAAAAACATACCCTTGAAGTGCAATAGAAAACTTTACTCAATGGAAAGGAAATCTGTATTTAAACTACCAAAATACATTCTTTGATGCACAAGGATCTTTTTGAAATCAAGTCTTTCCTTAATGCAAACTAATGCTTGGAATGAGAAATTGATTGTTTTCATTATCCTAATCTAGACTTAATCGATTGAAATCTTAGCTATTTCAATGTGCATCTAGGATTAAGTGTAGAATAATGAAAACAAGATAAATCAAGCATTAAGATCAAGCAGAAATTGGAAAATACTTAGCTTTGATCAAAGCTTCGTCCATCCCTTGATCCTTTGGAAGAGTGATTCATCCTCTTGATCCTTGCGAGGAGCTATTCACCATTCTTGAAGCTTCCTCATCAAGAAATAGTCTTGGATGACTTGGTCCGTCGAGATCGACTAACTTAGGCCTCCGGATCTTCACTCCACAGCTCCAATTCCTTCAAGCTTTGCTCAATCTTTGATTCTCCTTGTTTGTTTCTTTGGCTAAAAGCAGAATACTTCTCGGGTTCGGCCTGCAACAACTGATTTGGCTCCTTGGATGACTGAGAGTTGGGCTTGCACTTCAGCTCTGCTTACTGCTTTAGGAGACTCTGCTCTGCACTACAGAACAAGCAAATCCGTCTGGGTGCGTGGCTACGTGAGCCTCCTCCCAAAGAACCCGTCTGAGTTCGATCCCTAGCAGATGCAGCGGGCACAGAAAGCTATTTTTTGATTTTGTTCCTTTCTGAGATCTTCTGCATCGCTCAGGTACAGCAGAAGATGAATGAGATGTTTGGAGCGTGAATGCCCGTCGACGTGAGGGATAGGCGATTGCCCTCTAGTTGGGGGGGAGGGGGTTCGAATCCCCTCTGCTTCACCAGAGAATATCACCTTTTAGATCTATAAATTTAGATCTACTTCAGCGCGGGCTCTGATCAATTCACTCTGCTGCATATATAATCCCACGCGGTCGATGTGCTCTTGTGGTTAGAGCAACACGCTGGAAACGGAGGGGCGGGAGTTCGAATTTTGCCTGCAGCATACAGAGATGATCATTCTTTTTAGTAATCTTTTGCTCTAAGCTAAAGCATAAGAATGATAGCGGCACGCATCTCTAGACAGCTGCGAGGATAGATTCGAAAAAGATCAAGACATCCACGAGCAAAATAATGAGCAAGATGATGGTGAGCCTATCAAGGTCTCCATGGAAGCTCAACCTTGAGCTCTGATACCAATGCAAGAGAACAAGGATTACGACCACCACATACTAGAGAGATGACTCTCCTCCCAACCAAATGCCTCTATATATAGCTCTCTCCAGGGGACTACCTTCTTGGGCAGGTGAATGCTAATCATCCAAGTGTCAGCCATGTAACTACATGTGCGCCAAGTGTCCAGTGGATGCTTCTAGAAGGTTCTAGAGCTCTTTGGGCAAAATACTCTTCCCATGTACCTCATGGGGATTGAACCCAAGACCTCGTCCTTCACACCCTTGAGTCTTAACCACTAAGCTAAGTGGTTCACTTGTTCACAAGAGCACAAGACCTCCTAGTAAGTCTAAACTCGAGATCTTTGGTCATACACACGGATGACCAAACGGTGTCCGATTTCAGATCTATCTGAACCGGCCAGACCCTTGGATCATAGACTTACTTTATTACACCTTGCATCATTTTTCTTGGTTGCTTTGGCTTCAACCCATTTGGTCAAATAGTCTGTGGCTACAATTATGTACTCGGCATGGGATCCTTTAGCTAGTGGGCTAATAGGTCCTATGAAGTCTATTCCCCACTTAGTAAAGGCTCTGGCGCTCATCATGGGTTTCAGTGGCATTTCATCTCTTCTAATTGGATATTTCGTTATTTGACAAGTATCACATCGTTGCACATATGTTGGTGCATCTTGATGTAGAGTTGGCCACCACATTCCAGCAAAGAGAATCATTTTTGCAGTTTTATCTGCAGAGAAATGTCCTCTTACAGCTCCTGTATGTGCTATCTCTATGACAGCAAGATACTCGTCTTCATGAATGCACATTCGTAAATGATTGTCTCTTCCACGCTTAAAGATTTGTTTTCCTATGAGAGCATATTCCTTGCTTTGTTCTGTGAGCGCACGTTTCCTTGCTAGAGTGGCTCCTTCCGGGTACTCTTGGGTCTTCAAGAATTTCACTAGAGGCATGCTCCACCTTGGTGCTACTGTGGAGTAGCATAACGTAGAGTTCTCTTCTGGATTTCGTTCTTGACAAGTTGGGCAGGCTGGTACATAGTTATATGTATCCCTCTACATGGTTGGCCAGTATATGCCTAATCTCTTCACTGTTTGCCATGTTCCGTTCACATTTAAATGAGTTTTCCATTGATTTACATGTGCCTATTGAAGCCACATTTCTTGTTCCTCTTCTTCCACGCATCTCATGAGTAATTCACTTGAGTCTTGGTGATATAGGCTTCCAGCAATGATATGAAGGTTTTTGGTCTTCCATAGATCTTGGTTTCGGTTTAGTGTGATCCCATGTTTAGGTCCATATGTGAGTATAGGGATCAATTTTTCTGCCCATTGGGGACATACTTCGAGATTAAACAGGCACGTGTCAGGCAGATCATCCGGTACACCTGTGGGTGGTTCTCCATGTGTCATTCTTGATAAGTGATATGCTCTAATGTGGGTATTCCCTTTCTTGACTACTACTTCAAAGTCAAATTCCATCAACAGTAGAAACGAGCATACTAGTTGTCCCTTATTACAAGGCTTATTGACCAAGTACAGTAGAGCTTGATGATCGATGAAGAATTTGAATTTATTTGCTAAAAGGTAGTGTCGAAACTTCTTCACTGCGTACACCATCCCTAAGCCTTCTCTCTCGGTCGTGGTATAATTGCGCTCCGCTTGATTCAATTGTCTACTGGCATAGGCTATACGATGGTCTAACTTTCCTGTATCTGCGGGTTGAGCTAAGATGCAACCAATGGCAAACTTGGAAGCATCCACATGAATGTGAAATGGCTTGTTCCAATTAGGTACTCGAAGGATTGGTATTGAACTCAATCGACTCTTTAATTCGTTAAAGGCTTTTTCACATTCTTCTGTCCAATTAAATTGAGACAATAATGTGTAAAGAGGTCTAGCAATTATGGCATACATATGTATAAATCTTCGTTATTATCTGCAATGTCCCATAAATGCTTGTACTTCTTTCACAGTCTTTGGTCTCCGTAAATCCAGAATCACTTTGATTTTGACTTCATCAGTTGAAATTCCATTTTTAGAGACAATGTGTCCTAATATCTTTCCTTGTTGAACCATAAAGACGCACTTTTCTGGATTGAGGCATACTCTATATTGTCGACATTTGGCGAAAATCTTTCCTAGCTCGGGGATATGTTCTGATCGAATAGCTGAATATGTGCATAAATCATCCACATATACCTCCATGCTCTTTCTCAAGAACTCCTTGAATACATGGCACATCAATCTTTGGAATGTGCCTGGGGCATTGGTTAGACCAAAAGGCATAACCCTAAACGCGTAGACTCCCCATTCAGTTGCAAAGGCTGTTTTATATTGGTCCTCAGGAGCAATGGCTACCTGATCATACCCTGAAAAGCCGTCTAAGAAACTATAAACTTCCTTTCCTGCCACTCTTTCCAAAAGATGATCGGTGATGGGTAATGGGTAACTATCTCTTATGGTGGCAGCATTCACTTTTTTCAAATTAATGCATACTCTTAGCTTACCATTCTTTTTCGGTACGACCACCAAAGGTGACACCCATTCCATGTGTTCGATTTCATAAATGAACCCAACATCTAACAACTTGTCTATCTCTTCCTTAATTTCTGCTGAATATACATCGTTATATGTGTATGGTCTTTGTTTGGAAGGTTTAGCTTCAGATGTCATAGGGATTCTATGGGCACAAATAGAAGGATCTACTCCTTTCAAATCCTTATATGTCCAAGCAAAGACATCCCGATATTCTCGAATGAGTCGTATCAACTCTTGCTCTTCTTCCAATGAGACATCTTGACCTATAAAAGTACATCGTTCTTCTCCTTCCTCTAAGGCTACTACTATTTCTTTGGTCTATTCTTTGTTGTCATATGCTATTCCTGGTTGTGCTTCTCGTTTTGGCATTTGAATAGCAATTTTCCTCTCTTCTACTTCATATTTTTTGAAGTGGGCAGGCACTTCAAGTTGATCTTGTGGTTTATTTTCTCCATCTTCTTGTTCTTTATCTAACCCAGGCTCTTCTTCATGTGTCCTTTCGTGATCTAATTCATTAACTATGACATTTACTCCTTGAGTTCCGTTCTCCGTTTCCATATGTTCATGTTCCATTTCAATGCTCACGTGATCCTCCTTCCATTATTTTTCAATCACTTCTCCTTCTTCCGCCTCTTGAAGAACTACCACGTATAGATTAACGTCATATCCTTCTTCGTCAATGCATTCATTCATGGTTATCACTTCTTCGTTTACACATACATCGAGAGTGACTAAAATCTCCATCCAACCATGAGGTTCGAATTCTTCATCTAAGAATACTTGAGGCATGTAACCTGGATCTTGTATAGACCTAGCTATTCCTTGCCTTTGCTGCCATCCTTTCCTTCTATCCTCTTCCTTTTTCGCAGTTTGGCATATCCATAGATGAGTGTCTTCGTTCATCCACGATTGGTTGCTTGAACCTATACTGTGAATCGACTGCTCGTCGTCCTCCTTATGAATCTGATTCCATTGCAAGGGAGGAACATCTTGATATGTGTATGTGTGGAGATTTATTTTTGTTGTGGTTCCTTCATGTTGTAAGTATACTGCGTCTTTTCCCCAATCTTGCACTACCTTTAGCTGTCTCATGAAGGGTCTTTCAAGTATCATCTCATAATTGCTAGCCCTTTCAAATTGATAGATCGCTAAGGTGAGCTCAAATTCAACTCCGTAGGTGGTAAAAGTTACTCTTTCCAATAATCCCAAGGGTCATTCAGTGTGTCCATCTGCCATTTGTATCTTCATGTGTGTTGGTCTTAAAGTTGGTTTTCCCCATTTCTCCCAGATTTCTTTAGTAGCGATTCCTAATCCAGCTCCAGAATCTAAGATGGCTTTAGTGGTGTAACCCCTATAGGTAATTGTAAGGCAAGTGTTTCCTTCATCTCCTTCGCTGAAATCTCCCACCTTATCCACTGGGATTTGGACTGTGGTCACTTCATCAGGCATTTCCTTCTCTTCAGCCTTGGTCTCCAATTGACTGGTTAATTTCTCCTTCAAATGTGGTTTGACCTTCAACAGTTCTTCCAATGTCAGAGTACAAGGGATTTTTACCTTTCTAAGGTGTTGGATGATGTCTGATGTTTGAATTGAGGGGTTCTGCTCTTTTTTTCTTATTGTGGGGATGCAGTATACTTCCGAATTATGTTCGTACTCTCCTGTGTAATTTGGCAAAACCGGTGGAGGATTCAGGATCTTGTAACTCGTAGACAATAACTGGGTTAGGGGATATTTCCCCTAATGAAGAGTGGGCTCTAAGGAGATGCTCCATTCCATTGATCAAATACACATCCATTAAGGAGTCATCTTTGGGAACTAGGTCTCCTCTCCAAACCCTAACAACAGTAGATCTCCCTCTAGGGGTGGTCACTTGCTCTTCATGTCCCTCTGCATTAAGGTTATGAGCATTGTCTTCTTCCCCTTGTTCATTGATGCTTTCAGGGTGTTCCGTAACAACATACTGAATATCCCTTTTGTCCATATAAAACCCTCCTGCATACTTAACTGTTGGCCTAGGTGCTATGTAAGCTTCTGTGGCTTTCTTCAGTCTGGCCAGTGATCGGTTTACACCATCTAGGTAGATAGGTATCTCATGTTGATTGGTGTTCACATATTCTAATGATGTCCGATATTCACCTTCCATAATTGACATCATGCCAATCATTGGTACAGTATTTTGTATGTCCTCTGAAGCCATGGGAATTTCTTCCTTCGACTCACTAGAGGTTTTAGAGTACTACAAACGGCTACTTGGTTCAGCTACACTTCCTACAGAGGAAATCACACTTCTTCGGCTTCCTAGGGTTCTTCCAGATCTTAGGTTCATTCAATTAACAATTTCCAGTCTCACTTGGTTAACCTCCAAATCCCAGAGCTCTTTGAGTCTGAATTCTAGGGGTTATGTGTTGGAATAAAACTGACCAAGAAGTCACAACACATGATACTTGACCCTAATAAAAAACCAGGATACTCGATACTTGAGAAAACTCGATACACGATACTCGACCACTAGGCAAGTGACGATACACGATATTCAAGAAAACGCGATACACGATACTTGTCCAATATCACATGCCAATCACGATACTCGATATTTTACAGATATCACGATCAGAAATCTGCGATATGCGATACACGATATTCCACCACAAAATTTCCACGATACTCGATAGTCGACAAGTGTCGTGAAAAAAATTCCTAACGATACTCGATATTTGCTAGGTATCGAAAAGGCTGCCTCCGCGATACATGATATCCAGCAAGTATCACGATCAGAGACTCATGATACACGATACTTGACGAGTATCGCGATCTGAATTTCACGATACACGGTATGCGATATCCGACTAGTATCGTGAGGACTTCTCCACGATACACGATACGTGACAAGTATCGCCAGACCTAATTCAACAATACCCGATACTTCACAGGTATCGTGAAATGAGTCCCACGATACACGATATTCAGCTAGGCCAGGTACCGTGATACTCGACCACAGGAGATCACGATACTCAGGTATCGCGATACCTCAACCGCGAGAGAACACGATACTTGACACTTTTTCAATTTTCTTGGCTAGAGTTTTTGGATTTTAAATGCATACAAGTGTTTCTAAAGCTCATCTACCCTCTCCCCACCATCTGTATTACCAAAAATAAACTTTCTTAACCTTGAGAGACCCCCACGATACTTGTCGTAGATCATTTTACTGGAAAACTTGATTTGAAAGGGGTGTTATGCACAAAGGATCAGTGTGCTCACCTTGGAAGCTTTTCTCTCCTAACACTCCTATTCGCCCTGCGCTGCCTCCAATCTCCTTGTTGTTCGAACGTGATACTCGACTAATGACTCTCACGATACTTGCTCAGAAAAACAAGTTACTTGGAAAAAAACAATTTTTTGGGTTTTATACCTTTCTTTGAAAAAACCTCCTAACTACAAAGACCACTAGACAAACGTTAAAAGCTACTCTAACTTCATAACTACTCTACTCTCTCCACTCACTTCCCTAGACTAACAACTCACTACACACACTTCAAGAGTGAGAAGTAGTAAGTGCGGATGAATGTGACTTACCAAAGAAGAGAAATTCACAACTCCTCTACTCGTTTCAATGCTAGAGCTACTTACCATCACACGAATGCCTCGATTTGATTCGACATTCTCTGGCAACGGTGCCAAAAACGTGTGTACCTAAGATCCAACTTAGGGACTTGTGGAGAAAGAGACTATACCTCAATCCCCCTCAAGTGCATATAGTGGGGATTCACGCTTTATTTATCAATCTGAGGAGTATCAAAACCTAGCCGAGTATATGAAGACATGCATTCAAATGATGATCAATGCAAATGAGCTTCCCAAAGAGTGCAATCAAGGCAAAGACTATTCCAAACAAGCTTCAATTGTAAGTCATAGTGTCACGATACTTGGAGCAGCAGCCAACAGTAAATTGAGCTTTTCTCTCAGATCTGAACTCCGAATATAGAAAATAGCATATGTCTTTCGAAGCTCTCGTGAAGACGCATCCAATGGTGGTATTTTCACTCCATTTTGACGCTTCTACTTCAAGTTATGAGCAAAATACTGAGTCATGGGAATGACCTTCCCACACTTCAGCACTTCCTACACTTCACACACACCTTAACCACAGCAAACAATCACTTTCATGTATAGACAACACTTCCTAACACTATTTTCAAGCAGCACACATGCATACAAGCTCACAAAGGAGATGATACAGAGAGGAAAAGACACAAATTCGAAATTCTGTGCTCTTGATTCTCACAATGGCAAAAAGTCTTTACAAAGAGTCACAAATTGACTTATATACATGTGCCCTAAAAATGTTCCTTTCACACAAGAGACTGGCACTTTATTCACTAAAAGGCTAATTTCCTACTAATTTACATGGGTAAGCTACTAATCTCCATGGGTATGCATCTAAAGGACTCCTCTAGTGCATTTACAACAGAAAATATGTTACAAAAATGGTTATAATACAAAAATAGAGTGTCCAAATCGGAAAAATTTTGGGGCCCTTCTTTTTCTCTGCCTTTTGCTCTTCTTAGCTCTGCAACAGTTCCATTCTCGCATTAAGCACATTGAGGTGCACTATCATTATTTCAAGGAGAGGGTCTCTACTGGAGAGATTATTTTGGCATATGTGGCTACACAAGAGAACATTGCACACCTTTTCACAAAGGCTCCACCTAGAGAGAAGTTTGAAGCTTTCCACAAAGCTTTGGGCTTAGTTTCTTTTGTGGATTGATTCCACCTAGCTTGGCACTTCCTTATACATGAGTGCCAACTCGTTGTTCATCGCATCACTCCCAAGGGGGATTTGTTGATATATTTAGGTAGTGATGTGTGTGAACACACTAGGACTGTCTGGGCACTTTTTTCCCTTTTAGAAGGTTTTTCCCCTCGGCTTGTATATACACCTGTTGGGTGTCTATAGAAGTGCAAGAGACACACAAGAAGCACACACAAGGATCACAAACACAGCAAAACACATGGAGAAGACAGATGGCTAGAATAGCTCTCTCTATCTATGATGAACTGAACTGAAGTAAGAGTTGAAATAATATCCTTAATTACAAAGTACCACCACATATGAGTGTATTAAGTATGTGGTAACATGGGGAAAAAACATCTAGCGAGCACTAGAGTAAAAAGTGCCCATGTATAGGGAAAAGGTTCACATTAAAGCTACTCGAGGAACACATAAGTGTAACAAAACACCCCTGGAGTGAATGACGTGAACACATAAAAGAAGTGAGAGATCAACCCCCACAAGGTAATAAGCCTAAAGCTTTGTAAAAAGCTTCAAAATTTTCTCGTGGAAGAGCTTTGATGAATATTTCTGCCACATTATCTTGTGTAGGCACATATACCAAATCAATATCTCCTACATGAAGGCGCTCTCTCACATAGTGATAATGCACCTCAATATGTTTGGTATGTGCATGGAACACTGGGTTTTGTGCAACAACCAAAGCACTTTGACTATCAGTGAGAATATGCATAACAACATCAATCTCCATGCAAAGACCCATCAATAGGCATCTCAGCCATATACACTCCATTGTAGCTATGAAAACTGCCCCATACTCAGCTTCACAACTGGATGTCGCCACTGTAGGTTTCTTCTTACTCAACCAAGATATGCATGAGTCTCCAAGGAAAAAGAAATTACCACTAGTGGACACACGAGTATCATAATAACCAACCCAATCACTATCTGTAAAAGCATGCAAGCATGACTGAATATCTCTGCCATAAAAGAAACCTAAGCTCAAAGTGCCTCTGAGATATCTAATCAAATTTTTCAGTGCTTGTGAGTGCTTAGTGCCAGGGCTATGCATAAATCGACTCAATTGGGAAACTGCATACTATATATCCGGCCTTGTGTTGCATGCATATATAAGGCATCCTTGCTAATAAAGAGAAGTGTCCAATGCATCACTAGAATCCTCAACTGAGAACCTAAATCCTATCTCAACTGGTGTGGAGACTGGCTTGCCATCCTCAAAGTCAAAACACTGAAGTAGTTTTTCAACATACTTTGCTTGATGCATAACAATTCCCCCCTCAATGGATACAAACTGGATGCCAATATAGTAGCTCAAAAGACCAAGATAAGTGACATCAAAAGTATGTTGCAAATTAGCTATAAGAATGTCAAGTTTTGCATCAGATGACCCAGTCAAGATTATGTCATCGACATAAAGAACAAGCACTGTAAGATCAACCCCATTTTTGCATACATTGAGTGTGCTTTCAATTGGACTACATGTGAAGCCAAGAGCAATCAAGTGCTTATGGATTTTGTCATACCATGCATGTGGAGCTTGCTTGAGACCATACAAGGATTTATGCAAGCGACAAACCATATGCTCTTTCGCTTTCAGAGCAAATCCACGAGGTTGCTTCACATAGACCTCTTCTTGCAAATCACCATTTGAGAAGGTTGTTTTTATGTCCAATTGATGCACTTTCCAACCTCGATAGGCAACCAATGCAACCATGGTATGAATGGTAGTCATGGTGAAGTAGTTGCAAAAGTTTCCTCATAGTCAATGCCATATTATTGTGCATATCCTTTGGCAACCAATCTAGCTTTGTAGCCATCAATGCTACCATTAGACTTTCTCTTAATCTTGTAAACCCACTTTGTACCAATGGCATTATTTCCTTTTGGTGATTCACATAACTCCCAAGTACCATTCCTATGTATTGAATCCATTTCTAATTGCATAGCACTCATCCATTGTGGATCGTCACATACATCTTCAAAGGAAAGTGGCTCTTCATACATGCTGTTGCAATAAGAGAATAATCCACAAAATTACTTGATGCATGGTGAGAGCTTGATCTCGTTCTACGAAATAAAGGTGCACTCAATTTGCTATCCTTCAAAGTTTATTTCAACCACTTTGGCATAGTTTGTGCACTCTTGATAGACATGCGTTCATTATGCAACACATCGTCAATATGTACATCATGCGTAGGCTGAATTTCATGCTCATTTTCAGCCATATTTTGACACATGTTTAGCCATATGTGGCTTGAAATTTCCAGCAGTTTTGACAATTTTTGGTTGATGCAATTTCTCTGCATTTTCAGCCCTATTTGGCTGGAATTTTTTAGCCATTTGAGCCTCAGTTGGTTGGTCTACATGGCCATCGTCAAGCGCACCATTTTGGAACAAAGGCATGAGTGTATTGAACACATCTTGTGAGCTAACTGTTGTCTGTTTTTTGCATTCAAGTGGAGGAAAAACTTAATTTTCAGCAAATACCACATCTTGACTCAAAATAATTGTGTTTTTTAATGCATGGGACAAACAATATCCCTTACTATCCCAAGATGCCTGGTCTAGCGGTTGGGTCCCTCGCCTCTTGAGGCGGGGGCGAGGGTTCAACCCCCCAGCGCTACGGGATATGTAAACCGCCTTCGGGCGTTGAAATCTGCCTTCGGGCGTTCACTCCGCTGTGCCTTCGGGCCGTCTACCTCGTTGTAAGTGCCTTCGGGCCGTCTACCTCGTCTACCCCTGTTCTTGTGGGATAAGGGGGGTCCCATGGGTACTATGCTCTTCCTTGTACAGTTGTTAATTTCAAAGTTAAAGTCCGGGGGAGTAGGCCTCGGCCGAACCTCCATTTTATAAAAAAAAAAAAAAAAAAAAAAACAATATCCCTTACTTTCAGCACTACAACCAACAAATATAAATTTCTTTGCCTTATCATTAAGTTTGTGACATTGTACACATGCATATGACTAACCATGGGCTTATGTCCATTCCAAGCCTCATAAGGAGTGATGACTCTCAATGCTTTTGTTGGGTAGCAATTCAACACATAGTTTGCACACATGACCACTTCCATCCAAAACTTATTGGGAAGGTGCTTTCCTTTAACCATAGATCGTGCCATTTCAAGTAGAGTTCTATTTTTATGCTCGACAACACCATTTTGTTGAGGTGTATATGGCACTGTACATTGGTGTGAAATACCTCTTTCACAAAGAAAAGCACTAAACTCATGTGACATGTATTCACCACCATGATCCGTGCATAGAGTCAAAAGCTTTTATGAAGAAAAAATTTCATCCATAGCTAAAAATGATTTGAAGAAAGAAAATACCTCATTCTTTGATTTCATAGGATACACGCATGTATGGCGAGTAGCATCATCAATAAAGGTAAAAAAATATACATGCTTCCCAGAAGATGGAGTCTTGATGGGACCACATACATCACTATGAACAAGCTGTAATTTTCTTGTAGTGTGTGTATGACTATCTTTTGGAAAAGAAGCATGATGCATTTTTCCAAGAATGCAACCTTCACATGCATGCTTTTCAATGGACTCAAGTGTAGGCAAACCAATAACCATGTCCTTCTTTTGCAAGTAAAGCAAACTATTGAAGTTCAAGTGACCAAAACGAGCATGCCAAAGCTCCATTTCAACCATGGAACAAGTATGAGCAACCAAGGCATTCCAGGTAGCACTCTTGTATGTATCCATGCAATACAAAGCATTACATAATGTACCTGACATCACAACAATATCTCCATTGCCAAAATCATGAACCATACACTAATCATCAACAAAGTGTACATGAAGTCCAACTTTGGCAATCAACGGAACTAAAATTAAGTTCTTCTTTATACCGAGTACATACAATGCATTTTTCAAGAGAATCACACCTCCATTTGAAGCTATAAGCTCAATTTCTCCTACTCCAATGATATGATAAGAGGCATTTGCACACACCACATGTCATCCTTTGGGTGCATCTTTCAAAGAGGCAAAAAATCTTTTGCATGATGTTATGTGCTTTGAAGCACCACTATCAAAGAACCAATCTGAATCAGCCTCAATCACAACCATACATTTAGAATGCAAAGATACATCATAATAATATGTCACAACACATGCCCAAAAATCTTGAGCCATGTTAGCTTCATCATTCTTTGCATTGACTGAATTTTCAGCAATAGACATGCTGGGTTCCTTCTTCTTTTCATTACGTTTAGCAAGCTTTCTACATTGATCAATAGTATGACCAGCCTTTTGGCAATATTTGCATCTCTTCTTCTTTTGCAAATCACCATCATTAGAGGAATGAGTGGAAGAGGAAGGTTGGGGCTTTGGTTTTGATGAGTCCAAAGCTTAACCATACTTGTTTTTCCCCTTTTGTGAGATAGCAAGTGCTTGTGTTCCCTCAATCAAACCACTCCTATTCACTCTAGATTGCTTTTCTTGCCAAAGAAGCGACACAACCTCATCAAATGCATACATATTAGGATTCTGTTTTGCAACCAACGGAGTGTAGTGGCAAAGCTTTGAAAAGATTTTGGTAATCCTTTCAACAATGTAGAAATGAGTGATGCATCCAGAATAATCTCATCTATGTTTGCCAATTGCTCTTTCAAGTCCTTGATGTGTGTTATATACACATCCACTGACTCATTTTCAGCCATACATACATCCTCAAGTTGCTTCCTCAAGTATGCAACGTGTGCTTCATTACGCACCACGTACAAAGAAGCAAGAGTGTCCCATGTGTGTCTTGATGTAGAACATGACCGAATGTGTGGAACTATATGATGCTTCAGAGAAAGCATAGTCAATGCATGAGCTTGAGTATCTTTTCCATCCCATATAAGATGCTCCTATGTAGGTGGAGAAGGAGAAACCACTATACTTGAAGAAGAAGTTCCATCTCTGACAGTAGACTGTGAAGTAGAAGCACATGCGGGCCTTCCACTATGTTCCAAAGTTGCTTTGCAACAAGAACATGCTTCATCATGTAAGACAACATTGGATAGTTGGTCCCATCAAGCTTATCTTCAGCTTGAAGTCATACCAAACCAGTCATTGTCCCCCTACCATTTCACTAAAGAACAAGAATGTGACAAAATCTTTACTTCGACAAAAGCTGAAATGAATGCTAAAATTTTAGCTCACAAGCTATCACTCTAATGGCAATTCGTAGTGCACAAATGGCTTTGAAATGGGGGTAAAACCCTAGTGCAACTGAAACCCAGTGCAATTGTTGTATATTATTGAACAATGCATTGCTAAAGTGTTATATTATTAATATATTAATATGTTTTTGATATTTCTGATATAGCAGTTGAAGGTTCGTGAGGAGCGTGCAAGGCGTGAAAGGGCGGACATCAATAATCCGAATAATTATTATTTATTTTGTAAATAAACCCGCGTAGAAGGTTCTATTGTTAGAAAAGTAATGGTTAGAATAAGGGTCGTTGTAGACAGTTTCTGTTATTGAAAGCAATGGCTTTCTATAAAAGTTATCAACTTTTAGTTTCACGCCTGCTTTTTGAAGCCGCCCTCTTGTAACCACTCTTTTCGACATAATCAAAATTCCTATAAATACATGTACTCTGTGGACTGTCGAAACAGAGTGCATGGGGGGAGATTGCACCCAATACTACGTTCTGTCTCGTCTCTTGTTGCGTCTATTGTCTGTGTGTTTTTCTGTGTCCGTCATATCTGTATGCGCGTGAGTAAGATCCTGACAACAGTGGTATCAGAGCTCTGCACGCGTTAATACAGATATGTTCTCTGTTCGCGATTCTGAATTCCGATTCCATCTCCATCTCCGTTTTCGTTTTCGTTTTTGGATTCGGATTCGGATTCGGTTTCTGTTCCTGTTCCAGTTCCAGTTTATGTTCCAGTTTCTGTTTCTGTTCCAGTTCCAGAACCAGAACCTACGTTTACACCTACGTCCAAGGCGTCGACTAAGGCAAAGAACTTAGGCAATAACTTAGGCAATAACTTAGGCAATACATTGGCAACATTGGCACCCAAGGCTCCCTTGGCGACCGGGGCAGCCGTTGGCTACGCGCTAGGCAATTTTAATTTTTGAGTGGTAATAGAGAGGTTTAGAGTCCCTAAGGTAGGAGGATTTGAACCCACAACCTCCTACTTTCAAGGGAAGTACTTTGACCAGTCCACCATCTCTTGGAATTGTTATTCAAGTTCTCTTTCTTTGGTACTTGTGCAAGGCGCTCGCGGCGATTTCAAGGAAGGACCCAACAAATAATCAAGTGTAACTTTCACTCCGTAGGTCGGATTGAGGCGTGTAATATACCGTTGGAAAGCTCTCGGAACGAACTTTCCAATGAGCTAGCTTGGAAGTGTGAATTCCTTCAAAATCCCTGGTTGGCATTTGATTGAGTGTTCAAGATACCAAGCAAGGTTGAGAGCAAGGGTCCAAGAGCACCATGGCGGATTATAGTAATTCACCTTTACCTAGAGTTTCATTCGAACAAGAGTTAGAGATTATGAACCAAGAACTTCAAGCACTTCAACAAGCCATACACGAACGTTATGCTATGCTTCAATTCGACGGACGAAAAGATGGCCGCTTTGTCTTATCATGGCTATCCCTATTCAACGATTTCTTTTCCGATGGGTTATATTCAGAAAATAAGAAAATTGAGTTTGCCACCAATTATTTGGTAGGACGAGCGCAGTTATGGTGGAATGATCTTTCTCGTCGTGCAGATTGTCCACGCACCTGGAAGGCTTTTCAAGAAGAGTTTAAGGATTCTTTTTTACCTTTAAAGTTTACCCTACATGTTTGATAATTGTGATGTATTTACATATTGAATTTAGTTTATAGGAGCATATTACCTTTAATTTTTGAGATTTTGTTTTACTGCTATGGAAAGATATCTCCGATCTCTTTATAGGGTGGCTGCAACATATCTTTTGAGCTTCTCTTCCAAGATCAAAAGAATTTGGATTTTACCCATTCATCATCAACAAACTATTTTAATCATCTTTTCGAAGCCTCGATTCTTGAAGGCATATTGTCATGCTATTATGATAAAGGGGTAGATCATCTTCAACACCTGCACACATCGGCAAATTACTTTGTAACCATCCAGATACGTTTCTTGTCCATTTATATGCATAGTTGTCTTCTTTTTGCATCCACTTACATTTTGGACATGCATGTTTTGCATCGTACATGGAATATACGCATCATTTAAACATGGTTTGTCTTGTATGGTACATGAATTCTTATTGCAGGGACATGTATGTATTTTTCTTACAGGTTAGCGAGGAGAAAACACTATATTTGTCAGGGTGTGTAATCCCCTTTTGGTCTCTTTGTGCATAGATTATGCCTGTTGGCACAAATATCATAAAACTTGTTTGTCGGAAATTTTCCAGTTTTCAAAATCACGCCATTATGCTGCCGAAATTTTTACAAAATTCATATACAACAAAAATCACTCTATTGAAGAATGTCAATGGATACATAAAACACAATTAACACCACATTATGACCACTTAATTTCTGCATATCAAACACAAACACATTAATGTACCAGCTCCATGAACATTTCCATGCATGTATTTTTACACGGCACATGCCTATTTTCTTTATTCAGTGATGAAACATGTGACTGGCCATCCATGTTTATTCTTTTATCACCTGAGGTCAGTTGCTTGTTCAACTGAGGGGCATGTTATACCTTATGGAATATGTTGAACAATGCATTGTTGGATTGTAACATGGCATATGTTAGCCAATGCATTGTTGGATTGAAATATGGAATAGCCAATGCATTGTTGGATTATAGCATAGAATATGTTAGCCAATGCATTGTTGAATTGAAATATGGAATAGCCAATGCATTGTTGGATTGTAACATGGAATATGTTGGCCAATGCATTGTTGAATTGTAACAGTAACATGGAATATGTTGAACACTGCATTGTAATTGTTAGAGTGTTAAATTATTTTATCAACTGAGGTCAGCTGCTTGTCAACTGAGAGGCATGTTGTATATTATTGAACAATGCATTGCTAAAGTGTTATATTATTAATATATTAATATGTTTTTGATATTTCTGATATAGCAGCTGAAGGTTCGTGGGAGCATGCAAGGAGCACAAATGCAACAAGACACACGGAGAAGACAGATGGCTAGAATAGTCAGCAAGACACATGGAGAAGATGAATGGCTGGAATAGTCAGCGAGACACACATAGAAGACGGATGGCTCTGATACCACTGTTGGGTGTGTGTAGAAGTGTGAGGGACACACAAAAAGTACACAAAAGGAGCACAAATGCAGCAAGACAGACGGAGAAGACGGATGGCTGGAATAGCTCTCTCTATTGACGATGAACTAAATTGAAGTAAGAGCTGAAGAGTATCCCTAAGTACAAAGTACCACCACATATGAGTGTATCAAGTATGTGGTAACATGGGGAAAAAACCTCTAGCCAGCACTAGAGTAAAAAAATCCCATGTATAGGGAAAAGGTTCAAATCAAAGCTACTCGAAGAACACAAAAGTGTAACACCTATTAGCCTAATGGACTACTTATCTTTGTACATTCTAGTGGTAATACATTCAGTATTGTGTGTTGTGCTCCAAGCTTCTTCTTCTTCCTTGTGCTTTTCTTGTGCTTCTGCAAACCTCGAACTCCAACAATTGACTCTTTGAGCAATAAAATCTTTTGCTTTGATTTGTGTTAAAAGATCTAGACATTTTGCCCTTTCTTTAGGATCCTATTTCCATACATTGGAACAAGCTCTTCTCCAATACCTCTCCATGGAGTCTTAACTTGATTCCTTCAAGCAATCAAAGTCTTGCATAATTTATCTAGTATTAGTTTGACTCCTTCAACTAATTGAAGTCTGACACAAACTATCTTGATTTTGACTAATGAGATTGAGTGGCTCATATTAAAAGCCCATATTTGTAAACATAAAGAATGAGTCACAATCTTGCTTTGTCACGAAAATTCAAGTAAAATCATGGAGAATCTTTAGATTTGTACCACACCAAGTGTAGTGGACTCATTTCCTCTCTATCACTTTGTATGTTATGCTTCAAATCTATACATAAAATCTCAAAGATATTTGGTCATTCTTGGTCATTGATCAATGTTATAAATAGGGCATGCAAAAGTTTTTGATATAGTTTGACCATGCTCTTATATCATGTGATAATAAACCAAATCCTTTAACTATGTTAGAGTCTTGAAACTCTTTTAGTGCATTGTCCTCAAAAGATTATAGATTCAAGTAAAAAGTAATACATACAAATTACCACCATAATCTTGTTGGTATTCTAAGGTCTGAATACCAAATGTTAGAAGTGGAAGTGGGCCACAATAACAATAAATCACAGGTATACATGATCTTCCAATAGATGAACCTTAACATACACACCTTAATACTAAAAAAGAAGATGAGTGAGAGAGAGAGAGAGAATAGACAAGATTTCAAGTGTAACGGTAAGCTAGGAGGTCCATCTACACTATCTATATGATACAAATTGACAATATCTGTATCTAGGAAGAAACAGGAACTAGATATAAGAGATTGTGTGCCTAAGAGGAATGAAGAAAGTGTGTGTGAGAATATGGAGAATACAAAAAGTTTAGAGCTATTTTATAGCAAACCCAAATTTTGATCAACCTAAATCAGAAACGAGTGACCTAGCAAGTAAGAACGGAAATAGACTTGGTACTCACAGTAAAAAAAAATGGATGTTGATGGTAAGCTTGTAGAATCTCCTGTAGATAATCATCGATATGTAGACCACAACTCCTCGAGGAGTGTGAGAACTCCTCCTCCAAGATGGCCTCCAAAATCTCCTCCTAGCTTGAGAAGATTGATCACCTCCTCCAAGTTCTTCTCCAAGAGCTTGAGATTGTTGAGTGATGAGTGATTTTGAACAATGAGCTTGGCCTTCAATTTATAGCTTATGAGCCCCAATCCAAAAGCCAATTTGAAAAGCAATAAAACAAAAGCTCTATGGTGAAAAGTTATGCACGCAATCATCGTATATGATTTTTAATAAAGAAAATTGAAAAGCTCCATCAACCTCATCATATCTTTTCCGTGATTTTAGCTTTTCTAAAAAAAGAGAAGATCCACTATTGCATTATTCAGGAATCGAACCATCACCATTGAGAATGTTGTAAACCATGTCACCCACGTGTTTTTCTTGTCAAGATAAATATAAAAGATAGTTCTTATGCAATATTTTAGGAGTATTGGACCATGACATTGACTCCAAAAGTACCCCCTTCAATCTCACAATGGAAGAAGGTTCAATGACCTACAAAACTTCCTGTGACTTTCTCTGGTTAATGCTTTGGTAAAAATATCTACAACATTCTCACTTGTAGGTATGTAGACTAGCTCAATGTGCTTCTTAGATACCTGTTCCCGAATATAGTGGTAATGAACTTCTATATGCTTTGTCCTAGCATGATGAACAGAGTTCTTTGCAATAGCAATAGCACTCTGATTGTTTGAAAATATCTGAACTCGAAGATGAATGTGAACATCAAGATAACTAAGAATCTTTTGTAACCAAATTAATTCAAGTGTAGCTTTGAAGGTAGCCCTGTACTCTGCTTCACTTGAAGATGTAGCAATTGTAGGTTGTTTCTTTGACATCCAAGAGATAAGACAATCTCCTAAAAAGAAACAATAGCCACTTGTGCTTCTTCTTGAGTCTTTATCACCTACCCAATCAGAATATGAAAAAACTTTAAGTAAAAAAATATGAAGACTTCGGAAGCACCATAGCATAATTGGAAGTTCCCTTCAAATATCTGAAAATTCTCTTAACTTCTTTCCAATGAATTTTTAGCGGACTATGTATGAATGTGGATACTTGAGAAACTGCAAATTGAATGTCCTGATGTGTATTACATAGATATATCAATCAACCAATTACTTGCCTATATAATGTAGCATCAAATGGTTTTGAATCTCCTTCTGACTGTAATAACACATTGACATCCATAGGTGTCTCCATAGGTTTGGAATGTGTCATCTCAAACCTTTCCAATAATTTCTCAATGGATTTCTATTGTGTCCTCTAGATACACTCATCTCTGTACTTGAACTTAATCCTCGGACTTGAGATAATCATATCACTTTGTAGTGCATCTTGAACACTAGTTGGTTCATTCTCAACTAAAGTAAGAGCTAACCTATTATGATCCTCAAAATGTTCAACATTATTTACCTGGTCTTCTTGTTGTCTCCTTGTTTGACTTTTGGTTCTTCTAGTGTATTCCTTTATACCATTGTCCTTCACTTTGGTGTATCTTTGATAAGTGGTGGTATCATTTCTAGTTCTTCAGTTTCTCTTTCTTCTGGAACTCTAGAACCTTCTCCAACTTCATAATTCGGAACTTCAAGAGGTACTGATGATGGACTAGGTACTGGTGTAGTTAATGTAACTCTCTCTTCGCCTGCATCTCTTAAGGTTTCAGTAGGTTCATCACCCCCCTTGTATGGCTGAATGTAAGCATCCAAATTCCTTCTAAAAAATGCATATTCATCTACCATTATGAATTCTGGAATCTCTTCCTTCTTATCATAAATCTGACTTTCTGCAATATATGCATTGTGTGAGAGTAGGATATCACCCGTATCTGGAACATAGAATCTATATCCTTTGCTTTCAATTGCATAACCAATAAAGATGGCTTTAATTGTTTTTACATCAAGCTTACCATGATCCTTCTTCTCAATGTGAACATAAGCAGGGGAACCAAAAACTTTGAAGTAATTCAGATTGGGCTTCTCCCATAATAAGCTTCATAAGGTGTGATGACCTTCAAAGCTTCTATGGAAGAACTATTCAGAATGTGATTAGCTGTATGTATTGCATCAAAGCAAAACTTGGGAGAAAGCTTTTTAGATGACATCATACTATGCATCATCTCAACAAGTATCCTATTTTTTTCTATCTGCAAGACCATTCTCTCTTGGCATATAAGCAATAGTGAGTTGATGAGAGACACCTTTGTCTTCAAGAAAAGACTTAAAGTCTTTAGACATGTACTCTCCTCATCTATCACTTCTCAAAATCTGGATCTTTGATTGACTTTCATTTTCAACCATAGCTAAGAACTTCTTGAAAGCAGAAAAAACCTCTGACTTCACTTCAAGACTGTAAATCCACAAATATCTTGAGAAATCATCAATGAACATAACAAAGTATCTATAACCTTGAATAGAATCTCTTCTCATCAAACCATTCACATCTGAATGTATGATCTACAACTTCCTTGTGGCCATGATGTATCCATGCTTCTTGAAAGGAACTTTGTGAAACTTTCCATCAAGACATCCTTCACATGATTTTGCATCTTTTGGTAAAGCAAAAGTAGGCAAACTTTCCACCATACCCTGATCTTTGATATGCTTTAGATCTGTGTAACTGATATGACCAAATCTAGCATGCCATAACTTCATGTTCTCCTTAGGTGTAGTAGACCTAACAACATTAGCATGAATAATTTTGGATATCACAAATGTGCCACTTCTGTTTTCACCTTGAAGTAGACAACACTCCTCATCACGTGAGAGGATTTGACATGAATCTTTCTTAAAGAGAACTTTATAACCATCTCACAAGAAAGTAGAGATAGAGAGAAAATTGTTCTTCATGTTTGGAACATAAAGAACCTTGGAAATTGTGAAATTTCCACTTGCTCTAGATTTAAGGTTTTCTTCTCCAACACCAACAACATCCAAGTCATGACCATTTGCAATGGTCATTCTTCTTCCTAAAGAGTTAGAAAGGGAAGAAAATACCTTTCTGCAACATGTCATATGCTTAGTAGCTCCAAAATAAAAAATCCAAGGATTATCTGAGATTGCATTTAATGTTGCGTGATCAAAAGCTACCTCTTCAATAGTAGCACATGCATATGAATCTACCTTTGAAGATTTAGGTTTTGAATAATCTTCAGCACTATTACCCGATGCTTTCTTAAAAAAAACCTTGCTTCACATCTTGCTATGTAGTGACCTCGTTTCCTACAGTAATGGCATACTCCTTTCTTTGAATCAGATGTAGTCAAAGAAATTTCTTTGGGTGTAGAGGAAGCATTAAAAAAAGGACTAAAAGACTTACTTTCCTTCTTGGATTCTTGACTCTTATGCTCCTTCTTCTTCTTTCCCTTCAAAATGATAACATGGCTTCATCATTCTCTTCCATACTCTTTTGTTGATCTTCATCTTGAAGTAACATGAACTGTATTTCTTCAAATGAAAGTTCTCTCTCTCTCTCTTATAGAGAGAGAAATAAAGAAGTAACAAAATCACGATATGTTGATGGAAGTGAGTTTAGAAGTGTCTTTACCATCTCTTTATCTAAAATGTTTGCTCCTACATTGAGTAACTGATCTCGTAAATCCTTGAGATTCATAATATGTGTTTGAATTAATTCACCAACTTTCATCCTTGTGTTGGCTAGTTGTCTCGTTAGATAAGCTTTCCTAACAGGCTTTCTGCTCTGATAGAGATTCTCTAACTCCAACCAAGCCTAACAAGAGGTTCTGCATGACCTGATTTGGGGTATAATATGCCTCTTGACTCCCATAGCAATATATGAAAGTGCTAGTGCATCCCTTGAATCTCATCTGGATTGCTCTTTTGTACAAAGTAATCTCCCAGTAGTACATACTCATGATGATGAAATAATTTATTCTTCTTCACTAACCTCCTGTTGAGCAGAAATAAGAACAATAGATCTTCTAGAAGATGAAGCAACATCTTCTCGGACTTGTCTTGGCTGTGGATAAGTGCCATTGACAATATTCCATAAGTGCTTAGATACTCAAGTCTATAGTCATTCATCTTGTTAAGGATGTATGTCAACATGCTCTGATACCAAATGTTGGTATTCTAAGGTCTGAATACCAAATGTTAGAAGTTGAACTAAGCCACAATAACAATATATCATAGGTTTATAGGATCTTCCAACAAACGAACCTTAAGATACACACCTTAATACTAAAAAAAAGATGAGTGAGAGATAGAGAGAGAATAGATAGGATTTCAAGTGTAACGATAAGCTATGAAGCTCACCTACACTATCTATATATGAATGTCAAATTACAATGTGTGAATATGATACAAACTAGCAATATCTATATCTAGGCGGAAATAGGAACTAGATACAAGAGATTGTGTGCCTAAGAGGTATGAAGAGTGTGTGTATGTGTGTGTGTGTGTGAATATGGAGAATACGAATAGTTTGGAATTGTTTTACAACAAACCCAAAATTTGATCAACCTAAATCAGAAACGAGTGACCTAGCAAGTAAGAACAGAAATAGACTTGCTACTTATAGTAAATCAACAATGAATGTTCATGGTAAGCTGGCAGAATCTCCTCCAGATAATCATCAAGATGTAGATCACAACTTCAGGAGTGTGAGAACTCCTCCTCCAAGATGGCCTCCAAAATCTCCACCTAGCTTAAGAAGATTGATCACCTCCTCCAAATACTTATCCAAGAGCTTGAGCTTGTTGAGTGATGAGTGATTTTGAACAATGACCTTGGCCTTCAATTTATAGCTTATGAACCCCAAGCCAAAAGCCAATTTGAAAAGCAATAAAACAAAAGCTCCATGGTGAAAAGCTATGCAAGAAATCATCATATATGGTTTTTAATAAAACAAATTGAAAAGCTCCATCGACGTGGTCATATCTTTTCCATGTTTTTAGCTTTTTTGAAAAAACAAAAGATCCACTATTTGCATTATTGAGAAATCAAACCATCACCATTGATATAGGATTGAATGTTATAAACCACGTTGCTCACATGTTTTTCTTGTCAAAATAACTATAAAATTTCTAATTCAATATTTCAAGAGTCTTGGACCATGACATTGACTCCAACAAATCTCAATCCATAGGAATAACATCATGTGCATTTTCATGCATAGGGCAGGTAGGCCATTAGCTTGCATGCATGAGACAAGGGAAGGACAAGCAAGCTACTTTTCTTAGGAAAATTTTGTTATTGTGTGTGCTTTCAAGAGCACCTTCCATAGGCAATACCTCTCCAACTATTTCTGATCTTCCTTTCCAAATATGGTTGGCACAAACCTAGAGACTTTTTGTGGTAGTAGATCCTAGATAAATCTCACTCGTTGATAGTGGATGTTTGCTTTGTGTGCATAGATAATTGCTGAGATCCGTTCTAATTATTTTCATCTTTCTTGCTCCAAAGCTTATTTACTAGAGTGAGTGTGCTTATATGCAATTCATGTCTATACTATCAAAAGTGCAAGAGTAACATACAAATAGTGTAACACATGCAAATGTAACTATGCATTTCGAACATGGAATCAAGAATGGAGATGATTATGATAAGACAAAAGAAAATCATGCTTAATGAAGAACGAAAATAGTGCCTAAGAGCGCTTGTATTTATATGATGAGTTATGGGAGGGAGGGAGGGAATAAGAGATGAAAATAAGGTATTGATGAAGAGTAAAATCCAAAGACAAAAAAGATCACTTAACTTATAATTTGATACTTTGATGAAGACTAAAATCCAAAGACAAAAAAATCCAGAGTCATATATCTGGTAGGGTTTTCACAATGTTGGTCTAAAACCTTGAGTGTCTTGCCTAGGCATATAGATTTCCATAAGGATTCTAATGATAGCCAAGTAATTCAAAAGAGATTGACCAAGATCATATCACCTGGCGGCATAGGAGGAACTTTAGAAAATTCATTATCATTGTCACTTGAAAATTGGTCCATCCATAATTCTTGGTGACGAAAAAGTTGGCTATGTTCACGCACTTAGGATTTTTGAGCCCAACTACCTGTTGATTGAGGCCATCTAGGTAGAGGGATAATTAAAGTTGAGGGACCAACTTGATTAAAGTTAAGAGGAGTGCCCTACATATCCTTAAAAGCAATCCATATTTTCTTAGTTACTATCATGCTCACTACTAGAAGAGGTCACATGTGAGTGACTTGAGTGCAAATTTCTACTTCATACAGATGAGATGTGACTTTCTACAAAGTTTCCTTGCCCAGTTGATCTATCTAACCTTAAATGCATGCAAAAAAAGTCTTGTTAAAAAATGAAATAGTTTGGATATGGTGCATGCATTTGAATATTTCAACCAAGATTACTCTTTCAACACAACGAGAGAATGTTGAAACAAGTGATGTGCACCTAGGCAAATACACTTAGTGGTATTTCAATTGTGAAAGAATACAAAATAAACACACTTTTTGTACAGTCCTTTTTCATAGTGGGTGATGAGAAACTATGGGTAATGTCTTACACTTTTGAAGGGATTCAAGGTTGGGGCTTCGACTCTCGCAATTTACCATACCTTGGAGTCTTAGTCCTATCAAGTGAATGGTTCACTTGTTAGGTGAATTCTTGGTTTTAAGTAGAGTCCCAAAACAAAGGGCCAAATGATTGGCCAAGCATTCGAAGCCTCCAAAATCCCATGCCCTTTGGTGGTCTCCACACCTCATGAAGCTTCTCCACTAAACTCAAATGACCTTGTATAAGTTGGCAATAAGGAAGAAATTTTTTTTTACTACTTATTAAGGATTGTAACCCTCGCAAGACGACTAGTCAATATGCTCTTCTCCCCTTTATTTCTCACACTCTCTCTCGATTCATACACAAATATTCCGAGTATTCCCTATCGTACCCAATTGTGGCATGCGATCATAGTTATACAATGCTTACTATTGTAACATATACTATTCTTTTGCTAACCATGGATGCTCGTGCATGATCTTCAAACACGCAAAGATGTGCATCTTCGAACCTCCCAGCTGCCGAGTTGTGTTATGGTTTTGTGAGAGTGACTACTCACACATGAATCTCATAATGAGATAATAATCTCTAAAGAGAGATAATCTTCTATCCCCTCTTCTACCCATACATATGGAAAGAGCATCCATCTGATATCATGTGGTGAACTCCTCTCAAGAGGTGTGCCCACCATGGCCCATAAAGTGATATGACATTTCCTTTCCCTTGAAAATATTTTTGTCCTCGAAAATGCAGATGAAATTTCCATAATGGTTGAAGAAAGTGTTTGGACTCCCCTGAACCTCATGTACTCTATGTACATGGTCATCTTTGTGTGTTGTTTCCCCATATCCTTCCCCTTAAGAAGCCTCATGAGAGATCATCTCAAAGGTGGGAAACTGTCTATGTGGTGCCTACTATCTCCCATGTACTCTCCACTTCCAAACCGTCACTCCCATGATGTATATCATCATCAAAATGACCTAAGTCCATGTGATGTATCCCCTATGGAGTAATTGTATGCGAACCAAGTGTAAAGTGCCAAGCATATAGGCTCGACCATATCATATTGGAGATAATAAACCATAGAATCCTCTAAAATATAGAACAAAGTCCCATAACAAGTGACTCCAAACCCATGTAGGAATAAATGATAGATTGCCCGCATACTACTCTAGGTCTTCCTAACCTTGAGTGTACTCACAAGTGATAGTTTAATCTAAACTATCTTGTGATCTATGTAAATCCATCATCTATCTCATATATAAGAATTTCTTGGTAGTAAAATGTAATCTAAACATTTCACCAGTGAAGAAGTCTGTGGTTTGTCATTCTTTATCATTGGACTAAGTTCTAGCGAAAAAGAATCTATTGACACTAGTGCAAACTCTAAAATATTCTCTTCCCTGTAGTTTGCCATATGAATGCAAAAAGCATTCCTTTTGAGATTCAGATAATCCCTCAATACCCATCCTCCTAATTGATGTTTACACATCATGCATGATGTAACACCAATTAAGGGTTTGGTATCCCGATAGGTTACATATATCCCTATCTACTAGAACATCTAAAGAGAGGCATCATGAACCTACTGCCAGTCTTACTAATGCCAATAACTAGATTATCTCATCTAGTCAAGGACCATCACTCAAAATAGCATAACTACTTCTCTCTAAAGTCTCCATGCGCTCAATATAATCATCATGATTAACTAATCTCCCTCTTGTCTTTGATAGAAAAGTGCCACTTCTATCTAGACAATCCAAAACTGAGAAAGTGAAACTTTGTATCTACCTCTCTCTGTAATCTCCTCTAAGGAAAAGAGCTTTGGTAGTGGAATCTATTCCACTTTTCTTTTCTCTTTAAAAGAGATTCTATTGAATCCATTTGCTCTATTCATCCATAAATGAGAACATGTATATAAGTTCTCTATACTTTTCCTTCCAAAATAATGGAGAATCAAACTCCCATGTGAAGGAAAGTAAGACTAAAAAGTAGAGTAAATGAATTCCTTCTAAACTATAAGCTAAGAGATGTTTTCTAAACACCTCTTCTGTAAGGAAAACAAACTCTATTCTTCTCCTATAAAGAAATCATGTTTTCCTTTCTTTTTTCTCTTTCAAAGAAGGGGAACTAAAGTGAGATATGTCCTCAATCTCTGAGCTAATTCTCACTTTCTCCTTCCTTTAAAAGAGAAAGTTATGAATTCATTTGCTCCTCTCTTCCATAAGTAATGCATAAACCCTCATTACATACATTCCTATGAAGATGGAGAACAAATTTCCCATAAATATTGAAGGTGTATATGGTGAAGAGTGTAGAAAATAAATTCTTTATAGGGGTCAAATCCCTCTACTAGAATGGTGAGCAATGATATGACATGATACCATAAACACATGTGTATCCATACTAAAGAAACCATCTCTGCTAACCATCATCTATGTATGGACCTATATGATCCACCTACACTAATGGAATTATCCTACATGAGACTATAAAGTGAGTATGTGATATCCATGGTGATAAAATCACCTATCACATTCTCATTGGAAGAATATATCTTCCCTAAACTATGAAAGATAACTCCCAATCCTAAGGAGATATCTACTAAGAGCTCTCCTCTAATCTAGTGAGACATGTCGCCATGAATGATGAGCTCTTTTCTCCCTCGCCATAGAAGAAGAGTGCTCAAAGGGAAGTCCTTTCCATCATCCCATACCAATGGAACCTTATTCCAATTTATGGTTTCATAACTACACTAAACCGAATATATATTCCACATATATGTATGGAATTTGTAGGCGGAATCTAATGAGTCCCATGTGCTCAACTCATGCTGGTGGACTCAAATGAATCCCATGTCCTTGAACTGGTACATTTTGGTTCTAGTCAACGTGTGACAATGGATATCCCTTTCTTATTCCAAACTAACTTGTTCCTAGGTACCAAGACAAGGTCTAAGTACCTCTCTATAGATCCTAACATACATATATGTATTGGGTACCTCGACTATTCCTGACTAAGGGATCTACACTCTATATCATAGAGCTAGTGCCATGACTATGACCATCCTATCCCATCGATGCTCTCTCATGAAACCCATCTTTGTGATCCCATATTATTGGTTTCCTTAGTAGTGTAGCAAAAATGCTTCACTACTTACTCAAGTGATGTGCATGAGTGAAACTAGTCACTCTTTGGGTATTCCTTATAATACCCCATAGTCTCTTAATCATATTGTGAGACTCTTGTGAAGATAAGTGAATCTTTAATACCTCAGAGATTATCATAAATGTATCTCCTGTGCCTCTATGAAACTTCCTATAACTGTGCGCCAGTGGCTTCGAAAAGATTGGTTCCCTCATGGACAAGTGTTTGGCCCTAGGCCATTGCTGGAAATTGTGTGCCAATGGCTTAAAAAAGAGTGGTTCCCTCGTTGGACAAGAGTTTGACCCTAGGCTGCCCCTCAAAATTGTGCGCCAGTGGCTTTGAAAAGAGTGGTTCCCTCGTGGATTGATTGTTAACAAGTGTGAGTTCCTACCAGCTAGTCATATGTTGCTAGTTTTTGAGAATGAAGATATGGAGTTCCAAGTCCTAAGTGTCAGAACCTAGCAACTCGGGAGGAAGACCCTGTGTCTATTCAGATGGTCCCCAGATTTCATTCCCGACAAATTGAAATCTCTCCGCTACCCTCTTTGAGTCAAGCTCACTAACCTGCTGCACTTCTTCTACAACTTCGTGTGGGACATTGTTTCTCCAATTGGCAAGCCATTAGCTTCATGAGAGGATGTATATGGTTTCATTTATGAAGGTGCAAGCACTCTTTCAATGCTCGGTGGCATCCTCAAATCTGCATCCAGGCTGACCTCAGCACGTCGCTTCCTTCAAAGATCAAAAGTGGACTTGGGCAAAGGGGAGTTCTGGGAACAAGATGTTAATCACAAAAATCTACCTAACACGTGTTTTTGTTGTGGCCAACAAGGCCATAGGATCAAAGAGTGCTCGTTGAGACAAAAAAGCAAACAAATACAAGAAGCTCCCAAAAAAACTCAAGATAACAATGGACCATGAATCCCTGGTGAACAAAGAGGAAGCTAAGGGCTCCCAAAACCCAGAAACCAACTCAAACAGGTTTAGGGAAGTCATAAGAAGAAGGAAAAGAAGTCCCATGGCAAGATTTGAGAGAAATTGTATTCTAGATGCCCCCCCAAACAACTTGTATTGCAATCTCGAAAAGGAGATTAATGAGCTTGATTACCCAGATAGAAACTAGTTTGAGATGGACAACAATGACAAAGCCCTAGATTTCCCTAACAACAAAGAATCCAATCAGGAGGGCTAAACCACAAGCAAAGAAGACGGTTTTACCACTAGTAACAAAGACAACATGGATAATGAAAGTTCCATCATTGGATCAACTATTCTGGATATGATATCCTGTTCATTTCAACAAGAGACCTCCCACAAGGGAAAAGAACCTATTGAGCTACCCCAAAAAAATAAGTTACTAAGTTGGGACCCCTTCCCAGCAAAAAAGAAAGATGAATCCAAGAGGAGTGTTAACCGTCCGGTTGGTAAAGCCCCTTTTCCAACTATCGGAAGTGCGTTTTACCTGGTCCTTGGGTTCTTGGGAGTGGAAGGGGTCTGTAAAAACAGAGGCCCTATACTAGTTTTCCCAATACAACTACGTCAGATACAGGGGTCTATTGGAACTTAACCAGATTCGCTTATGCTCAACTACTTCAGTACTTAATTCGCTGGAGACCTTAGCACAAGAATCAAGTCACTCGTTCAGATAGATATCAAACCATTCTACAATCGACGTCACAACGAATACAGTCATGAAGGACCGAAATTCTGAAGACCATCTGTACCTACTTAAGCTTCTTACGGCGACATTAACTTACCATACCACGACAGAGTAAACATTAAAACAACGTACTCCCCGTGGTACCAGAACTACTATCTTTTACGCACAGAACTTGTTAACCATCTGGTGGATCATCTCCAGACAATCAGTTAGCCCAATACATAAAACCACACTTCCAGCAAGGATTCACAGACAGAACGTCGGACCTACGGCAGATGAGTTGCTGAAACGGGACAAGTTTGCAACCGCACGACTATCAACAAGAACGAATGCAGACAAAGATCAGACCAACAGATACACAAGTCACTTAGACAACTCAGAAATAACAAGATTAACTAATGTCAGACCACACACAGACGAACAGTCTGGTGAATTTCCCAACAAAATCCCATCTCTGCGCGTCTCTTTTTCATTGCTTTATATAAGCTTTTACAAGAATGCGCGTAACAACCTTTCGCGCGTGTTTTACAAAGATTTCTGTTATGCGAGTCTCACTGCGGCGGCCGGCTAACACTGGCACGCACGGGTGGACCCGAACCCGCAAGTTCTTACTTGGTTACTATTCTTGGACTATTCCTTCTAAATACATGTTTTGGGCTAATCTAAATGTACGGGCGATCTTTTTCTTTAATGTTTCTAATAGTTGTTTAAGTGTATCTTGCTTTAGGAGTTGTGCATCTGTTCTAACAGAGCTTAGGGCTATGGCCTCGGTGAGCATAATTTCGGCTTGGGTTTGTAAAAATGTTTCCTGTAAGTAGAAGTCGTTGGCCATCGCAGCGTCTCGAGATGATTTCATGTCAGCTAGTTGCTTCTGCAGATCAATAATCTGATCCTTCTTATTGCGTATTTGATTATCCATTCTTTCGAATTGTTGGTTCTGAAATTCTATCGTTTTGTAATAAGCATCTCTTTCTGCTTTAATGGCTGCTATCTGCTTCTGTATTTGCGGCTCTTTTATCAGATACTTGTGAAGTATATCATTTACACTTGATAAATGTTCTTTTGTCGTGTGAAGCTCATGTTTCATCTCTTTAAGTTCTCTTTGCTGTTCCTGGTTTTGCTGGTCTTTCTCCTGTAACTGAAGTCTGGTTTCTTCCAGGCAGTTACCTAAGGCAATTCTGACATCTTCGCCGTCTTTGAGTGTTTGCTTTAGGTTAGTGAGCTCTGCGTCTGCAGCCATCAGCAATTCTTCCTTTGCGTGTACTGCATTCAGTGCTTCATCTCGTTGGGTGGTCATATCTTCCTGTTCTCTTATTATTGCCTGTAACTGCTTAACCTGTTCATTAAGTGCATGGTTTTCGGCCTTTACTGTGTGTAATTCCTCTTGGAGGGGTGTGATATCCGCCTCCATTACTTCTAGTTTGTGTTGAGAATCATCTTGCACAGAGTCTGTGAGCTGTTTCAGTTGCCGCGGCAGTTGCTGTGATAAGTTGATGAGCATATGCCCTACTGCAGCTAAATCAGAAATTGCTGGGATGGCCGGATATGGAGGTTTCAAAGAGGTTTCGGCGTGGACCTGTTGGGAGTTCGGTGGCGAGTAAGTGGGTGATGAGGTTGAGGATGGAGTGGTTTCAGCAGGGTGAGTGGGGTAGACAGGTGGGATGGGTTTGAGTGGATGTTTCGGTGATGGAGGAGGGAGGATAGGGTTAGATTGTATTACCTTTTCTTTTGTCGGTTGCTCCGATTCTGCGTTTTTGGTTGTTGCGGACTCAACTGCTTTAAGCAGTGTTTCTAAAGCTTCCTTAGCTACTTGTTGTGTATCTTCTTGGTTTTGTGGCTCCGTTTTTTGCTGAGATATCTGTTCTGTCGAGACTGTTTCTGTTTCGGTCTGGTCTTGTTGCTGTTGCTGCTCCGACGCTGATGTTTGTGCAGATGACTCATGTTGCATGGAGGTGTTGGTGTCGTGGAATGTGTCTTCTTCTTGCGTATCTACTTCTTTATTTATTTCTTCATCTTCTCTGGCTGAGCCTAGTGCTTCGCTTTCCGAGGAACTTATCCTGATTCTTTTTCTTCGGAATAGCTGGTTGATTTCTTCTTCGTCTTCCTCATCGTCTTCTAACAGCTGTACGGATTCTTCCTGTCTTAGGACCGAACCTCTCGGTGGTGGTTGTGCTGCAAGGATGGTGGGGAAGAGAAATGATAGGATATGTGGCAACCTGGATCTTGGCGTGTTTCCTTTGTTCACCTGCTTCATAATGGCTACGCATTCTTTGTGTATACGGCTGAAGTAGTATGTTGCAAAGTTTACCGGTTCTCGTGAAGCTAAGTCGAGGGCTAAGTAGAATGCGCGTGATATTCCATAAGTTCGTTTCTGGAGGTTGAGTATGGCTACTAGGAATTGGAGTACAGTTCTCTCAGGTTCAGGTCTACAAAGAATGGCATACTCGTTCGACGAATACCTAGGAAATAACTGTTTCATGGTGGCTATGGGAATGTTTGGGCCATTCTGTTTGCCTTGTGCAGGAAGTCGAAATGACTGAGCGAATGTTTGAAATGTGATTACTACTCGGGAGGGTAAAGAGGTGATAGCCCACATTTTCTCTGTCGCAGGTGTGTTGGTGATGGCGGATATTATTCGGGCAAAGAAAGGGTGATTCTCCACTGAGTGCCATGGCAGCTCAGCGAAGTTGGATAATCCCCGGATGCGCAGGTACTCTCCTACATCCGTAGGGAGTCCGTCATGGAAAGCGGCATGGTTTGCCAAAGCTTCCATGGCACAATACAGTCAGCAAGCAAAACACGCAAACACAGGGTAACACAGATCACAATTACACAAATACAATAGCGTTTTTCGGCGGACTGGCGAAGATTATGTAGATGCACTGCAACTAAAAGAAATCAATCATAATAAATTATTCCGTGACGTGGATATGATAATTTCTTAACTATGGTGTGCATGCATGAACGGCTTGAACAAGACCGGGTGGCTTTAGTTATAAATAGAGTTCAAGACGCGGATATTTACACTTATTTTATTGATTATGCAAAATTTAAAAGAAAAAGAGAAGGACTGAAAAAAAAGAACGTCAAAAGTCGCGGCATTCCGCGTAATGTCTTATCGTAGATGTGACGCTTGTCGATATGGTCGCAGCTTCGAACCATTTATTACTTTTGGCAAGGGACTTCCGGTTAATGTGGTCAACCGAAATGTTACAGGGCCCACCTGTTCCGTTATTCGATAAGGGCCAAACCATCATAGCTTAAACTTGCCGGCAGAGCGATTCGATTTCGCATTGTAAAAGAGGACAAGCTGTCCTACCGTAAAAACTGGAGTTCGTATATGTCTATCATGTGTTTTGGCTTGTCTTAGCTGTACTTCCCTCATAGTCATAAAACTGTGCCATCGATGTTCGTCTAATTCTCTGAGGGTCTCCAACCGAAATGATAGAGAATCTTCCGGTAGTAATTTCTGGTTGATGGCTACTCTTAAACTTGGCACCACTATCTCCATTGGTGCTATAGCTTCGATTCCAAAGGCTAATTTGAAAGGAGTCAGTCCTGTGGTTACCTCATAAGTTGTTCGGTATGCCCATAGTACGGCAGGTAACAGTTGATCCCATCTTTCCGGTGCGTCCATAATCAATTTTCGAAGTATATTTAGCAAAGACTTGTTGGTACTCTCGGCCAGACCATTAGCACGCGGATAATATGGAGAACTAAATTTATGAGTAATCTGGAACGAATGTGAAAGTACCTTTATCAAGTTATTAGCAAAATGAGTGCCTTGATCTGTTACCAGTTCGAGGGGTAAACCAAATCTTGGAAAAACATCTGTCAGTAGGCACTTTGCTACGACAGCAACTGTAGCTGATCGTAAAGCCCATGCTTCTGCCCATCTTGTCGCATAATCAGTGCATGTTAAGATATAGTGATTATTGTTGAGAACTGAGGGTGGTGTAATGGGACCAATGAAATCCAAACCCCATTTATGGAAGGGTTCTAATGGCAGTACAGGTTGAAGAGGAAAATGATGTCGTTGTAACGGCTGTCCGGTTCTTTGGCAATTATCACAGGATTTGACAAACTGCAACACATCCTTGTACATAGTCGGCCACCAGAGTCCACTGTGCAGAATTTTCCGGTGGGTTAAATCTACAGCAAAATGGCCTCCTGTCGGGATCAAGTGAGCCAAAGTGATGACTGAGTTTACTTCGTGTGGAGGAATACAACAAAGTAGAATTCCGGTATGATCCACATAATATAGTTCACCAGCAATCAACCGGAATCGGTGGCTGAATGATGCAACTTTTCTGCGTATTGCTGTAGAAGTCTGGGATGGCAGGTATCCATTATTGAGAAAGGTCAATATCTGATCATAATAATTAGTTGGCATAGGCAGGTCGGTGCTTTCATCGTGAGTTGGTTCAGAAGTATAGATCGCTGGAGTTATGTCATCTACACCTACCGGAGCCTCACCGAAATCTAGGCGAGACAGAAAATCTGCTAAGGCGTTTGAGGTGCCTGGTCTATGTATAACTTCATAGTCAAATTCTTGCAAAAGCAGCACCCATCGTGCTAACCATCCTCCCAAATGCTGTTGCCGAACTAGATAAATAAGTGCAGCATGATCTGTGTGGAAAGTGAATTTACGGCCCAGTAGATAATGTTTGAACTTTTTGATCGAATACACTAGACCTAAACATTCTCGTTCTGTTACCGAGTAATTCCGTTCAGCAGGGGCTAGTCTTTGACTGGCGTAATACACAGGTCTGAACCATTTATCGGTCGTTTGCATTAGGACGCTGCCAATAGCTATATCTGAAGCATCAACAAATACATGGAAGGGGTGATCCTAGTCGGGGGGTTGTAATATGGGAACCTGTGTTAATAAACACTTTAATCGATCAAACGCTATCTGGCATTCCTCAGTCCATACAAATTGTCGTGGGGTCTTGGTGATTACTCTATTCAGTGGTACTGCCAAATGGGCAAGCCAGCGTAAGTGTCGTCCATGCCATCTAACTTGGCCCATAAAGCGCATTACTTCCTTAGGTGTTGTTGGTGCAGGCGCTTCTAATACTGCTAAAATCTTATCAGGATCTACTTGAATGCCTTGTGCAGACACAATATGACCAAGTAATTTTCCACAGGAGATCACGAATAAAGACTTGTTTGGATTTAAACACAACTTGTATTTTCTGCATTTTTCGAAACAACACTGTAAATGGAGCAGATGTACTATCATTTTGCCAAATACTGAAAAATCGTCGAGATAAACTTGCATAAAAGAAGTAAGGTAAGGTGAAAATATCTCTTGCATGCATCTTTGAAAAGTACTGGGAGCATTTCATAGACCAAACCACATAACAGTGCATGCGAACACACCCTAAATGGTGATGAATGCGGTCTTCGGAATGTCCTGTTCAGCCATCCTAACTTGATTATATCCACTGTATCCATCTAAAAAGGGATACATTTCGTGCCCTGCCACCCTATCAAGCATGGTGTCCAGGAAAGGTAATGGGAATGGATCTGGAATCGTAGCTGCATTTAGCTTTCGGTAGTCTACACAAATGCGGAGCTGCTTGTTCTTTTTCGGTACAATAACAATTGGTGATATCCACTCCGCGTGCTCTATAGGTACAATGAATCCAACCTTCAATAGCCTATCCAATTCTGCCTTTACCTGTGCTGCGTAGTTCGGGTTCATTCGATAGCTGGATTGTTTGATTGGCCTTGTCTCCGGCTTGAGCATAACCCTGTGTTGATAGATGCGCGGATCCAGACCCTTCATATCCTTATAATCCCAAGCAAAAATGTCAGAAAATTCCCTGAGAAGCTGAAGTAATTCTGCTTGACATTTTTCTGGTAAGTTTTCTTTTATCTTGACTGGGCGTGGATGGTTTGCATCTCCCAAATTATAAGTTACTAATTGATCTTCTGGCACATAAAATTGTCGCGGCTTCTCGGTGTCGTCTGCTTGTTTGAAAAGTTGTTGTAGTTCGGCGTCGTCTGTAGCAGCAATATATTCTTTCTTATCTTCTTTTGTTACAGGTGTCATTGAGCAGACTGAGGAGCTCCAATTATCTACAGCAGCTTGTAGGTCAATGGTTCCTAAGGAAATCAAATCAATGTTGTTCTTTAAAAACTCTTCTTCTTTGTCATCTGATAGTCCGTCTAGCATATGAACGGGCTCTGCGAAATATGGTCTAGCATGTAATTCACAGGACTGTATAGCGTCTAATTTTACAACAACTCTTCGATTTTTATCCTTGAACGTGAGCTCCTGTGCGGACCAGTCTTGTATCACCTTAGCTTGCTTAAGCCAGGGGCGACCGAAAAGGAGATTATAATCCAGGGTGGATTCCGGCAATAATAAGACGACAAAGGTCATCTTAAATGTGGTGCCTTGCAAAGTTATTGGTATGTTCCGAACAAGCCCTACTGGGTGGACTCTAGACTGGTCAGCCATTCTAACAAAAAATTGGACCGATTCTATTTTAGTCCATCCTAGTTTCTTGCATAGTGCAACAGTAGCAATATTCACACCAGACCCTTCATCAATTAATACCTGTGTGATTTTATGACTATTATACCATACCGTAATCAGAGGAACTGAATGATCGACCGTAGAATCTGGTTCCGGTTGTACAGTGGTGGTGGTCGGAATGCAAGCAGATTCGGTAGCAAATTGTTGTCGGAATTGCTTGCGGACTCCTGGTACTAATGCCAGTAATTGGCCAAGAGGAAGTGTAATGGATGCTTTGGATAGAATCTCCCAGGCTTGTTGTGATTGATTTGTAATTTTCGCAGATTTTGAAGATGATGCACCGGCTGGTGCTGATGTACCTGCTACAGATGATGTTTCTGCTTCTGTGTTAGCAGCATGATCTTGTGTTGCTTCCTGAGTTAACGGAGCTTGGGTTACCAGAATTGGATCGGGAAACACTGGTGGTTCTGATGCAATCCATTGATTAGCCTTTTCATATGTTCGTTTTTGTTCTTGAATACCGGGTTCAAATATCTCAGCCGCTGGTTGTAATGGTCTACCAGATCTGGTCTGAACAGCGGCAGCTTGTGTTTCTACCGGCGTGATCTGAACCATATTTGTCATCGGATTTTGCCGTTCCTTCTTCCTTTGGTCATACTCAGCTGCGTCTTTGCAGAACCTTCTAATATGTCCGAATTCACCACAAAAATGACAACGCGGTGGTGGCAAATTGGGGTTTTCCGGTGTCTGTACGGTCTGCCAGCGGTTTGCGTTATAGTTGTTGTTCCTCTGTCCTCTGTAATTTTGATAACCTTGTTGCTGGTTGTTTCTCATCTGCGGAGGCACATAGTGATTTGCTAGTTGCCCTGGTTCCTGTATAATTGCATTGATCGTCGCTGTCCCTTGTACTTTAGCGTTATAGGCGCAGTTTTCGGTGGTGTGTCCGGTGGTGTTGCAGATGGCACAAAATAGCTGATTCAGTGCACAAGTGGCCCTGGTATGGCCCGAATTCTTACAGGTGGTGCAATACATTTGCCTTGTTAGATCTTCTGCACCGTTTTTGTTTGTCTTTAACCACTCCAGATCTTCTGTAAATCCCTCGACTTTGTTCTCTAGTTGTAGAGCCATCGCAATTACTGCATCTAGGGTCATTGCTCTGACACACCGAATAATCATGATCTGTTTGAGTTGTGGATTCAGTCCATTAATAAACCATTGAGTAATGACATCATCCGGCAGGTTGGCATGTGCTGGTGGCAATTGCCGCAAGTGTGTTCTGAATAAAGTGGCGTATTCTTGCACTGTTTGGTTTACTTTCTGTCTATTGTTTTGTAAGTAGTCGAAAATTTCTGCGGGATTCTTCTTTAGTCTAAATCTTTGCAGAAATGCATCCCTCACTGCTTCATAGGTGCCGAAGTGATTTATATCATACTCTGTAAGCCATCTAGCGGCTTCATTGACCAAGGTGGACTGGAAAAGGATGGCCTTATACGCCGGGTCAATGGGGTGATTGAGTACTGCATAACTAATCTCAAAAGTACGTACATGCGCGTCTGGATCATCCCCTAGAAATCCACCGAATTTAGTGTACGTTATGCCTGTCGGCGGCGGCCTGGGTGGATATACTTGTTGCTGTTGTTGTTGCTGCCCGTTCATTGTGCCGCTAATTATATAGTGACTACTTCCTGTGTTCTGAGGTTGAATATCTGGATCTTCAGAATCTGCCTCCTCAGCCTGTGTACTATCTGGTTCGAAAATCTTGCTCAGTATGTTGCGAATCTCGGCTTCAAACAAACTTCCTTCCCTTTTGAAGTCAACCGTAGGGAAGTTTACTCCTAATGACGGAGTGTAAGTTAATGATTCACCAAAAAGTGGTAACCTGTTACCGAAAAACTGCACCGAAATGCCACCGGAAGGTGTTGCTTTTCCACCAGTGCAGGCTGTTTTCTTCTCTTTACTGCTTTCTTCGGCAAGCTCGTTGCTATTCGTTAACAATTTTGAATCTCCAATCAAAGCGGGTAAGCTAACTTCAGATTACGTCCTGGTAGATTCTGGAATTACTGTATTTTCGACAGATCGTGCCGAAACAGTACCGGAATCTATCAGAGATGCAGAAAAATCAAACGGAATATGACCGGAATCGTCAGTAACGTTTCTTTCTTTCTTGTCAACAGGTTTGGATCTTCCTGTGCTTCTACCTCCTGGAGGCGTTCTTAGTGGATTAGGTATTCTTAACTGTTTGTTCTTTGGATATGTCTCACCGGATCGAGTAACCGGCATATACTACTCGTACTATACTTCTTTAAAGTTGTCCAAAAACAATGACTATCCTTGCAGTCGATCAGCGTTCGTTCTAAATATTACGTTCGTCACACAAATGGTAATCTTTATACTTCTTGCATCAGCGAAATGGAAATCTTGATGCCACGTCCCCAGCGGGATCGCCAGTGTTAACCGTCCGGTTGGTAAAGCGCCTTTTCCAACTATCGGAAGTGCGTTTTACCTGGTCCTTGGGTTCTTGGGAGTGGAAGGGGCCTGTAAAAACAGAGGCCCTATACTAGTTTTCCCAATACAACTACGTCAGATACAGGGGTCTATTGGAACTTAACCAGATTCGCTTATGCTCAACTACTTCAGTACTTAATTTGCTGGAGACCTTAGCACAAGAATCAAGTCACTCGTTCAGATAGATATCAAACCATTCTACAATCGACGTCACAGCGAATACAGTCATGAAGGACCGAAATTCTGAAGACCATCTGTACCTACTTAAGCTTCTTACGGTGACATTAACTTACCATACCACGACAGAGTAAACATTAAAACAACGTACTCCCCGTGGTACGAGAACTACTATCTTTTACGCACAGAACTTGTTAAGCATCTGGTGGATCATCTCCAGACAATCAGTTAGCCCAATACATAAAACCACACTTCCAGCAAGGATTCACAGACAGAACGTCGGACCTACGGCAGATGAGTTGCCGAAACGGGACAAGTTTGCAACCGCACGACTATCAACAAGAACGAATGCAGACAAAGATCAGACCAACAGATACACAGGTCACTTAGACAACTCAGAAATAACAAGATTAACTAACGTCAGACCACACACAGACGAACAGTCTGGTGAATTTCCCAACAAAATCCCATCTCTGCGCGTCTCTTTTTCATTGCTTTATATAAGCTTTTACAAGAATGCGCGTAACAACCTTTCGCGCGTGTTTTACAAAGATTTCTGTTATGCGAGTCTCACTGCGGCGGCCGGCTAACACTGGCACGCATGGGTGGACCCGAACCCGCAAGTTCTTACTTGGTACTATTCTTGGACTATTCCTTCTAAATACATGTTTTGGGCTAATCTAAATGTACGGGCGATCTTTTTCTTTAATGTTTCTAATAGTTGTTTAAGTGTATCTTGCTCTAGGAGTCGTGCATCTGTTCTAACAGAGCTTAGGGCTATGGCCTCGGTGAGCAAAATTTCGGCTTGGGTTTGTAAAAATGTTTCCTGTAAGTAGAAGTTGTTGGCCATCGCAGCGTCTCGGGATGATTTCATGTCAGCTAGTTGCTTCTGCAGATCAATGATCTGATCCTTCTTATTGCGTATTTGATTATCCATTCTTTCAAATTGTTGGTTCTGAAATTCTATCGTTTTGTAATAAGCATCTCTTTCTGCTTTAATGGCTGCTATCTGCTTCTGTATTTGCGGCTCTTTTATCAGATACTTGTGAAGTATATCATTTACACTTGATAAATGTTCTTTTGTCGTGTGAAGCTCATGTTTCATCTCTTTAAGTTCTCTTTGTTGTTCCTGGTTTTGCTGGTCTTTCTCCTGTAACTGAAGTCTGGTTTCTTCGAGGCGGTTACCTAAGGCAATTCTGACATCTTCGGCATCTTTGAGTGTTTGCTTTAGGTTAGTGAGCTCTCCGTCTACAGCCATCAGCAATTCTTCCTTTGCGTGTACTACATTCAATGCTTCATCTCGTTGGGTGGTCATATCTTCCTGTTCTCTTATTATTGCCTGTAACTGCTTAACCTTTTCATTAAGTGCATGGTTTTCGGCCTTTACTGTGTGTAATTCCTCTTGGAGGGGTGTGATGTCTGCCTCCATTACTTCTAGTTTATGTTGAAAATCATCTTGCACAGAGTCTGTGAGCTGTTTCAGTTGCCGCAGCAGTTGTTGTGATAAGTTGATGAGCATATGTCCTATTGCAGCTAAATCAAAAATTGCTGGGATGGCCGAAATTGGAGGTTTCGAAGAGGTTTCGGCGTGGAGCTGTTGGGAGTTCGGTGGCGAGTAAGTGGGTGATGAGGTTGAGGATGCAGTGGTTTCAGCAGGGTGAGTGGGGTAGACAGGTGGCATGGGTTTGAGTGGATGTTTCGGTGAGGGAGGAGGGAGGATAGGGTTAGATTGTATTACCTTTTCTTTTGTCGGTTGCTCCGATTCTGGGTTTTCGGTTGCTACGGACTCAACTGCTTTAAGCAGTGTTTCAAAAGCTTCCTTAGCTACTTGTTGTGTATCTTCTTGGTTTTGTGGCTCCGTTTGTTGCTGAGATATCTGTTCTGTCGAGACTGTTTCTGTTTCGGTCTAGTCTTGTTGCTGTTGCTGCTCTGACGCTGATGTTTGTGCAGATGAATCATGTTGCATCGAGGTGTTGGTGTCGTGGAATGTGTCTTCTTCTTGCGTATCTACTTCTTTATTTATTTCTTCATCTTCTCCGGCTGAGCCTAGTGCTTCGCTTTCCGAGGAACTTATCCTGATTCTTTTTCTTCGCAATAGCTGGTTGATTTCTTCTTCGTCTTCCTCATCGTCTTCTAACAGTTGTACGGATTCTTCCTGTCTTAGGACCGGACCTCTCGGTGGTGGTTGTGCTGCAAGGATGGTGGGGAAGAGAAATGATAGGATATGTGGCAACCTGGATCTTGGCGTGTTTCCTTTGTTCACCTGCTTCATAATGGCTACGCATTCTTTGTGTATACGGCTGAAGTAGTATGTTGCAAAGTTTACCGGTTCTCGTGAAGCTAAGTCGAGGGCTGAGTAGAATGCGCGTGATATTCCATAAGTTTGTTTCTGGAGGTTGAGTATGGCTACTAGGAATTGGAGTGCGGTTCTCTCAGGTTCAGGTCTACAAAGAATGGCGTACTCGTTCGACGAATACCTAGGAAATAACTGTTTCATGGTGGCTATGGGAATGTTTGGGCCATTTTGTTTGCCTTGTGCAGGAAGTCGAAACGATTGAGCGAATGTTTGAAATGTGATTACTACTCGGGAGGGAAAAGAGGTGATAGCCCACATTTTCTCTGTCGCAGGTGTGTTGGCGATGGCGGATATTATTCGGGCAAAGAAAGGGTGATTCTCCACTGAGTGCCATGGAAGCTCAGCGAAGCTGGATAATCCCCGGATGCGCAGGTACTCTCCTACATCCGTAGGGAGTCCGTCATGGAAAGCGGCATAGTTTGCCAAAGCTTCCATGGCGCAATACAGTCAGCAAGCACAACACGCAAACACAGGGTAACAAAGATCACAATTACACAAATACAATAGCGTTTTTTGGTGGACTGGCGAAGATTATGTAGATGCACTGCAACTAAGAGAAATCAATCACAATAAATTATTCCGTGACGTGGATATGATAATTTCTTAACTATGGCGTGCATGCATGAACGGCTTGAACAAGACCGGGCGGCTTTAGTTATAAATAGAGTTCAAGACGCGGATATTTACACTTATTTTATTGATTATGCAAAATTTAGAAGAAAAAGAGAAGGACTGAAAAAAAAGAACGTCAAAAGTCGCGGCATTCCGTGTAATGTCTTATCGTAGATGTGACGCTTGTCGATATGGTCGCAGCTTCGAACCATTTATTACTTTTGGCAAGGGAATTCCGATTAATGTGGTCAACCGAAATGTTGCAGGGCCCACCTGTTCCGTTATTCGATAAGGGCCAAACCATCGTAGCTTAAACTTGCCGGCAGAGCGATTCGATTTCGCATTGTAAAAGAGGACAAGCTGTCCTACCGTAAAAACTAGAGTTCGTAGATGTCTATCATGTGTTTTGGCTTGTCTTAGCTGTACTTCCCTCATAGTCATAAAACTGTGCCATCGATGTTCGTCTAATTCTCTGAGGGTCTCCAACCGAAATGACAAAGAATCTTCCGGTAGTAATTTTTGGTTGATGGCTACTCTTAAACTTGGCACCACTATCTCCATTGGTGCTATAGCTTCGATTCCAAAGGCTAATTTTAAAGGAGTCAGTCCTGTGGTTACCTTATAAGTTGTTCGGTATGCCCATAGTACAGCAGGTAACAGTTGATCCCATCTTTCCGGTGCGTCCATAATCAATTTTCGAAGTATATTTAGCAAAGACTTGTTGGTACTCTCGGCCAGACCATTAGCACGCGGATAATATGGAGAACTAAATTTATGAGTAATCTGGAACGAATGTGAAAGTACCTTTATCAAGTTATTAGCAAAATGAGTGCCTTGATCTGTTACCAGTTCGAGGGGTAAACCAAATCTTGGAAAAACATCTGTCAATAGGCACTTTGCTACCACAACAACTGTAGCTGATCGTAAAGCCCATGCTTCTGCCCATCTTGTCGCATAATCAATGCATGTTAAGATATAGTGATTATTGTTGAGAACTGAGGGTGGTGTAATAGGACCAATGAAATCCAAACCCCATTTCTGGAAGGGTTCTAATGGCAGTACAGGTTGAAGAGGAAAATGATGTCGTTGTAACGGTTGTCCGGTTCTTTGGCAATTATCACAGGATTTGACAAACTGCAACACATCCTTGTACATAGTCGGCCACCAGAGTCCACTGTGCAAAATTTTCCGGTGGGTTAAATCTACAGCAAAATGACCTCCTATCGGGATCGAGTGAGCCAAAGTGATGACTGAGTTAACTTCGTGTGGAGGAATACAACGAAGTAGAATTCCAGTATGATCCACATAATATAGTTCACCAGCAATCAATCGGAATCGGCGGCTGAATGATGCAACTTTTCTGCGTATTGATGTAGAAGTCTGGGATGGCAGGTATCCATTATTGAGAAAGGTCAATATCTGATCATAATAATTAGTTGGCATAGGCAGGTCGGTGCTTTCATCGTGAGTTGGTTCAGAAGTATAGATCGCTGGAGTTGTGTCATCTACACCTACCGGAGCCTCACCGGAATCTAGGCGAGACAAAAAATCTGCTAAGGCGTTTGAGGTGCCTGGTCTATGTATAACTTCATAGTCAAATTCTTGCAAAAGCAGCACCCATCGTGCTAACCATCCTCCCAAATGCTGTTGCCGAACTAGATAAATAAGTGCAGCATGATCTGTGTGGAAAGTGAATTTACGGCCCAGTAGATAATGTCTGAACTTTTTGATCGAATACACTAGACCTAAACATTCTCGTTCTGTTACCGAGTAATTCCGTTCAGCAGGGGCTAGTCTACGACTGGCGTAATACACAGGTCTGAACCATTTATCGGTCGTTTGCATTAGGACACTGCCAATAGCTATATCTGAAGCATCAACAAATACATGGAAGGGGTGATCCCAGTCGGGGGGTTGTAATATGGGAACCTGTGTTAATAAACACTTTAATCGATCAAACGCTATCTGGCATTCCTCAGTCCATACAAATTGTCATGGGGTCTTGGTGATTACTCTGTTCAGTGGTACTGCCAAATGGGCAAGCCAGCGTAAGTGTCGTCCATGCCATCTAACTTGGCCCATAAAGCGCATTACTTCCTTAGGTGTTGTTGGTGCAGGCGCTTCTAATACTGCTGAAATCTTATCGGGATCTACTTGAATGCCTTGTGTAGACACAATATGAACAAGTAATTTTCCACAGGAGACCGTGAATATAGACTTGTTTGGATTTAAACAGAGCTTGTATTTTCTGCATTTTTCGAAATAGCACCGTAAATGGAGCAGATGTACTATCATTTTGCCAAATACTGAAAAATCGTCGAGATAAACTTGCATAAAAGAAGTAAGGTAAGGTGAAAATATCTCTTGCATGCATCTTTGAAAAGTAGTGGGAGCATTTCGTAGACCAAACCACATAACAGTGCATGCGAACACACCCCAGTTGGTGATGAATGCGGTCTTCGGAATGTCCTGTTCAGCTATCCTAACTTGATTATATCCACTGTATCCATCTAAAAAGGAATACATTTCGTGCCTTGCTACCCTATCAAGCATGGTGTCCAGGAAAGGTAATGGGAATGGATCTGGAACCGTAGCTGCATTCAGCTTTCGGTAGTCTACACAAATGCGGAGCTGCTTGTTCTTTTTCGGTACAATAACAATTGGTGATATCCACTCCGTGTGCTCTATAGGTACAATGAATCCAACCTTCAATAGCCTATCCAATTCTGCCTTTACCTGTGCTGTGTAGTTCGGGTTCATTCGATAGCTGGATTGTTTGATTGGCCTTGTCTCCGGCTTGAGCATAACCCTGTGTTGATAGATGCGCGGATCCAGACCCTTCATATCCTTATAATCCCAAGCAAAAATGTCAGAAAATTCCCTGAGAAGCTGAAGTAATTCTGCTTGAAATTTTACTGGTAAGTTTTCTTTTATCTTGACTGGGCGTGGATGGTTTGCATCTCCCAAATTATAAGTTACTAATTGATCTTCTGGCACATAAAATTGTCACGGCTTCTCGGTGTCGTCTGCTGGTTTCAAAAGTTGTTGTAGTTCGGCGTCGTCTGTAGCAGCAATATCTTCTTTCTTATCTTCTTTTGTTACAGGTGTCATTGAGCAGACTGAGGGGCTCCAATTATCTACAGCAGCTTGTAGGTCAACGTTTCCTAAGGAAATCAAAGCAATGTTGTTCTTTAAAAACTCTTCTTCTTTGTCATCTGATAGTCCGTCTAGCATATGAACGGGCTCTGCGAAATATGGTCTAGCATGTAATTCACAGGGCTGTATAGCGTCTAATTTTACAACACATCTTCGATTTTTATCCTTGAACGTGAGCTCCTGTGCGGACCAGTCTTGTATCACCTTAGCTTGCTTCAGCCAGGGACGACCGAAAAGGAGATTATAATCCAGGGTGGATTCCGGCAATTCTAAGACGACAAAGGTCATCTTAAATGTGGTGCCTTGCAAAGTTATTGGTATGTTCCGAACAAGCCCTACTGGGTGGACTCTAGACTGGTCAGCCATTCTAACAGAAAAATGGACCGATTCTATTTTAGTCCATCCTAGTTTCTTGCATAGTGCAGCAGTAGCAATATTCACACCAGACCCTCCATCAATTAATACCTGTGTGATTTTATGACTATTATACCATACCGTAATCAGAGGAACTAAACGATCGACCGTAGAATCTGGTTCCGGTTGTACACTGGCGGTGGCTGGAATGCAAGCAGATTCGGCAGCAAATTGTTGTCGGAATTGCTGGCGGACTCCTGGTACTAATGCCAGTAATTGGCCAAGAGGAAGTGTAATGGATGCTTTGGATAGAATCTCCCAGGCTTGTTGTGATTGATTTGTAATTTCCGCAGATTTTGAAGATGATGCACCGGCTGGTGCTGATGTACCTGCTATAGATGATGTTTCTGCTTTTGTGTTAGCAGCATGATCTTGTGTTGCTTCCTGAGTTAACGGAGCTTGGGTTACCGGAATTGGGTCGGGAAATACTGGTGGTTCTGATGCGATCCATTGATTAGCCTTTTCATATGTTCGTTTTTGTTCTTGAATACCGGGTTCAAATATCTCAGCCGCTGGTTGTAATGGTCTACCAGATCTGGTCTGAACAACGGCAGCTTGTGTTTCTACCGGCGTGATCTGAACCATATTTGTCATCGGATTTTGCCGTTCCTTCTTCCTTTGGTCATACTCAGCTGCGTCTTTGCAGAACCTTCTAATATGTCCGAATTCACCACAAAAATGACAGCGTGGTGGTGGCAAATCGGGGTTTTCCGGTGTCTGTACGGTCTGCCAGCGGTTTGCGTTATAGTTGTTGTTCCTCTGTCCTCTGTAATTTCGATAACCTTGTTGCTGGTTGTTTCTCATCTGCGGAGGCACATAGTGATTGGCTGGTTGCCCTAGTTCCTGTATAATTGCATTGATCGTCGCTGTCCCTTGTACTTTAGCGTTATAGGCGTAGTTTTCGGTGGTGTGTCCGGTGGTGTTGCAGATGGCACAAAATAGCTGATTCAGTGCACAAGTGGCCCTCGTATGGCCCGAATTCTTACAGGTGGTGCAATACATTTGCCTTGTTAGATCTTCTGCACTGTTTTTGTTTGTCTTTAACCACTCCAGATCTTCTGTAAATCCCCCGACTTTGTTCTCTAGTTGTAGAGCCATCGCAATTACTGCATCTAGGGTCATTGCTCCGACACACCGAATAATCATGATCTGTTTGAGTTGTGGATTCAGTCCATTAATAAACCATTGAGTAATGACGTCATCTGGCAGGTTGGCATGTGCTGGTGGCAATTGCCGCAAGTGTGTTCTGAATAAAGTGGCGTATTCTTGCACTGTTTGGTTTACTTCTGTCTATTGTTTTGTAAGTAGTCGAAAATTTCTACGGGATTCTTCTTTAGTCTAAATCTTTGCAGAAATGCATCCCTCACTGCTTCATAGGTGCCGAAGTGATTTATATCATACTCTGTAAGCCATCTAGCGGCTTCATTGACCAAGGTGGACTGGAAAAGGATAGCCTTATACGCCGGGTCAATGGGGTGATTGAGTACTGCATAACTAATCTCAAAAGTACGTACATGCACGTCTGGGTCATCCCCTGGAAATCCACCGAATTTAGTGTACGTTACGCGTGTCGGCGGCGGCCTGGGTGGACATACTTGTTGCTGTTGTTGTTGCTGCCCGTTCATTGTGCGGCTAATTGTATAGTGACTACTTCTTGTGTTCTGAGGTTGAATATCTGGATCTTCAAAATCTGCCTCCTCAGCCTGTGTACTATCTGGTTCGAAAATCTTGCTCAGTATGTTGCGAATCTCGGCTTCAAACAAACTTCCTTCCCTTTTGAAGTCAACCGTAGGGAAGTTTACTCCTAATGACAGAGTGTAAGTTAATGATTCACCAAAAAGTGGTAACCTGTTACCGAAAAACTGCACCGAAATGTCACCGGAAGGTGTTGCTTTTCCACCAGTGCAGGCTGTTTTCTTCTCTTTACTGCTTTCTTCGGCAAACTCATTGCTATTCGTTAACAATTTTGAATCTCCAATCAAAGCGGGTAAGCTAACTTCAGATTGCATCCTGGTAGATTCTGCAATTACTGTATTTTTGACAAATCGTGCCGAAACAGTACCGGAATCTATAAGAGATGCAGAAAAATCAAACGGAATATGACCGGAATCATCAATAACGTTTCTTTCTTTCTTGTCAATAGGTTTGGATCTTCCTGCGCTTCTACCTCCTGGAGGCGTTCTTAGTAGATTAGGTATTCTTAACTGTTTGTTCTTTGGATACGTGTCACCGGATCGAGTAACCGGCATATACTACTCGTACTATACTTCTTTAAAGTTGTCCAAAAACAATGACTATCCTTGCAGTCGATCAGCGTTCGTTCTAAATATTACGTTCGTCACACAAATGGTAATCTTTATACTTCTTGCATCAGCGAAATGGAAATCTTGATGCCACGTCCCCAGCGGGATCGCCAGTGTTAACCATCCAGTTGGTAAAGCGCCTTTTCCAACTATCGGAAGTGCGTTTTACCTGGTCCTTGGGTTCTTGGGAGTGGAAGGGGCCTGTAAAAACAGAGGCCCTATACTAGTTTTCCCAATACAACTACGTCAGATACAGGGGTATATTGGAACTTAACCAGATTCGCTTATGCTCAACTACTTCAGTACTTAATTCGCTGGAGACCTTAGCACAAGAATCAAGTCACTCGTTCAGATAGATATCAAACCATTCTACAATCGACGTCACAGCGAATACAATCATGAAGGACCAAAATTCTAAAGAACATCTGTACCTACTTAAGCTTCTTACGGTGACATTAACTTACCATACCACGACAGAGTAAACATTAAAACAACGTACTCCCCGTGGTACCAGAACTACTATCTTTTACGCACAGAACTTGTTAACCATCTGGTGGATCATCTCGAGACAATCAGTTAGCCGAATACATAAAACCACACTTCCAGCAAGGATTCACAGACAGAACGTCGGACCTACGGCAGATGAGTTGCTGAAACGGGACAAGTTTGCAACCGCACGACTATCAACAAGAACGAATGCAGACAAAGATCAGACCAACAGATACACAGGTCACTTAGACAACTCAGAAATAACAAGATTAACTAACGTCAGACCACACACAGACGAACAGTCTGGTGAATTTCCCAACAAAATCCCGTCTCTACGCGTCTCTTTTTCATTGCTTTATATAAGCTTTTGCAAGAATGCGCGTAACAACCTTTCACGCGTGTTTTACAAAGATTTCCGTTATGCGAGTCTCACTGCAGCGACTGGCTAACAGGAGAAAGGATAAGACCCCTTCCCACAAACAAGGCAAATTATGGCAATGATCATCATCTCTTTAAATGCTAGGGGGCTAATTGACCCCTCAAGAGCAACCATCATTGGTCAATGGCATCGTAACATTAGCCTAAACTTTGAATTTATCTGTATTCAAGAGACTAAAATTGATGGAGCAGACCTCCAAAAACATCTTAGACATGTCTCCCTGACCCATGTCTGGATCTCGTGATCGCACCCTCGGGAGTCTAGTGGGATGATAATTGGTATAAACCAATTCTAGTTTGAAAATCTTGATGACTCCACTAAAGGTCAGAGGCATCAATGGATTTCCGCTTCCTTTGGTGCCCCCTTTTGATTCATGTTAGTTTCTATGTATGCCCTAAATGGGGAGTTGGGGAGACTGGACATCTGGGCCTCCTTGGACTCACTCCCCTACAACGTACTAATTTGTGGTGACTTCAACATGGTGGGGGACATTGCAAACAGATGGAACAACAAGGGCCGGGTCATCGATAGTCGTGAGAAAGAAAATTGGGACCAAACCAGACTGTACTTGGATCTGGTCGAATTCAAAGACTCAAAAGGCTTTCATGATCAAATCTCTAAGTAGGCGAGGATTTGAGGAAAGCTAGACCAGATAGAATCTACATTGCTCAAAACATTATTCATCACTGGGGCTGCCGTTCCCTTTCGCAACGCATTGACCTAGACATCTCTGATCACTACCTGATCATTATCGCTTTCCAACCTCTCACCAAAATCCATAAGGCTCCTTGGTTTCATGCCTGCTCAACTTCCTTCTCTCTCCCCTTCGTACATCAAGAAATTGCTGAGGTGTGGAAGGAGGTGTTCGCCTCCTGCTCGTCCCCAACCAAGAGTTGGAGATGTGCTGTCAGTTCGTATAGTTGCTCGGATGATGGATCAAGTCATCCACCAAATGGATCAACACATGCACAGTGAATGCAGCAAGCTCTGGTGGTTTAATCATACTTGAAGGATAGGGTAAATGGAGTTCAAACAACTCTAATTACTTTAGTTATGAAAGAAGTAATAGATATCTCAAAATAACTAATGAGGAATGCATAACAGTCTATGCATTTAATGACCATATGGTTGAGTTGCTCTATACCTACCAATAGCATCTTGATATGATTGTAAAATTAATGATTCTTTGGTTATATGTTCTTTAATAATCTCATCTACTTCATTTTCAGTTGGCTTTGGGTGAGTACATCTAATTAGAGGTGGCGGAAATAAATTTTCACTATTCTGTGGTTCACGAGATACAATGAAAAATAAAGTTAAAAACTTTGTTAAACAATGATTATAGGATATGGAAACTAAAGATTCTTTAGTAATTTGATCTTTAATGACTTCTTCTACTTCTACCTCTTCAGACTCAATTCTACCTTCAATACTTTCAGACACAACAAAATGCTATGTGGACATCGGAAATGAAGATCAATGGAAAATAATAAATGAATTAATGATTGTGACAAGAATAGGTTTTATCAATAGTATTGCTAATGCTAGACCTTTCTTGATGATAAATTTTGCTAAAATGAGGATGAATTCTAATGAATCCTAGACAAAGATAATTATGTAAATGGCTAATATAAATGTGAGCTTTAAATTGGATCCGAAAAGGTGGGTGAAGTTGTGAATGAGCAGCTCCTATTCTTTGATCATGTAATGGCTTGATAGTCTTCTTCAATCTCTATCAACTCCTCCTTCAATACTCTTTTCTTCAATGTCTGCAAAAATCATTCAGGAAACATAAGTAAATCTTAATGACAAATAACAAACATATACATTTTAATAATTTCATTTTAATGCACATACATTCTGTTGTACACACTCATGTACTTACATGAATGTATGCTCATACACGTTCTCATACACTCTTTCACGTAAACTAACATTCCACATGCATACACATGCATCCATACATTTAATTCATATATGCAAATGCACACACTTTTGCACATGCTTCCAATACTCATTCTTACCTATGCTAACACACACACACATATCAACATATTCTAACTCATGTCTTTCTTCATATGCTAATACACTTCTTCACATATGCTAACATACATCGTAACACACACTTGTATATCATACATCACAATAACCCACTCTCTTATGCATATATATTTGCATACATGCTTTCATAGTGCACATTCAAACATCTAATGCATGCTTATATAATTATACTTGCATACCTACTCATACATGTATTTTAATTCCATATGCATACTGTTAAGCCATTTTATTTCTATACGCTGCTGTTGAGAGCCACGCGAGGCCGTCCACCACTCTTAGACACACAGAGATATCTTGTTCTATCCTCCTAGCCGCCGAGCTGCTGTGTTCTCTCAATAATGAGTTATATCTTGACTCTCTCATGTTCTTCCCTTTTATCTCTACCCAATGAGGCAACATATAATATCTTGCCAAGTGACAAAATATAACTCTAGCCTCCATGATATCATCATAACCATAAAGCCTATTATGTGACATTTCCTTCCCCTTTAAGACATTTTCCTCCTCGAAAAAGGAGATGAAATGTCCGTAATGGTAGAAGAAAGTGCTCGGACTCCGCTGAACCCCACGTACTCTATGTACATGGTCATCTCTGTGTGTTGTTTCCCCGTATCCTTCCCCTTAAGAAGTCTCATATGAGATCATCTCAAAGGTGGGAAACCGTCTGAGTGGTGCCTACTATCTCCCATATACACTCAACTTCCAAATTATCACTCCCATAGCATACAACATCATCCAGATGACCTAAGCCCATATGATGTATCCTCTGTGGAGTAATAATATAAAAAGCAAGTGTAAAGTGCCAAACTCATAAGCTTGACCATACCATAATGGAGATAGTAAACCATAAAATCCTATGAAATATAGAACATTGTCCCATAACAACTGATTCCAAACCCATCTAATACTAAATGATGGATTGCCCTCATACCACTCTAGGTCTTCCTAACCTTGAGTGTAATCACAAGTAGTAGTTTAGTCTAAACTACCTTGTGAACTATGCAAATCCATCATCAAACTCATAATTTCTTAGTAGTAAAATGTAATCTCTACATTTCACCAGCCAATAATTCTATGGTTTCTCATCCTTAACCTTTGGACTAAGTTCTATTGGAAGAGCATCTATTGGCACTAGTGCAAACTCTAAAATTTCTCTTCCCTGTAGTTTGCCATATGAATGCAGAAAGCATTCCCTTTGAGATTCAGATAATCCTTAAGTACCCATTCTCCTAACTGATGTTTACACATCATACTCATGATGTAACATCAACTAAGAGTTTGGTACCCTAATAGGTTAGATATATCTCTATCTCCTATAAACCCTGAAGAGGAGAGTCACAACTCTACTCCCAGTCTAACTAATGTCAATAACTAGATCATCTCATCTAGTCAAAGACCATCACCGGAAATAAACATAAATACTTCTCTCTAGAGTCTACAAGTGAGACTCAATCTAACCACCACGATTAACTGATCTCCCTCTTGTCTTTGATAGAAGAGTGCCCCTTCTATCTAGACAACCTAGAAGTGAGAAAGTGAAACTCTCTTTCTCTCTCTATTCAATCTCTTCTAAGTAAAAGAGCTCTAGCAGTGGAACCTACATCCTAGAGGAGAAGACAATGCTCTCCTCTATGACATCCTACATCTTTTAGCAAGGAGGAGGAGTATGGCTTGAAGTTCCAGGTATGAGCATTTTTGTTATTTTTAGAAATTAAGAGACAAGGGCAACTCTTTGAGAAGGGCAAGGAAGGAGGGAAATCATGCATATGGAGAGTATGAGATATATACTCTCACCTCGAGTCAAGGATTCCCTCAAAATACAATCAAGAGTAAGCTTAGGGAACCTCTAAAATAGCTTACTTTCATGATTTTCACATAAATTTCAGGGGTTATTTTTTATAAATAGCCATTTTGGGGAAGGGAAATGAAGCGGGATTTTTCTTGGTCTGGTAGGAAAAATCATGCACACTTATACTCTAGTGTATTGACTTCCATATACAATAAAAATATCCTAAATATACCTCAGTATGATGGGAGTTTGAAGCTCCACAAAACCCCCTTCCATCACAGTTTGACCAAAAAATTTCAGCACCTAAATCTGAGAAATTCCCATTTTGGAAGAGGGAAAAAGAGGTGCGATAGCTACGGATGGATGGGAAAACGTATATATACTGAGAGTATGGTGTATGGTCTTCTTAGACGAAACATTAGATTCATCAAAAGGATAAGTTAAGGAGGAATTTTAGTTCCTCAAAGATACCCTTTCCGCACTTTTTGGAAATAAACATAAATACTTCTCTCTAGAGTCTACAAGTGAGACTCAATCTAACCACCATGATTAACTGATCTCCCTCTTGTCTTTGATAGAAGAGTGCCCCTTCTATCTAGACAACCTAGAAGTGAGAAAGTGAAACTCTCTTTCTCTCTCTATTCAATCTCTTCTAAGGAAAAGAGCTCTAGCAGTGGAACCTATTCCACTTTCCCTTTCCCTTAGAAAGAGATTCTTTTGAATCCAATTACTCTACTCATCCATAATTGAGAACATGCGTATAAGTTCTCCGTGTTTTTTCCTTCCAAACTAGTGGAGAAAGAAACTCCCACGTGAAGGAAAATTATACTGAAAAGTAGAGTAAATGAATTCCTTCTAAAATAAAGACTAAGAGATGTTTTCTAAACACCTCTTTGTAAAGGAAAACATACTGTATTCTTCTCCTTATTCCTCATCATCCACCTCAATACATGAAGATAGATATGGCCATGCTGTTGGGAAGCTTGAATCATCTTGAATTGCCTTCAATTCCACTTTCACATCATTGAAGATGTCGATTGAATCCTCAGCCAATATGATCTTCATAGCTCTTGTATAAAGAGGTTATCAACTCTGGTTCGAACAACAACTATGAAGACCTTTTCCAAATACTCCTTAGATGAGCTCCCGATCGGGTTTTTTGCTATATATATGTGTTCAGTGGAAGGATGAGCATCAATTCGTTATAGCTTGGTGGTTAAAACTCTCTCCTCCCCAAGAGAAGGTCATGAGTCCGAATCTCAGCACCTTCACAGGCGTGTGCATGGCGCGAATCGCTGCTCTGATACCAATGTTAAGCCATTTTATTTCCGTATGCTGTGTTGAGAGCCACGCGAGGCCGTCCACCACTCTTAGTAGACACACGGAGATATCTTGTTCTATCCTCCCAGCCGCCGAGCTGCTGTGTTCTCTCAATAATGAGTTATATCTTGACTCTCTCATATTCTTCCCTTTTATCTCTACGCAATGAGGCAACATATAATATCTTGCCAAGTGACAAAATATAACTCTAGCCTCCATGATATCATCATAACCATAAAGCCTATGATGTGACACATACACTCATTTCTCTCCTACATACAAACATCACATCATGGATTAACTCATATGCATACACATGCATTAGCTTTCACATGCATCCATACATACTATCATTCCTCATCATTGTCATGCATGCATTCATTATTCATATGCATGCTCATGCATTATTCTAATATGTTCATCACCCATAGACATGTTTATAAATGCTAATATATATATCTAAAATGCACATACACTTATGCTCATGCATTCTTGCATCATGGTCACTCATTGTTATGCACTAATACTCATTAGTTCATGCATGCATACACATTAGCACATGCATCTACTAAATATGCTCATGCATATACTCAGGCTAACACTCATTGTAATGCACACATATGCATACATTTATACTTATACTAATCCATTCACTTACATGATTATGCATCTAACATGCTCACATGCACACACATCCATTAACTCTTATGTATAGGCACACACACTAACACATGCATTTATATGCTCACATATGTTCTCATGCACTTCTCATTATGTAAACATACATATGCAATCACTCTTATTTTCCTATGCTTAGAACTAAGTACTTCTCTAATTATACCATAACAATATCTAATTAAATAATACAATAACTAATTAGACCTAATTATATCTAATTAAAAAAATTCATTAATATATATCTAATTAGATTTAATTATCTCTAATTAAAACAACAAAATAACTAATTATATCTAATTAATATATATATATTCTCTCTCTCTCTCTCTCTTTGTTAACGTGTCACCGTCAGCCAATCTATTTCTCTCTCTTTCTGTCATCCTCTCTCTCTCTCTGCGGTGTTGCCGTGCATAGCCTCTATAGCTGATAGGGGAAAGGGAGGGATAAGATTTATTAAGCATAAATCTCTCTCTCTCTCTCTCTCTCTCTGTCTGAGTGTGACAATGAGCGTTCAGGGTCTCCTTTCTCCGCGATGTGTGTACAACAGTTCAGACGTATATACAACAGCAACACGCTACTAGTAGCCAACACAAATGTTCCCAAAAAATCACCGATCATCGGGCTCTCATTCTCTCTCATCAACTTTGCGTGCTCGTGTGGCGATCAAAGATGACGGAGAGAGAGTTGACCAACAATCCCTGTGGAAGCACGCCTTATAATTGGAAGAAAGGCCAGAGATCGAGGAGGGAGGGAGACTAAATGACAGATTTATTAAATCTTTTTCTAGTGATCGTGTGCATGCGCAACTATTGGGAATTGAATCTCCCAACAATATTACAACACTCTACATAAATGGAGAAAGAAGAAGAAAAGAAGAATACCTACCAAAATCATTAAGGAAAGACTAGAGCACATCACACACATATATACAAAGAGAGTCTTCTATAAACCACTCTTTTAATTTTGGCTTTTTGTCTACATCCACACTTTAACTCACTCTCACTCACCACACTTTTAATCACTTTAATTGCATAACTCTTCTACTCCTCTCTTTTGATCTACATCCTCTCATACCTTTCCCTTAAATTTACCTTTCTCACACTTTAAATACACATCTTTTTCTCACCACACTTTATCATTGACTCACATACACCACACATAAATTATCCTATTTTAATTTTTTCTTATATTTAATATAACTGGATTTTAATATTGATAATTCTTTTAAATTTAATTTAAACTTACACTAAGGCTTTAATAGAATTAAATATCTTTAATGTTCACATATACACACACTATTAAGATAGTTAATTAAGTCTTAGTTTAATTTATATTAAATAAATATATAAAATATAAGATAATTTAATTAGCTATAAACATACTTTTATTAATTCAAAGGTTTTCACTCATTAAATTAATGTTAATATTCACACACACTCATACCTACACATACAAACACACTTTGGAACCCTTTGGAACCTCATATTTATCCACCTAGCACTAACATTCATATATAAACACTCATAAACATATGTAACCCTAGAGTTTTATACCAATGCCCCATGCTTAGATGGGTACAAACAGACATTTCAATGTGGAGTTCAAGTAAACCCTAATGTGGCTATATTTAACTTCATAACTTTGTACCTCCAAGTATTCATAGAGAAAATAGATCAAATCAAGAGTGTTAAAGAGGGGTTAGAGTTAACCAATAAAAATGATTTAATTTTCTTGAACGTTAACTAGAAGGTGGAAATCTTTTCAACATCCACCCCCACCAAACCTGCACATCGTCCCAATGGGCCAAATGCAGATCTTGGGAAGCAGCATCTTGATGATCATCCTAAAAGTCAATCATATCACAACATCAATTCTTTTATAAATAAATTTTAAAGTTTTCAAATAGATCAATTTTTTTATGCATCATGCTCATGAATTTCATTTAGGTTTCAATCGGTAATGAAAAAATATCAAATTATAAAGTTAAACTATCAATTGGTTCAGTCAACAAAACATTAAACAAAGTTTTATTCATTTATAAACTTTGCAAAGATCATTATGAAACAGAATTCTTCTTCATTCACTCAAAAGAAGTTTTCTTCATATACATGCAGTCACATATGAGCAATCAATCATGCCAAAGAAATCAACTAAATCTACTCATACAAACATCCACCTTATTTGCCCAATTGTATTCCTAGATGTGTTTTCCACAACTAGCTTTCTTCATCTTAGGCTTCATAAGTATGATGTGAAATTTTCATATAGATAATGATTGTAAATACTTTTTTGGGGTGAAAGAAGGTATAACTTCCATTCATCATATATAAAGACTTAGAACATAGAGAAGTACAACCTAATAATTAAATGCACCATCAATCTTCTCATCTTCGACTTTATCATAAATTTGCCATTAAAAATCTTTAATTTATTTTGCTCAAAATTATCTTCAAAGTCTTGTTAAAAGAAATCAGCAACAACTAGACACACTAGTAGAATTAATTTGCATAACCATACATTTATCTTCATTCTACAAGAGAATTTAAAGAAAAATTCATACATCCTTTTCCATGCTCGATATGTTCATCAGATGAAATATAGCCTTTTTCTTTAAACTTTTTTTTCGTATTTTTTTAATAATTTTTTAAGGGATTCCTTTATAATGAATAAATTACAAATAAGATGAAGGGAAATAAAGTGCAAAACTTATCTATAGTATTTATAGATGGGTGCAAGACATCAATGCGAGGACCACCATTTTCTCGTTCAACAGTGGCATCTAGGCTAAATTTTGATCATAATAAGTTCCAAACTCACGAAGAGGCATATGATCATCACGTACCTTCTCATGAGAACGGATGGGAGTCTTTCTATTTTGTTCTTAATTTCATATATGATTAGGACTTACTATCATAACTTGGAATGATTGCAAATCATCCTTAGATCTAATTCTCGCATATGCAGAGCCATCATCCATTACTTTGGTTTCCATTTTGGCCTCACATATAAACAGCTGACCTAAGATAATCTCATAGGAGCAATTATCCTGAATGAAAAAATGAAATGTCTCAGAGATTCCACCTATCATGAGAGGTATATTTGCACATGCTCCTAGAGTGAACCACATCCATTGTCCGTAGTTCTCATAATCCAACCATGATTTTTATCTATTGGCCATTTAAACTTGTCATAAAGCTCTTTTGAAATCACATTAATCTCAGACCTAGAATCAATTAGGACTAAAGCAGAATATGATTTCTTTTGATCACCTAAGTTAATATTTATCTCAGGTGTGCCTCTCGCCCAAAAGCCTTTCCTAAAGTTACTCTCTGAATGTTTCATTTCATCATCTGGCACAATTGGACCTAAATTTTTTTTGTTGACATTACAAGTATTTTCCTCTTCATCCTCTGAGTCAGAAGAAAGAGATTCATGCATTAATTGAGTTACATCCGCAACATCCTGCATTTCTACCTCTTGTGAAAGAGGGAACCTCTTTCTTTTTATCAATTTAATGAAATTTTCTTTAAATTCAATTTTAGCAATAGAAAAGATTTGTTCAAGTGCCATAGTTACTGCGCTTTTCAACAAGATATCATACATTATTTCCTTTGCATCAACCTTTTGTTCTAGTTCCGATATAAGAATAGCTTTAGGAATTCTTTTTGGTTTCTTTTCTTGTTTCTCTTCAGTTTGTTTCTCTATTTTAGGAGTTTCCTCTAATTTCTCTAAAGTTTGTTTCGGTTCATTGATCATTGGTTGTTTTCCCTCCCTAATTTCTTTTCTTTTCTGTTCATTTGCTTTAGAACTTTTGCCTTGTTCAATTTGTACTTTCTTAGGCTTAGGTTCATCTCTCGTTTTGTTCCTAGTAACTCATCTTCCTGCATCATTTATATCTTGCTCATCATCCCGCTTTCTCTTTTCTTCAACATTCGCAATATGCGAATATATCAAAAATTGATCGAGGGGTGAGTTCCAAGCAGTTTTCAGCATAATGTCATCCCTAGCCTTAATTAAAGCTTCAATTCAATAGTTCCTTGTTTCTCTAGTTTGCTCGGATTCAGAGTCACTATCTGAACATTCTAATTTGACAGCAAAAGATGCTTTCTTAGATTCAGAAAGATTTTCGTAGAGCTCTGCATTCCTCCCTTTCCCCAATTCGCAGTTAAAGGAAGATTTGTTTGATAGTCACACAACCTCTTGTCTATGTCAATAACAAGCCATTGTTCTCTTGCTTCCTTTAAGGCTTCACATGTATAGATAAGATGATTTGTGGCATCACGCCAACTACATCTCCTAACATTGGGATTTCTTCGCTCGTTGAAATTCCTTGGGTTCGTGGATTGAGGAATTGTTTGAGGCACAATTGGAGGATAAGGGGTACTAATAGAGGATTGAGAGTTGAAAGAGGTTGAGGATATATAGTAGGTTGAGTTTGGGCAAAAGGTTAAGTTTGGACTGAGGGTTTATCTTGTAAATTCAATGCATACACTACATTTTGTAAAGCCGATACCTCTTTAGACATGTTTTCATGCATGTGCATCATGTTGTCCAACTTATTAAATAAAATCTCAAATTATAGCTGAGTTGGAATTTTAGATGTAGATGTAATTGGCTCAAACTTAGAGGCTATATGTGTATCTCTAGCTACATGAGTAGGAGGGAAATTGGAAGATGGTTGAGGCATCGAATCATAAAGAAGTGATTGGCGTTGCTTCATGTGAGCAACCGCCTCAACTACTGTCTTCACAACGGCCCAGTCATCTGTAAGTCCATATTTTTTACTCGGCTCTTCAAGTCTACGTTCAACCTCTACCCTTATATTTAGGGTCAAAATCTTAAGGAAATATAAGACTATGTATTGGGTAAGGGCTACCCTATCCTCTTCTGGTAATTGGGAAAATCTTTTCATAAACTCGCTATGGAGTTGAGTTAAAGAAACATGAGGTTTAGGGGAACTAATCCATTCATGAATCCCTCTTTACTATGTTGAATATAATCCTCTAGATAAAATTCTCTATGTAAATCCTTTCTGAACTCATCCCATTCATGTTTATCATGTAGTTCCATAATAGCCCTAAATGTACCTATGGCAAGTCTACCTAGATATGATTTCCATTTCGTTTCAGGCAAGCCATGAAGCTTGGCTAATTCTTTGAATGTATCTAAGTAATTTGTGACATTCACACCTGTGAACTTTCCTTTGTCCTTTAATAGAGTTTCAAAAACTTTCTAATCATGTGTCTCATGCATCATGTTCTTAAATAGTTTGTCCATTTTTATATTTTGATTTGATTTAGCTTGAACAATCCTAACAATGTCTTGAACTTTTTTCTTTACCCTTTCTTTATGTTCATCTACTAAGCCTATAATTTTGTTAGAGCCCAGTTTGAATGTTTTAAAATGTGCCAATGTTTTGCAATTAAACTAATACTTTCTACTTAAACCAAAGCTTTTGAACTTAAATCAAAGATTTGCATTTTAATCAAAACTTTACACTGTAATCAAAGAATTTGAAAGTAAAAGAAAACATACCCACGGGGCTCAAAGAAGAGGTAAAAAATAGTGCTTATGTGATTTTGAATACATTTATTGTCGTTTAATCAAATCCTAAATACATCTTTTGCTAGTATGAGTGCAAATGTTTTGTTCTTCAATGTTAGATGAGAGGGGTGACGCGAGGAGGATCACCTACTTGCCAATCTTCATGGAGGCGCTCAGATCAACAGATCAGCCCTCGACACCTAGAAGATTTTTGCAAGATAGCCATTGCTCCCAAGGATGAAGACGCTGCTGAAACAATTGTTGAATCGTATATATGCATATGCAATGAAAACTGGAAATATTAGACTGAGTTGCAAAGCCGATGGTTCATGTCGGGTTCACCAATGTCGGGTCCTGTAGATACTCAGATCATGGATCAAGTCATTTGCCAAATCGATTGGCATACGTAGGGTGTTTGAAGCAAGCTCAGGTGGTTTAATTGTACTTGAAGGATAAGGTAAATGGAGTTCAAACAGCTCTAATTACTTTAGTTATGAAAGAAGTAATAAATATCTCAAAATAACTAATGAGGAATGCCTAACAGTCTATGCATTTAATGAATGTATGGTTGAGCTACTCTATACCTAGCAATAGCATCTTGATATGATTGTAAAATTAATGATTCTTTGGTTATATGTTCTTTAATAATCTCATCTACTTTGTTTTCAGTTGGCTTTGGGTGAGTACATCTAATTACAGGTGGCGAAAATAAATTTTCAATTTTCTGTGGTTCAAGAGATGCAATGGAAAATAAAGTTAAAAACTTTGTTAAAAAATGATCGTAGGATATGGAAACTAAAGATTCTTTAATAATTTGACCTCTAATGACTTCTTCTACTTCTACCTCTTCAGACTCAATTCTAGCTTCAATACTTTCAGACACAACTAAATGCTCTGTGGACATCGGAAATGAAGATCAATGGAAAATAGTAAATGTATTAATGAATGTGACAAGAATAGGTTTTATCAATAGTACTGCTAATGCTAAACCTTTCTAAATGATAAATTTTGCTAAAATGATGATGAATTCTAATGAATCCTATACAAAATATAATAATGTAAACGGTTAATATAAATGTGAGCTTTAAATTGGATCTAGAAAGGTGGGTGAAGCTGTGAATGAGCAGATCCTATTCTCTAATCATGTAATGGCTTGATACTCTTCTTCAATCTTTATCAACTCTTCCTTCAATACTCTTTTCTTCAATGTCTACAAAAAACATTCAGGAAACATAATTAAATCTTAATGACAAATAATAAACATATACATTTTAATCATGTCATTTTAATGCACATACATTATGTTGTACACACTCATGCACTTACATGAATTCATGCTCATACACATTCGCATACACTCTTTCACGTAAACTAACATTCCATATGCATACACATGCATCCATACATTTAATTCATATATGCCAATGCACACATATTTGCACATGCTTCCAATACTCATTCTTACCTATGCTAACACACACATGTGAACATATTCTAACTCATGTGTTTCTTCATATGCTAATACACTTCTTCACATATGCTAACATACATCCTAACACACACTTGTATATAACATACATCATAATAAACCACTCTCTTATGCATATATATTTGCATACATGCTTTCATAGTGCACATTCAAACATCTAATGCATGCTTATATAATTATTCTTGCATCCCTATTCATACATGTATTTCAATTCCATATGCATACACTCATTTCTCTCCTACATACAAACATCACATCATGGATTAACTCATATGGATACACATGCATTAGCTTTCACATGCATGCATACATACTATCATTCCTCATCATTCTCATGCATGCATTCATTGTTCATGTGCATGCTCATGCATCATTCTAATATGTTCATCACCAATAGACATGTTTATAAATGCTAATATATATATATCTAAAATGCACATACACTTATGCTCATGCATTCTTGCATCATGCTCACTCATTGTTATGCACTAATACTCATTAACTCATGTATTCATACACATTAGCACATGCATCTACTAAATATGCTCATGCATATACGCATGCTAACACTCATTGTAATGCACACATATGCATACATTCATACTTATACTAATCCATTCACTTACATGATTATGCATCTAACGTGCTCACATGCACACACATCCATTAACTCTTATGTATAGGCGCACACACACTAACACATGCATTTATATGCTCACATACGTTCTCATGCACTTCTCATTATGTAAACATACATATGCAATCACTCTTATTTTCCTATGCTTAGAACTAAGTACTTCTCTAATTATACCATAACAATATCCAATTAAACAATACAATAACTAATTAGACCTAATTATATCTAATTAAAACAATGCATTAATATATATCTAATTAGATTTAATTATCTCTAATTAAAACAATCAAATAACTAATTATATATAATTAATATATATCTATTCTCTCTCTCTCTCTCTCTCTGCTCCCTCCCTCCCTCCCTCCCTCCCTCCCTCTCTCTCTCTCTATGTTAATGTGTCGTCGTCAGCCAATCTATTTCTCTCTCTTTTTGTCATCCTCTCTCTCTCTCTTTTTGTCATCCTCTCTCTCTCTCTTTCTCTCTCTCTCTCTATGATGCTATTGTGCGCAGCATCTGTAGTTGAGAGGGGAAATGGAGGGATAAGATTTATTAAGCATAAATCTCTCTCTCTCTCTCAGCATGACAGTCAGGGTCTCCTGTCCCCGCGATGTGTGTACAGCAGCTCAAACATATATACAACAGCAGCGTACTACCAGCAACCAACACAAATGTTGCCATAAAATCACCTGTCCTCTGGCTCTCATTCTCTCTCATCAACTCTACATGCTTGTGTGGCCATCAAAGATGACGGAGAGAGAGTTGACCAACAATCCCTATGGGAGCACGCCTTATAATTGCAAGAAAGGCCAGAGATCGATGAGGGAGGTAGACTAAATGACAGATTTATGAAATCTTTCTCGAGTGATCGTTTGCATGCGTAACTATTGGGAATTGAATCTCCCAACAATATTACAACACTCTACATAAATGGAGAAAGAAGAAGAAAAGAAGAATAACTGCAAAAATCATTAAGGAAAGACTAGAGCACAACACACATATATATACAAAGAGATTCTTCTATAAACCACTATTTTAGTTTTGGCTTTTTTTCTACATCCACACTTTAACTCACTCTCACTCACCACACTTTTTATCACTTTAATTGCATAACTCTTCTACTCCTGTCTTTTGATCTACATCCTCTCATACCATTCCTTTAAATTTACCTTTCTCACACTTTAAATACACATCTTTTTCTCACCACACTTTATCATTGACTCACATACACCAGACATAAATTATCTTATTTTAATTATTTCTCACATTTAATAGAATTGGATTTTAATATTAATAATTCTATAATACATTTAGTTTAAACTTACACTAAGGTTTTAATAGAATTAAATACCTTCAATATTCACATATACACACACTATTAAGGTAGTTAATTAAGTCTTATTTTAATTTATATTAAATAAATATATAAAATGTAAGATAATGTAATTAGCTATAAACATAGGTTTATTAATTCAAAGGTTTTCACTCATTAGATTAATGTTAATATTCACACACACTCATACCTACACATACAAACACACTTTGGAACCCTTTGGAACCTCATATTTATCCACCTAGCACTAACATTCATATATAAACACTCATAAACATATGTAACCCTAGAGTTTTATACCCATGCCCCATGCTTAAATGGGTACAAACAGACATTTCAATGTGTAGTTCGCGTAAACCCTAATGTGGCTATATTTAACTTCATAACTTTGTACCTGCAAGTATTCACAGAGAAAATAGATCAAATCAAGAGTGTTAAAGAGGGGTTAGAGTTAACCAATAAAAATGATTTAATTTTCCTGGACGTTAACTGGAAGGTGGAAATCATTCCGACAGCACGATTGAAAAGTCGTGGTAGATCATGATAAGAACAAGGAAGATGCTCTAGACTATTTGGCAGCCATGTAGAGAAGCTCTATATCATAGACTCTAGAGACTTGAGGAGGAGGTCAACAAAGGAAAAGCTCAATCCCAGAAGGGTCTATGAAAAATCAGAGTGCTGCTGAGATACGAGGAAGAAATACAAAGGAAAATTTTTCAAATATTCTTCAAGGAGTGGTGGGTTGGCAATGCCCGACAAACCCACCAAAGAGATGTGCATCATCTTTGAAGGAAAAAAAAACAGAGAATTGATCCCCCTATTGCTAGACTCAAATGGTGATGTATGCAATATGGAGGAAGAAAATTTTGGCCTCATTGAAGAGCACTTTACAAGACTCTTGGGGATCTGGACCCCCTCTGTAGCTCAGTGATGAGTAGCACCTCCTTTAATGTCAATCCGAGAAGATGTGAGGATGGTATGAAGACCTCGAACAAGTGATGGCACAAATGTGTGAGTGAGAAGCATACTAACATGCACACACGTACACACACGCGCACACATGGGAAGAACAAAGAGAGAGAGACAATGGAGTTCTTTATATTACTCAAAAGTGCTCTTACAAGTTCAATTCTACAACAAGCTAACCTCAAAAATGAGCTCTCTAGCTCTATTTATATTTTTTGACTAGCTTTGGCCCTGTCCAAACATAGTGTCCGGCCTAGTTAAAAATTAGGTTCTAGGGCCTATTTGGGGGCTCAAATGGAGTCTAAAAAATATGAAAATTGATAGGTAGGTACTTCTAAAGCTCCTCAAGCTCAAGGACTCCTTGGCTTGCACAAAATGGAGCTACAAAAATATGAAATGGTATTTACAAATGGCTTTTAGTGATGAAAATCACTATTTGTGTAGGGATTTCTTCTAACAATTTGACATACACTTCTTGGAGCTCCCTACTTGCTCCTTCTTCTTGTGTGTCCACCTCTCTGATGTGCTCCTGTGATTTGTCCCTGACCTTCAGCTTCATGAAAAAATGATGGCCTACTTGCTAGATCTTCTTTGACTGCTTGGCCCTTCCCGTTGGCTCCCTTGTCTTGTAAGTCCTTGACCGCCCTAACAACTGCCAACACTCCCCCCTCTCTCGCATCTGTCGTCTCTGACAGACCCTTGTTGTGTGGATCGTTGGATGTAGTACTCCCGACATCTGTGGCTGAGTGATGTTCTGCTATTCTCAGTCCTTTGGCCAAATCAGTGAGTAGGGAATCCCAGTCGACTAGCCCGGGAACTTCTGGATGTGGCATACGTAGTTTCTCTGCATGTAGAGCCTGTTCCATCGCAAATAGCTGTAATAGATGAGATGGTCTGGGAATGAATATCTCTGAATGATATTTCCAGAACCCTGTGATAAATATTTCTTCAAACGTTTGTTTGAAGCAGGCTGGTAGATACTTGATACAAGCATGCCATGCATAGACGACATTGATAGATGGTGTGGTGCTCATGTCATAAACAAGATCCTGGTTGCCTTCATTAAATCCGAGAGCTGATAAATGAGGTTCTTTGACATTCCTAAAGGTTCTGAATGTAACCAATATTAGTTCAAATATTTTGAGGCACATCTGTGCCATGATATCTGGTACATTTTTTATTCTGACTGCCTAGTGTTGGATGGTTGAAATCATGTAGTTGACCGTGGGTTGGCCAGGAGGGGGTGCTAAGTACACATAGTTGAGCCAATTTTCACATCCTTTAACTGTCAAAACTGTTTTGGTGTACTCTGGCCAAGACCTTCTTCGAAAGACAGGGTAGTAGCATGGGTTATACTTGATGTATAAAGGCATGTTATTCCAGGTGTGTACCATCTCAAGGTATGTTTCAAGCACGCGTATCCTCCAGGTAGGTTGAAATATATTCCTGTGCGTGGCGCTTGCAGGAATGTCATCTAGTGCAAACTGTGTTGCCGAGGTTGGTTCTTTTGTTGTGTGCTGCTTTATTTCAACATTATAATCTTCCATTAATATGCAGAATGGAACATACAAATCATCGGACATGCCAATCCACCTATGATGGGAGAGGTTTCTGAAATAATTCGATTTGATGAGAACTTCTTCCAATTGGGACATAGACTTTATCTGTACTACAACTCTGTCATCATGGGTTGGACCAACCTTTTCTGACCTTTGCATCCATTCAGGAGCTTCGATCTCAAGTGTGTCCATCCCATCCTCTGTGGGCTTACCCCCTGGTGCAGGCATGGGTATGTATGGGTCTTCAAAAGTCTCCTCAACTTCAATTGGAACTAAGTCCTCAGGTTCCGGCTCCACGAGGGGAGAGGGTTGTCGCTCATATTGAAGAACTTTATTTTGTAGTTCTGCCAGTTGTGCTCTGAGTTCGGCGACTTCTTCAGATGTGTCTGCTACGGCTGTGATTGCTTTTGGTGACTCTTGCTGAGCTGCCAATTGCTTTAGTAGGTCATCCCTCTCTCGTTCTAAGGCTACATGGGCTTCCAAGAGATCGGCATGTGTTTCCAACACAATTTGCATATTTTCAGATGGGATGGCCTTGAAATGCTCTGGGTCGATTTCTTGCGGTGAACCCTCCATTGTTGCTTCCAGGTTTTCTTCGTTCTGTTTCTGTAGTCGTTTATTCTCTTCGAGTGCTGTGGACATGTGCTTTTGTAGTAAGGCGAGGTTGCGTCAAAGCTTGAGATTGTCCGTTATCTGAGCGTGCAACATATCATCGAGTTGTTGTTTTTCTCCAGTATCTGGCTAGGGTGGATTGGCTACTAACTGGTCATGTTGTGCTTGCAATGTGTTATACTGTTGTTGTAACTGCCTCTTCTCCTTCTCTAAATTAATGAATCTTTCTTGCAGCGTTTCATGGTTGTTGGTAAGCATCATGGTTTCTTGTAGCGTTTCAGGTTCGTATGCTAAGCATCTAGGTGCTGGTAATGTTGTTGCAATTGAGACATACACTAGTACAACGTATTAAATACATTATTAACAAGAGTGTATGCAGGGAAGGTGTTGAATGCAGGAGGGTAGGGAAAAGGGAAAGGGAGTGTGGATGCTATGCTTGAGAAGGGTGAAGTGGGTGGTGGGGGAATGGGAGATTGTGGGAAGATGGGGGGCGGTAGAGGTGCAGAGGTGGGTGATATGTCCATGAAGTCATATGTGGACACGGTCGTGGGAGTGATGGTGTACATGGGAATTGTTGGTGTGGTGATGGTCATGAAGGTGTAAAGTGGTGTGTGCAGTTGTGAATATGAACCACCAAGAAGTGTGATAGGGGGAATGGGGTTTTCAGTGGCAACAGTTAGAATTGCAGCATCAGTGGTGGCATTTACAATAGGGGTGGTGATAGGTTGTGCGGATTGTGAGGGTTGACTCACAGTCTGTGCTTCGGTTTGGGAAGTGGACTCTGTGGCGATGACGGTGGTGGTGGCAGTGGTGGTCGGAGGTGAAGGTGGTGGAGTTGGAGGGGAGGGTGGTAAAGGGGGTGACGGGGGTGCATTGGAGGTATGGGCTTCATTAGTGTGGTAAATGGTGTGGGTTGTGCCCATGGTGGTGGATGTAGTGCTCTGTGGTTCTGATACCAAGACATTCATTTGTTTCCCTGGTCTAGGGGGACGTCTGCCATATCGTCGCTCCGATCTTCGCGAGTGTGCGAGAGCGGTATGCACTATCTCAGGTACCCCCAATGCATCAGCAATCATGTCAAGGGTTGCCCTGTATTGCTCATCCACACATTCTTCTTCCAATATCTAGTTCATGAGGGCCTTTCCTGCTGCCAAGCATAGTTTGTGTTGTTCTTGAACTCGGTTGATGGTATCATACAATCTTTTCAATTGCTTCGTATAAGCAGGGGCACCTGCAAGTTCTGGTACAACTTCTTGCTCATATTCATGCTCTTCTTTGTCGGATAGTCCTTCTTGTTCATCCTCTTGATCCTCTTCTGCAGTCTCCTCTTCATCTTCATCTACTTCCACAACTTCTGGTTGACTTGGATGGGGTTGGTCTGTAGCAGTTTGTTGCCCGCTCGCTTGCTCTGCCTCAACTTCCAAATTAACAACATTAATTATTCTTGCTACCTCCTCATCCGTTAACTCCTCTAGTGTGAAGCCATGAGGGAACTCCAACTCAGTGGGTATTGGTGGGAACACTAGATTCGTTCCTTCTGCTCTATGCCTTGGTAATCTGATAGTGAAAGGTTGCATTCGCCTTTGAAGTCGTGGAGTTGTCTCTGGTGTCAGTGTAGCACCTCGGGACTGTGCACAGGGCATCTGAACTGCTCCCCTCATTTTCTTGGATGGAGGCCCTACGGCTGATAGTCTTCGTTGAAATTCTTGCACCCTGGTCCAAACAAGTGCCCTTTGAATTGGCACACCATATGCCAAGCATCGGTAAACAATTCTTGTGAGAGCACAGCATCCATAAAGTACTAACTTTTTCTTCTTATACCACCGTTGATGTGACAAGTGTATTTGGTCGATAATCCAATCAGGCATGTTGATTGTCAAATTGAAGGCGTCTGCTAAATATAGACTCAACCAGATGTTCTTGGGTGGCATTGTGAATCTCTCTTGAGCAGGGAACGTGAAATGTTGCATGCGCATTCGGAGGTGAATGGCAATAGTTGGTGTCATTGCCACCATGTCCTTTAGTTTAGTCAGGTTCCTGTTTTTCATGTTGTCTGGGACCATTGACTCCTTCTCTGTGGGAATATGCATGCCTTTCATATCGAGAGCTTCCCTTACCAAATTGTTTGTCAATTTGAAGCGCTTCAATTCATTAGCTCTTGTAAGAGATGGTAGGACAAAGGTGCTATACCCCTTTTTCTCTTTACTGGGTGTGAAGGTGCTAATCAAGTATGAAGTCCTTAGAAAGTTCGGCTTCGGTAACTGGGCTTTGAAGTAATCATATAGTCTCGCCTTCTTCCATATTGGTTTCAACCCTGCATTGTTTTGAAGCCTCTCAAACTCTCTGGTAAAGAAATGATACCGACCCCAGCGTCCGTTGAACTCTATTTCTGCCTCCCACAAGTAAGTGCCTTCTCCAAGAGGTCCTTCCACATCACTGAACCAATGCGAGTTTTTGCTTACTGGTGATGTGTGCCCTTGGGGAGGATTCTGATTAGGTATGGCATGTAATGCTCTCAATGCTAGTGGTCTTTCCTTTAACTCCTCCTCAACCGAGAGACTTTCAATGTCCACAATCTGAGGGTTGGGTGCCTACCTGGGAGCTAGTTCCTACAGCCTCAGCCATATTGAAGGGACTGGTCACCGGTTCTGTGAGAATATACAAATGAATGTTAACATTGCAAATGGACACCAAGTGGTCATGTGTCCCCGTTACAATATTAACATGAGTTTTTAGTGATATGTTAGTTAGTCAGTGAGTGCTCGGTGATTGTGGGTGTAGTTAGGGGATGAATTGTCCTAAGAGCTAAATGGAAAGATGTAGTGTGAGAATGATGAAGTTAGTAGGTGGGTGTGAATTTACAAATGAGGGTCGGGGGTTTATTACAAGCTTTGGGCTGCCAAACACAGTGGATGGCTTCCAATTTTGGTTTTGTGGAGGCTTTGGAGGGATTTATGAGAGTGTCTGCTTGGAAATGAGGCTTTTTAGGGACCCATTTACAAGTGATTCTGCTCGTGCTCCTGGGTAAATGTGGTTTGTGTGTATTGAATAAGAGGGGGCATTGGTTGTTCGAGTGAGTGAACCATTTTGTACGTGGTGTGATTTGTGTGTAGCTATTTGAGCCCGCAAGCAAGCCTTAGGCACCAAATTTGTCTTGATTGTGGGTCAACCTTCATTGACTTCTTGGGTACCCAGATAGACTTCACTTTCACAGAAGAATTTTTGGAGGACTTCTTATTAGTGTCTTGTCGTTGATCACTAATAGGAAGTTGGGCCAGTTGTTGAGGCTTGACCGCAATAGGATGCTCACCTTTCCACACCCACACTTTTTTTGATGGTTGAGCCACCTTGCTTGGGACTTTCTTTTGGCTTCCAGCATAGGTCATCTGCTTCTTTTGCTTTTGATCCACCTTTCGTTGCCGCATCCCGATGGCCTTTGGAAAAGAAGGGAGTTCCATCGTATCCTTGACTTCTCTGTTGAGACAATCATCCTTCTGCATCACATAGTTTTGGACAAGAATAGCCTTGTCATCTTCATGTGTACTCCTGGAAGGACCAGGAGTTTGTGCCTTTCCTAGTTCCTTGAGTGCCTCATTTTTTAACTCAAGTGTAATGCGGTTCTGATTTACCCAAACCTGAAGAAGTCCACCTCTTATGTTTAGGTTGACCTCTTATGTTTAGGTTGACTGCATGATCATAGATCCAGTCTTGACCCAAGACAAGAGGCTCGGTGAGATCCTCGTCTTGACACACTAGTAATTTAACTCTCATAAGAGCATCTTGAATGTAGAGGGGGAGTTCCACCTCGCCCATGCAAGGGGTGTCCACACCTCCCAACCCTATGAGATATGCTTCTATAGGATTGACACTTAATTTCAATTCTTGACAGTAGGAAAGTTTAACAGCACTAGTGGTTGCACCTGAGTCAATCAATGCCCTTACAGTCCTTGCACTCTTTCCTTGTCCTATCTCTAAGGTTACAAACGGACGTCGATCAATTATTCTATGAGAGCTAATACCTGAAACTTCACACATAGCCATATGATATCCTCGGTCTGCATAGGCATTTGATCTAGGCTGATCCCTACCCTGTCTCCTCATCTTCATTCTCCGGATGCGTTCTAATGCTTCTACCTATGCCTCTTCTCGAATTCGTTTTTCCTCTTCTTTACATTTCTTGGCAGTGTTGAGTCGATTGAGCATTTCCTCAGTGAGGGGTTCTTGATAAAATTTGACTCTGCACCCACTTATGAAACTAGGGAGAACATCACCTTCGAGTGTAGCTAATTGGACTGCTCCACTAGTTGAGATCCTATTAATGATCATAGGTCCATAGCCATGCTTTTCTAGCTTTCTTGCATGTTGTTTCAAGGTATACACCAAAACTAAGTCTCCGGCCTTCAAGCCTTTATCCTTGACATGAGCATCAAAGTACGCCTTATGTCGTTTCTTAGCTGCATATATCCCTGTTGTAGCTCTTAGTCTAGTTTCACCTAATCGTTCAAGATAAAAAATTCTCGAAGAGAGTTCATGACCCGTCCACTCATACTCCTGTGCTACTTTCAATGTAGGTATCAAGAAGTCCAATGGTAGCACTGCATTTTGACCGAATACCATATGAAAGGGTGTGGCTTGGAGTACCATTTTATAGGCAACTCGGTATGCCCAAACAGCATGGTGTAGCTGTTTGTCCCAATCAGAACGTTTATTATTCACTAATTTGGTCAGCACATTGCATAGAATCTTATTTTTGCTCTCGGCTTGGCCATTAGCTTGTGGGTGATAAGGGGCAGACTTCTTGTGTATCACCAAGAACTCTTGAAGAAGATTTTCAATGACTTCATTCAAGAAGTGAGTCCCTCTATCACTTACTAACTCTATAGGTAGCCCATATCTAGTGAACACATTCTCAAATAAGAACCTAGCTGTCGTTTGGGCATCATTCTTTGTTGTGGCTTTTACTTCTACCCATTTGGTCAAGTAGTCTGTGGCCACAATGATATATTCAGCATGGGAACCCTTAGCTGGGGGATTAATAGGACCTACAAAGTGTATTCCCCACTTAGAGAATGCACATCCACCCATCATAGGTCTCAATGGCATCTCATCCTTGCGTATAGGATACTGAGTTCGCTGACAAACATCAGACCGTTTCACATAGATATGTGCATCCATGTGAAGGATTGGCCGCCAGAAGCCCGCAAATAATATTGCCTTGATCACTCGATCTAGTCCAAAGTGTCCTCCTGCTACACCTTGGTGAGCAGCTTCGAGGATCTTAAGGTATTCACTCTCATGGACACACAATCTTTGGTAACCATCCTTACCACGTTTGTATAAGTTATCTCCAATGAGTGAGTAGTCTAGGGCTTCTTGTTCTAAACTTCTTTTCCTAGCCAAAGTCATGTCTTGAGGGAATGTTTTCATCTTCAAGTAGGCTACTAGTTGTTCACTCTAATCTCGCACTATGGACACTTGATAAAGAGTGGCATGTTCCACAGGTGGTTTAGTGCAGCAGATCAGGCATTCCTTGCACAACTTATGGACATCAGCTTCCATAGTCGGCCAATGCACTCCGAGTCTCCTTAGTGTCTATAGGGTTTGTTGCTTTGAGTAGTGTTGCTCTAATGCACCTACATGTGCTAATTGCAACCATTTTGCGTACTCATCCTCCTCGACACAACAAGCTAGGATCCCTTGATCTGTATGCTTGTACATACTTCCTGCCATGATTTGGTATTTTTGGGCTTTTACTATCTCTCTATCTTGAGTGTTTACTACTGGATGTTTAGGCATGTATGTCAATATTGGCACTAATGTCTTAGCCCACTGAGGTACAACTTCCAAATTAAACAAGTAAGCATCAGGAAGGTCATCTGATACTCCTTGTGGGGCCTCTCCAGACGTGAGCCTAGAGAGATGGTCTGCTCTCACGTGAGTCTTTCCTTTCCTCACCACAACCTCAAAGTCGTATTCCATTAGCAAGAGAAACCATCTCACTAATCTACCTGTATTGCATGGCTTGTTTACCAAGTACAACAGTGCTTGATGATCAGTAAAAAATTTAAACTTATTTGCAAGCAAATAGTGTCTAAACTTTTTAACTGCATATACCATGCCTAATCCTTCTCGTTCAGTGGTGGTATAGTTTCGTTCAGCTGCATTCAACTCTCTACTAGCATAGGCAATTGGAAGATCCATGTTACCTTCACCAGTTGGTTGTTCGAGTACACATCCAATAGCATAATTGGATGCATGCACATGAACATGAAAGGGCTTATTCCAATCTGGTGTGGTCAATATTGATGCTGAACACAACGTTCTTTTGAGCTCGTTGAAAGAGTTTTCACATTCATCAGTCCACTCAAAGTTAGTCAAAAATCCGTACAGAGGCTTTGCTATGATGGCGTACATGTGTATAAAGCGTTGGTAATACCCACAATGCCCATGAAAGCTTGTACTTCCTTGACAATCTTTGGCCTAGGTAGTTCTGCAATGGCTCTCACTTTTTCCTCATCCGTAAATATGACATTCTTTGACACTATGTGTCCTAGAATCTTGCCTTGCCTGACCATGAAAACACACTTTTCTGGGTTCAAGTAGACTTGATATTCTCTACATTTGTCAAAGATTTTCTTAAGTTCAGGTATATGTGTCTGTCTAATGTTAGAATGAGCATAGAGATCATCAACATAGACTTCCAAATTCTTCCTCAAGAACTCTTTAAACATGTGGCACATCAATCTTTGGAAGGTCGCAGGAGCATTGGTAAGCCCGAATGGCATTACCCGAAAAGCAAATATGCCCCACTCAGTGGCAAAATCTGTCTAATGTTGATCTTCTAGAGCTATGGCTACCTGATTGTAACCAAAAAATCCATCAAGGAAGCTGTACACTTCCTTGCCTGCTACTCTTTCTAGTAGATGCTCAGTGATAGGAAGCGGATAGTTATCTCGAATAGTGGCTGCATTAACCTTCTTCAAGTTAATACACACACATAACTTTCCATTCTTCTTGGGCACCACGACAATGGGGGATACCCACTCAGTGTGCTCAATTTCATAGATAAATCCAGCTTCAACCAAGCGATCTATCTCCTCCTTGATCTTAGCAGCATAGTTATCATTATATGTGTATGGCTTCTGCTTAGATGGTTTGGCATCTGAGGTCATTGGAATTGTGTATAAGCATATGTCAGGGCCTACACCTTTTAAATCCTTATAGCTCCAAGTGAATACATCTCGGTATTCTCTTAGCAAGGCAATCAACTCTTGCTCTTCTTCTTCCGTCAGGTCATGGCCTATGTACGTGCATCTTTCTTCTCCTTCTTCTATGGCTACAACTATTTTCTTGGTGGTTTCGTTGTTATCATAGGCCTCTCCTGCTTGTGCCTCACGCTTAGGCATTCTTACCATGACTCTCCTATCGTCTATTTCATACTTTTTGAAATTCTCGGGGACCTCAAACAAGGATTCTTCCTCTTCTCGTGTGACTTCTCTCTTCTTCCTCTTCTTGCCTTCACTCTTGGCAGTCACTTGTGTGGTTAATCTCACATCATTTGTGAGCTCTTCATGTCTCTGAGGATGAGCTTCTACTTCATAGAAGTATTCTTCATCTGATGCAAAGGGTGGATCCATAATGATTGACTCTAGATCGGAGTCACTCACATCCTCAAATGCATCAGGGCTAGGTTCACATTCTTCTAGAATTGAGTCTCCCATGATTGGTTCTATGGAGAAGACTGAAATATCATAGCCATCCTCATCACAATGGGGTGTCCATTGTTCTTCATTGATGGCTACATCCATTGTTGCTAAAATTTCCGCCCAGTCGTGAGGTTCAAATTCTTCGTCAGGAAATTCTACAGGTGCATAGGCTAGGTCTTGAATTGATCTATGTGTTTCCTTCGCACCTACCTCTGTGGCTTTTTCTCTCTTCTCCTCTTCTATTGCCACTTTACACATCCACAAGTGAGTGTCTTCATGCATCCATGAGGATCCTGATCCCATGGAATGCACTGACTCGGTATCATCTCTGGCTCTATGGATGGGGTTCCATTGAATGGGGGGTACATCCCTATGAGAGTAATATTTGAGATTCACTTTGGTCGTGACACCTAAGTGTTGAAAATACAAGGAATTGGTGCCCCAATCCTATACCACTTGCAACTGCCGCATAAATGGTCTTCCCAAAATCATCTCATAGGCGTGATTCTTGCTAAAGTCACATATAGCAAAAGTATGTTCAAACTCTACACCACAAGTAGTGAGAGTTATTCCTTCTAACAGCCCTAAGGGTCTCTCTATGTGACCGTCAGCCATCTGCAGTTTCATTCTCGTTGGCCTGAATGCTGGCTTGCCCCATCGCTTTCATAGGGAAGTGGTAGCAATTGCAACTCCAGCACCTGAGTCCAGAATTGCCTTGGTTGTGTATCCTTGATGGGTGATGGGAAGATAGGTGTTTCCTTCTTCTCCTTCACTCATATCTCCTATCTTGTCTAGAGGAATTTCTGGCACTGTTCTATGAGAACCTACCTGGGAACGAGGTTTAGCTACTTCTAGAACTTGATTGGCTACATGCTTCCATAGTTCTGGTCTAACCTTGAGTAGCTCTTCTAGAGTGAGGTTGCACTGCACTTTAGTGTTTTTCACTACCTCTGTGTTCCTAGGTATGACTGAATCTTCGTTTCTTACCATGACAATGGGTGCTCACATACACGTAGACTTAGCTTCCCATGGGCCTGTGAAGTGGGGTAATTCATGTAAGAATTAGACTCAAATTCTAATCTCTCTTGAGATTGTGCACTCTCCTGCTCCTCATAAATGGAAGGAATGTCTTGTGGGAATTGATCATGTGCGTCATCCACCAGTTCAATGGGAGGAGGGACTTCACTTTCTTTAGCCCATTTCTCTTCTTGCATCTCTCGTAGGAATTCTGGTGTGTACCGATTCATAGAAGAAGATGTGTCTGGTTCTGAGGAGTTAGGCACATAGGCTTCCTGGGCAGGAAGGCTTACTCTTTCACTTGCCGTGCCCTTATTTGGAGGGGTGGGTTCCTTTTCTGATTGTGCAATTAACCTCTCCAATCTTTCTAGCAGTCCATCAAAGTTCGCAACTGCGTCTTGGCTAAACTAGAGATGTTAAAGAAGCAACTGGCTTCAAACATGGTTTGGGCCAATTCCACCATCTTAGCACAAATTTTAGTTCGTTCAAGCTCTAGTTCCGCTCTAGGGTAACACTTTTTATGATCGGTTACGTTTGGCCCTTCTTGGATTCTGGCCTGATATGCCTTAAGCATCATATTTAGACCTCAGGAGTAGGATCTGCTAATACTGATCCTACTCTAGGGGGTGGTGGGGTCGCATGAGGCGGGTTGGAAGATAGTGGATCGGATGGAAATGGGAATGGTGGAGGTGGGGTAGTGTGAGAGGGAGGCTGAGCTGTAAGTTCAATTATCTTGGCTCTCGTTTCTCTTAGGCTTTCCTCGAGTTCACTCATCTTCTTTGCCCATTGCCTTTTCATTCTTTCACGGCTATCTCTCCAGGCTCTAGCCCTTTTCTTGGTTATGCTCTCTGTTTCACTAACCTCAGAGCTCTTTTCCTGGCCTACTCCTGCGTTTTGCTGCAAAGCCTGAGCTCTGGTGACCACTTGCATTGGTGCAGTGGAAGCTATACTTCCTATAGAGTCTACTACTAACCCATTAACATTAATAGGAGTGATTTTTGGCATAGTATTGGGATTCTTTGGGCAATCTCGTAAGAGATGCACCTTTCCGCAATCTTGACAAAAGCCTTGAATTGTCACCGATTGGGGTTGTGTAGGGGCAGGCATTGGACAATCATGAATGAGGTGATCTCCTTGACATCTGTAGCATGGACCTCTAGGGAATGGGCGTCTTACTTGCCTAGGTTGAGGTCTAGAGTTGGGGTTTGCGTACATGACATTTGCATACTCTGGCTCCCAGCTAGGCTCACTCGGTTCTTCACTATAGTAGGACTCACCATATTCAGGGGATTGCATGTAGTAAGCCTAGGGGCTATCAATATGTGTAGAGTCAAAGCTATGGTCACTGGGGTCACTTTCTGAAAGCAATGGTGTCACTGGCACTATGGCTCTTCAGGTTCTCTTCTGGAGCTGCATACTTTACTGGGATCACATTGGCTGGAGCAGGAGGTTGTTGGGCTAGCACTGGCTGAGGTCTCTGCTGGGCTTGATATTGTGGTTGGTAGGTTTGTTGAGGCCTAGCATACTGTTGTGGTGGATATTGGTTCTGATGTCTTCCCTGTGGTGGATAGGGCTGAGGGTAGGTTTGCCTAACTGCTTGCTTATTGTATGGGCAATCTTGTGCTGTGTGATTTGTGTATCTTTGTTCTATGGTGCAGTATTGGCTACTGGGATTCACTTGGGGTTGAGCCATGATGGGACATACGTTCGCCATATGGTCACCTCCACAAGTATAGCACCGCTTAACTGGGGCAAATCTTGAAATTTGTTTGCTTGAGAAATCTAGTTTTTGAGCTACTTTCTCAGCGAGTTCCTCAATAGATGTGGATTGCGTGGAAGAGAGGCTAGTAGAACTATCTGAATCTTTGTAGATTTTGATCAGAAGCACATCATTAGCACGCTTAACATATAAGGTGCTTTCAGTTGGACTGTTCTCAAAACCATGTACAATCAGATAGGCATGTATCTTCTCATACCAAGCACGTGGTGCTTGCTTTAAACCATATAATGCCTTCTTTAACCTGCACACCTGGTTTTCATGCCCTCTCTGCACAAAGCCACGGGGCTAAAAAACATACACTTCTTCATGCAAGTCACCATTCAAAAATGTTGTTTTAATGTACAACTGATGTACATTCCAACCATGATGGGCGAAAAGTGCACAGATGCTCCGAACAGTAGTCATACGGCATGTAGGTGCAAAGGTCTCATCAAAATCAATGCCTCTTTCCTGTGCATAACCCTTTGCAACAAGCCTAGCCTTATAATTGTCAACTGTACCATGAGGTTTACGTTTCAACTTGTATACCCACTTACTGCCAATGGCCTTCTTGCCAGGAGGCAAGTCACATAAAGACCAAGTACCCTTCTTCATTATTGCATCATATTCAAATTGCATAGCAGCCATCCAAGTTTCTAAATTTTGTGCTTCATCAAACGAAATAGGCTCAGTCTCATCACATAGACTAGATGCAGCCATAGCATAGCCATCTGATGCAAAAGAGGCACTATGAGAGCCTGATCGAGTACGATATGACAGAGGTGCATCTAATTTGCTATCACGCAAGGTCTGCACCAACCATTTTGGCATAGTTCTTGCCTGCTCAATATCAGCTCTCTCATCAATAAGTGCATCATGTAAATCTGCATCAGAAATGGAATGATCTGCATCATCACATGAAACCTGCAAAGGCTGAGAAGTTGCCTCATTAGGACCAGCAGTAGACTGTCCACTTGTAAAATGAGGCAGCAAAGTATCATACATGTCTTTGGAGCTAACAGATGTCTCCTTAGTACATGAAAGCAATGGCTGAATAGCATCCTCCACAAAAACAACATCACGACTAACCAAAATGAGTTTAGTCTGTGGACGATAAAGACGATAGCCTTTACTTTCAGAACTATACCCAACAAAAATACATTTTATTGCTTTATCATCCAATTTTCTGCGATGTTGTTCAGGCACTAATGCATATGCCAAACAACCAAAAACACGCAAATGAGCAACAAATGGATTGCGGTCATGCCAAGCCTGATATGGAGTGATAGAATGCAGCGATTTAGTGGGACACCTGTTCAATACATATGCTGCACACATGACAGCCTCAAGCCAGAAACTATGTGGTAAAGCCTGACTCTTGACCATACACCTCACCATCTCCATGAGTGACCTGTTCTTTCGTTTAGAAACTCCATTATGTTGAGGTGTATATGGCACTATACACTAGTGTTTTATCCCATGTTCAGCCAAAAATGCATTAAAATCAGAAGACATATATTCCCCCCCTCGATCAGAACGGAGGGTGCCCATTTTACATGCCGACAGATTTTCAGCCAAAACCAAAAATTGTTTGAAGCACATGAACACTTCGAACTTTGCCTTCAACGGACATACCCATGCATGCTTGGAAAAATCATCGATGAAAGTCACGAAGTAAAGATAATTCCCAAAAGAAGGTGTGTGCATAGGACCACAAACATCACTATGTACAAGCTGCAATTTCTGAGTAGCCCAAACTGAACCATCTTTTGGAAAGGACAAACGCTGCATTTTGCTCAAAATACAGCCTTCACAAACATGTTTTCCAGGTGCCTCAAGTTTGGGCAAAGAGGACACCATTTCACATTTCTACAGGCGTAGCAAACTAGCAAAATTCAGATGACCAAAGCATGCATGCCAAAGCTTTGCATCTGACATAGCTTGAGAATCATTTACTGCACATCCCAAATCATTTACTAATCTTTCATAGTTTATGAGCTTATACAGCCCACGACATAAAATGCCAGAAGCAATAATCACATCACCATTTGATAGATCATGAACTGTACACTTGTCATCAACAAATTTCACAACCAAGCCAATCTTGGCTAATGTAGAAACTGATAACATGTTCTTCTTGATCCCTGGCACAAAAAAAGCATCCGACAAAGTGAAAGAACTACCATCAGCAGTAGTCAAAATGATCTTACCAACTCCCATAACAGGATAAGAGGAGTTGTTGGCACATGTAACAGTATTCCCTGTAGGGGCAGGCTCGAGTGAAGAGAAGAAATTGTGCTGCGAGGTAATATGTTTGGTCGCCCCACTGTCAAAATACCAAACATCTGAGTCTATTGCAGACATGCACTACTCATGAGAAGATGGGTCAAAACTGGAGATAGTAGTAAACGCCCATTCTTCTTACTGCACAAGATTAGCAGACTCTATTTTTGGTGTAGAGGCCTCTACAACAACCATTCCAGCCTCTTTCTTCTTTGCCTCTTTAGCAGCCAGTTTTGGACGGTTCTTTTTAATATGATCATTCCCTTTACAGTACTTACAAAACAATTTTTGCTTTTCTGATTTTTTCTCATCTTTGTCTTGGTTCTTCGAATGTGCAGCATTTGCAGATTTCTGCTTACTAGTAGAAGAGCTCCATTTTCCTTTGCCCTTTTGACTAGCCAAGAAAGCTTGATCTGCAACACGTATAATGGACCTGTTCTGCCTGGACTGATCTTCCTGCAACAGAACAGAGACTAACTCCTCAAATGACAAGGCATTTGGATTGCCTTTCATCATCAACCGAAGAGTAGAAGCAAAACTCTGATATGAATCAGGAAGACCATTCAGAACGGTCTGCGGTAAACTATCTAGTATAACCTCATCAGCAGAAATCAATTGTTCCTTCAAGTCTTTGATCTTAGTTAGGAAACTGTCCATAGAATCACCTTAATTCATGTGCTCACTCTCCAACTGTTTTCGGAGGTAAGCAAAACGAGCCTCATTCCTAGCTTGATACAATGTGGTAAATGTATCCCAAGCATCCTTAGCTGTTCTGCAAGAGCAAATATGAGTAATAATGGCACGTTTGACAGACAAAGCTATCAATGCATGTGCCTGGGCATCTCTTCCATCCCAACGAATTTGCTCTGTAGGAGGTGTAGTAGAAATAGCAGCACGAACAGGAATCTGCACAAATCATCTTTGACACCATCTTCATCAGCTCTGGCACCTATATTTGTAGTACCTGTTGTTACAGGTGTAACATGACGTCTTTCAAAACCTTGCACAATGTTCCACAATCCTTTTGCAACCAATACATGTCGCATCATATAAGCCCATAATGGGTAGTTGGTACCATCCAACTTATCCTCAACATCCAACATACGGAATACATCACTGCTTTCAACCATGGTCGGTGACTAAAATACCTTGATGCAAAAAATTGATTGTATCTCAGAACTGCCCAGACAAATTCTGCTAGACCTGTAGCAAACTTCGAGACGCTTATACTGGCGAACAAAAGCTGGTATATTCATTTGGCACAAAAAGATGAAATAGCTTGCACAAGCGCTACGATAGTGTGTTTAGAGGCCGAAACTAGCTCAGATCTCGATTTCAGCACCACAAAGCGAAGCTGTTTTGATCTCTGAAACACCTTGAGTATGCTCACCAAATTTTGTGCGAATCTGAGATTGCAAACGGAGGAGTGTCGACGGCACCCTAGATGAAGCGACGACCTACTCTGATACCAATTGTTGGAGTTAGACGTCTGCGGAAGCACGCGAACAACACAAGGAAGAAGAAGAAGCTTGGAGCACAACACACAATACTGAATGTATTACTAGAGAATGTACAAAGATAAGTAGCCCATTAGGGCGATAGGCGTATATACAAGCCGGGGGAAAAAAGCCTCCTAAAGAGGGAAAAAAGTGCCTCGGCAGTCCTAGAGTGTTCACACACATCACTACCTAAATATATCAACAGTTCATATATTTTGGTATTGATTTGTGTGAACACAATAAGGACCCTGAGGACATTTTTTTACTTATCCATGAGGTTTCTCCCCACTAACTTGTATATACATCTATAAACATAATGGGTTACTTATCTTTGTGTATTCAATTCGTAATACAATCTTGTTGTGTTCATGTGTTGTTCATGTGCTTCTGCAATCCTCAAACTCCCACAATTAGTATGAGCATAGGTTGCCACTTTCTCTAGAATTGATACTGAATCTAAGCTAAACACAAAATGGAGAGCACAATGATCTAAGGTGAGATGTGAAACCAAGATATAGAGCATATGAAAACCTCTCATTTAAAGTATGGAATATGCTCCCTTTGGAAGTCTATGAAAGAGGGATCTTGTTGATGCCATAGTGGCCAAGTTGAATTTGAACTCCCCTCATGCAAAAGATGCAAAAAAAAGTAGGGGGATTGGGGTCACCTCTTCTTCTCTTGCCTTGATGATCTCAAGGTTTGGAAGAACTTGAGGAGCATATTGCAATCAAATAGAAATTTATTTAGGAAACAAGCCCTCTTGGGAGAAGTTTTTGTACTTATGCAACCCCATTATAGGAGAAGCTTGATGTCCTTATACAACATTATCGGAAAGACCATGAACATAGTTAATTTTGGTGATAATCCCAAGGACACAACTTTGGGTAGCTCTCTTTCTTTACAAAAGGATTAATAAGGATACGAGTTCTCCTTTAATTAAACATTCCCATACATTTGTTTCTCGTGGGAATGAGATGAAGCTAGTCTAGATCCCGAGACCCTAAATGAGAGGTTTATTAAGCGCCATTGTTTCTTTCGCACACCGTTTGCTTATAGTTTTTCTTTATACTAATATGATTAAAATTCTTGTGAAAATGAATATATTAGGAAGTATAATAAATATATTTTGTAAGGAGAAATACAATGTAAACGAACCTCTTTTCATTATAGAACACGGTTCTTCCAGTCGAGAAATCAGATGGTTTTGCTGCACTAATCCCATAGACAAAGAATAAAACCTTGTTAAGAATAAAAGATATGTGCACCATGTTCCTGTTTCCTGGTTGAACAAGTAGATGTGGCATAAACCCAAATGTAGGCCATGTCCACGAGGTGCCATAAGCACATGGATCTAACACAATCTAGCACATGGATCTAACACAGTCTAGCACATGGGACTAACAAATGGATGCCATATGCCCATGGATCTAACACATGGCCATATTGAAAGTCTAATGATCCAATATTTTACTAGATCTGAAAGGCCATGCATGGAATTAATGCATGGATCTCTTGTCTATGGCGAAATACCTCTATGGACCTCATGTGTGGAAGCCGAGAGATGGTTATAAGGCCATTATATCCCAAAATGTGAAGTCACTCTTGGCATGCACAAAAGAGTAGTTCAAATTCCATATCCTCTCCTTTCACATTGATATCCTCTCGTTCAGATTCTTTGTTGTCTTAATATCGCCTCGCTCTCTTTCCAAGAGGCTCCAATTAACTCAAATAAAAGTCTTAGATTCATGCTCTTCATGTCAGCTTTTACATTTTCTCATGAAGTGATATCTTTTTTGTTCTTCATTTTTTGTAGTTGTTACATTTTGAGCTTCCTATCCCTTTTTGCTCCACCATAGTTTCTCTCTTTGAATGTTTCTCAATAGATTGGTAATCAATGGATGTAACTTCAACATAACGTGCTCGATTGGAATTGAACCTTCGTTATTTCTGAAGCCTAATGATGTGATGATTTATTGTAATGCTTAATTAGGCGGTATGACTTCGTGTTGATATTTCTTAGCAGCCCCATATTATACAATTACATAACTTTTTTCCTAACAAAACAACTTTACATTAACAAGGTATACAAGAGAGTTAAAGAGAGATACAAAGGATGATAAGGAGCATTTCATCCCCTTCATGAGGAATCCATCCAATTTTAATCTTATTATCTTGAAAAAAAAGCTTCCTCTATCAGAAATGGTAGATTATGTTGGAGTTTGAGGTCGGCAAAAGCACACAAGCAGCACAAGGAACAAGAAGAATCTTGGAGCACAACACACAATATTGACTGTATTACCACTAGAATGTACAAAGATTAGTATCAAGTTAGTGCAATAGGCGTATATACAAGCCGGGGAAAAAAACCTTCTAAAGAGGGAAAAAAGTGCCTGTGAGGGTCCTAGTGTGTTCACACACATCACAACCTAAATATATCAACAAATTCCCTTGGCAGTGATGCGGTGAACAAGGAATTGGCACTCATGTACAAGGAAGTGCTAAGCTATGTGGAATCAATCCCCAAAAGGAAGTAAGCCGAAAACTTTGCGGAAAGCTTCAAACTTCTCTCTAGGCAGAGCCTTCGTGAAAAGCTATGCAATGTTCTCTTGCATGGGCACATATGCCAAGCTAATCTCTCCAGTAGAGAACCTCTCCCTGACATAGTGATAATGCACCTCAATGTGCTTAGTGCGAGCATGGAACACAAGGTTCCTCACACCTGCCAATGTGCTCTGACTGTCAGTGAAGATGGTGGTGGCAGAAGACTGACCAACACCCAAATCAACCATAAGGTGTTTGATCCACACACACACTGAACAGTCACTCTGAAAGCTACCCTATACTCAGCCTCACAACTAGAAGTGGCCATAGTAGGCTACTTCTTGCTCAACCAAGATATACATGAGCTACCAAGCATGAAGCAAAGACCACTAGTGGACACACCACTGTCATAGCAACCAACCCAATCAGAGTTAGAAAAAGCATGTAAATCTAGCGGTAGTGATCCCCCCTTGGAATAAAACAATCCAAGTATCCGGGTACCACTCAAGTAGTGAAAGATGCCCTTAACCTCCTGCGAATGCTTGACACCTGGGTAGTGCATAAACATAGTCATATGGGAGATAGCAAACAGAATATTTGGCCGAGTAATGCATAAGTAAATCAAGCATCCAACAACCTACTGATAGAGAATAACATCAAATGCATCTCCAACATCATGAAGACTCAATTGTAAACCTGACTCCATAGGAGTGGCAATAGGTTTGCACTCTTCAAGGCCATAATTTTGCAATAATATGTCAATATATTTCGTTTGACACAAAGCTATTCCACCATCAACTTGCATAAACTGAATGCCCAAATAATGATGCACATGCCCCAAATCAGACATCTCAAATGAGGCATGCAAATCAGCCTTGAAATCAGCAGTATGCTTCTCATGAGGACTAGTGAGCAACATGTCATCAACATACACAACAATGATCACAAGCACATCATTTTCATTCTTAACATACATATAAGGTGCTCCCGGTTGGGCTGTTCTCAAAACCATGTACAATCAAATAGGCATGTATCTTTTCATATGAAACATCTGGTGCTTGCTTTAAACTATATAATGTCTTCATTAACTTGCACACCTGGTTTTCATGCCCTTTTTGCAAAGCCATGGGGCTGAAAAACATACACTTCTTCATGCAAGTCACCATTAGAAAATGCAGTTTTAATGCAAAGGTCTCATCAAAATCAATGCCTCTTTCTTGCACATAACCCTTTGCAACAAACCTAGCCTTATACCTGTCAATTGTTCCATCAGGCTTACGCTTTGGCTTGTATACCCACTTAGTGCCAATGGCCTTCTTGCCAGGAGGCAAGTCACATAAAGTTCAAGTACCATTTTTCATGATAGCATCATATTCTAATTCATAGCAACCATCCAATTTTCAAAATTTTATGCTTCATCAAATGAAATAGGCTCATTCTCATCATAGAGAGTAGAGACAGCCATAGGATAGAAAATTGATGCAAAAGAAGCACTATGAGAGACTAAACGAGTATGGTATGATAGAGGTGCCTCTAATTTGCTATCACACAAAGTTTGCACTAGCAATTTTAGCATAGTTTTTGCCTCCTCAATATTAGATCTATCATCAACAAGTGCATTGTGTAAATCTGCATCAGAAGTGGAATGATCTACATCATCATATGAAACCTATAAAGGTTGAGACATTGCCTCATTAGGACCAGAATTAGACTGTCCACCTATAAAAAGAGGCAGCAAACTATCATACATGTCTTTCGAGCTAACTGATGTCTCCTTAGTACATGAAAGTAATGGCTGAATAGCATCTTCCACAAAAATAACATCACGACTAACCAAAATTTATTTAGTCTGTGGATGATATAGATGATAGCCTTTGCTTTCAGAAATTACCCAACAAAAATACATTTCACTACTTTATCATCCAATTTTTTGCATTGTTGTTCAGGCACTAATGCATATGCCAAACAACCAAAAACATGCAAATGAGCAACAAATGGCTTACGACCATGCCAATCCTCATATGGAGTGATAGATTGCAGCGCTTTAGTGGGACACCTGTTAAGTACACATGTTGCACACATAACAACCTCAAGCTAGAAACTGTGGTAAAGCATGAGTCTTGACCATACACCTCGCCATCTGCATGAGTGACCTATTCTTCATTTCAACAACTCCATTTTGTTGATGTGTATATGGCACTGCACACTAGTGCTTTATCCCACATTCAGCCAAAAATGCATTAAACTCTAAAGACATATATGTTACATTTATGTGTTCCTCGAGTAGCTTTGATGTGAACCTTTTCCCTATACATGGGCACTTTTTACTCTAGTGCTGGCTAGAGGTTTTTTCCCCATGTTACCACATACTTGATACTCTCATATGTGGTGGTACTTTGTACTTAGGGATATTATTCAGCTCACACTTCAGTTCAGTTCATCGATCAATAGAGAGAGCTATTCCAGCCATCGTCTTCTCCGTGTGTCTTGTTGCATTTGTGCTCCTTGTGTGTGCTTCTTGTGTGTCTCTCACACTTCTACACACACCCAACAGTGGTATCAGAGCAGGTTCAGCTTCTTCTCAAGTTTCGGTTTTTCGCATCACGGCACGCGCGCACTTTAACAGTGCAAATCGACTTCAAAGCATAGAAGTGTGAATTTCAGCAGCCCGGAAACATTTCCATCAGGCGCGTTGGGGTTTCACCCCCATTTTGAAGCCATTCGTGCAGTCAGAATCACCATCAAAGTGACGGTTTATGAGCTGAAATTTCAGCACTCATTTCAGCTTTCATCGAAGTGAAGATTTTGTCACATTCTTGTTCCTCAGTGAAATGGCAGGCAACAATGACTTGTTTGGCATGCTTCAAGCTGAAGATAAGCTTGATGGGACCAACTATCCGATGTGTTCTTACATGATGAAGCACGTTCTTGTTGCAAAACAACTTTGGAACATAGTGGCAGATGTAGATCGAAGACCAGCAGGTGCTTCTACTTCACAGTCTACTGTCACAGATGGAGCTTCTTCTTCGAGTACAGTGGTTTCTCCTTCTCCACCTACACAGGAGCAGCTTAGATGGGATGGAAAAGATGCTCAAGCTCATGCTTTGATTGCACTTTCAGCGAAGCGTCATATAGTTCCACACATTTGGTCATGTTCTACATCAAGATAGGCATGGGACACTCTTACTTCTTTGTATGCCGTGCGTAATGAAGCACGTGTTGCATACTTGAGGAAGCAACTTGAGGATGTATGTATGGCTGAAAATGAGTCAGTGGATGTGTATGTGACACACATCAAGGACTTGAAAGAGCAAATGACAAACATAGATGAGATGATTCCGGATGCATCACTCATTTCTACATTGTTGAAAGGATTACCGGAATCTTTTCAAAGCTTTGCTACTACACTTCGTTTGGTTGCAAAAGGAAATCCTAATATGTATGCATTTGATGATGTTGTGTCTCTTCTTTTGCAAGAAGAGCAATCTAGAGTGAATAGGAGTGGTTTGATTGAAGGAACGCAAGCACTTGCTATCTCACAAAAGGGGAAAAGCAAGTATGGTTCAGCTTTTGGTTCATCAAAACCAAAGCCTCAAGCTTCCTCTTCCACTCATTCCTCTAATGATGGTGATTTGCAAAAGAAGAAGAGATGAAAATATTGCCGGAAGGCTGGTCATACTATTGATGAATGTAGAAAGCTTGCTAAACACAATGAAAAGAAGAAGGAATCGGGCATGTCTATTGCTGAAAATTCAGCAAATGCAAAGAATGATGAAGCTAACATGGCTCAAGATTTTTGGGCATGTGTTGTTACATGTCATTATGATGCTTCTTTACATTCTAAATGTATGGTTGTGAGTGAGGCTGATTCGGTTACATGTCATTATGATGCTTCTTTACATTCTAAATGTATGGTTGTGAGTGAGGCTGATTCGGATTGGTTCTTTGATAGTGGTGCTTCAAAGCACATAACATCATGCAAAAGATTTTTTGCCTCTTTGAAAGATGCACCTAAAGGAGGACATGTGGTGTGTGCAAACAATGCCTCTTATCCTATCATTGGAGTAGGAGAAATTGAGCTTACGGCTGCAAATGGAGGTGTGATTCTCTTGAAAAATGCATTGTATGTGCCCGGTATCAAGAAGAACTTAATTTCGGTTCCGTTGATTGCCAAAGCTGTACTTCATGTACACTTTGTTGATGATAAGTATATGGTTCATGATTTCAGCAATGGCGATGTTATCGTGATGTCCGGTACATTATGTAATGGTTTGTATCGCATGGATACATAGAAGAGGGCTGCCTCGAATGCCTTAGTTGCTCATACTTCTTCCATGGCTGAAATGGAGCTTTGGCATGCTCGTTTTGGTCATTTAAACTTCAATAGTTTGCTCTACTTGCAAAGGAAGGACATGGTTATTGGCTTGCCTACACTTGAGTCCATTGAAAAGCATGCATGTGAAGGTTGCATTCTTGGAAAAATGCATCGTGCTTCTTTTCCAAAAGATAGTCACACACACACTACAAGAAAATTGCAACTTGTTCATAGTGATGTATGTGGTCCCGTCAAGACTCCATCTTTTGGGAAGCATGTATATTTTGTTACCTTCATTGATGATGCTACTCGCCATACATGGGTGTATCCTATGAAAGCAAAGAATGAGGTATTTTCTTGCTTCAAAGCATTTTTAGCTATGGCTGAAAATTTTTCTTCACAAAAGCTTTTGACTCTACGCACGGATCGTGGTGGTGAATACATGTCACATGAGTTTAGTGCTTTTCTTCGTGAAAGAGGTATTTCACACCAATGTACGGTGCCATATACACCTCAACAAAATGGTGTTGCTGAGCGTAAAAATAGAACTCTACTTGAAATGGCACGATGTATGGTTAAAGGAAAGCATCTTCCTCATAAATTTTGGATGGAAGCAGTCATGTGTGAAAATTATGTGTTGAATCGCTGCCCTACAAAAGCATTGAGAGTCATCACTCCTTATGAGGCTTGGAATGGTCATAAGCCTATGGTTAGTCATATGCATGTGTTTGGTTGTTTGGCATATGCTCTTGTGCCATCACAAGAACGTCACAAACTTGATGACAAGGAAAGAAATGTATATTTGTTGGTTATAATGCTGAAAGTAAGGGATATCGGTTGTACCATCCATTGACGAACACAATTATTGTGAGTCGAGATGTGGTATTTGCTGAAAATTCAGTTTTCCCTCTACTTGAATGCAAAAAACTGCCAACAGTTAGCTCACAAGATGTGTTCGATACACTCATGCCTTTATTCCAAAATGGTGCGCTTGACTATGGCCATGTAGACCAGCCAACGGAGGTTCAAAGGGCTGAAAAATTCTAGCCAAATAGGGCTGAAAATGCAGAGAATTTCCAGCCAAACATGGCTAAAAAAATTCAGCAAAAAATTACCAAAACTGTTGGAAATGTTCAGCCACATATGGCTGAACATTTACGTCCAAATATGGCTGAAACTGAGCACGAAATTCAGCCCACGCATGATGTACATATTGAAGATGTTTTACATAATGAACGCATGTCTATCAAGAGTGCACAATCTATGCCAAAGTGGCTGAAACAAACTTTGCAGGACAGCAAATTGAGTGCACCTTTACTTGGTAGAACAAGATCAAGCTCTCACCATGCATCAAGTAATTTTGTGGATTATTCTCTTATTGCTACAGCATGTAATGAAGAGCCACTTTCTTTTGAAGATGCATGTGACGATCCACAATGGATGAGTGCTATGCAATCAAAAATGGATTCCATACATAGGAATGGTACTTGGGACTTATGTGAATTGCCAAAAGGAAAGAATGCCATTGGTACAAAGTGGGTTTATAAGATTAAGAGAAAATCTGATGGTAGCATTGATCGCTACAAAGCTAGATTGGTTGCCAAAGGATATGTGCAACAATATGGAATTGACTATGAGGAAACTTTTGCACCTACTTCACGCATGACTACCATTCATACCGTGGTTGCATTGGCTGCCCATCGAGGTTGGAAAGTGCATCAATTGGACATAAAAACAACCTTCTTGAATGGAGATTTGCAAGAAGAGGTCTATGTGAAGCAACCTCCTAGATTTGCTATGAAAGGGAAAGAGCATATGGTTTGTCGCTTGCATAAAGCCTTGTATGGTCTCAAGCAAGCTCCACGTGTATGGTATGACAAAATACATAAGCACTACATTGCTCTTGGCTTCACATGTAGTCCGATTGAAAGCACACTCTATGTACCCAAAAATGGGGCTGATCTTATAGTGCTTGTTCTTTATGTCGATGACATACTCTTGACTGGGTCATGTGCTGCAAAACTTGACATTCTTATGGCTGATTTGCAGCATACTTTTGATGTCACTTATCTTGTTCTTTTGAGCTACTATCTTGGCATCCAGTTTGTATCCGTTGAGGGGGGAATTGTTATGCATCAAGCAAAGTATGTTGAAAAACTACTTCAGCGTTTTGACTTTGAGGATTGTAAGCCAGTTTCCACACCAGTTGAGACAGGATTCAGGTTCTCAGTTGAGGATTCCAGTGATGCATTTGACACTTCTCTTTATCAGCAAGCTGTGGGATGTCTTATATATGCATGCAACATAAGGCCGGATATACAGTATGCAGTTTCCCAGTTGAGTCGATTCATGCACAGCCCTGGCACTAAGCATTGGCAAGCGGTGAAACGTGTGTTTAGATATCTTCGAGGCACTTTGAGCTTAGGTCTCTTTTATGGCAGAGATGTTCAGCCATGCTTGCATGCTTTTACAGATAGTGATTGGGCTGGTTGTTATGATACTCGCGTGTCCACTAGTGGTAATTGCTTTTTCATTGGAGACTCGTGCATGTCTTGGTTGAGTAAGAAGCAACCTACAGTGGCGACATCGAGTTGTGAAGCTGAGTACAGGGCAGTTTTCATAGCTATAGTGGAGTGTATATGGCTGAGATGCCTATTGATGGATCTTTGCATGGAGATTGATGCTGCTACACATATTCTCACAGATAGTCAGAGTGCTTGGCTGTTGCACGAAACCCAATGTTTCATGCACGGACCAAACATATTGAGGTGCATTATCACTATGTGAGAGAGCGCCTTCATGCAGGAGATATTGATTTGGTATATGTGCATATTCACCAAAGCTCTTCCACGGGAAAAGTTTGAAGCTTTTCGCAAAGCTTTAGGCTTATTACCTTGTGGGGGCTGATCTGTCACTCCCTGTATGTGTTCACATCATTCGCTCCAGGGGGGTTTGTTACATTTATGTGTTCCTCGAGTAGCTTTGATGTGAACCTTTTCCCTATACATGGGCACTTTTTACTCTAGTGTTGGCTAGAGGTTTTTTCCCCATGTTACCACATACTTGATACTCTCATATGTGGTGGTACTTTGTACTTAGGGATATTATTCAGCTCACACTTCAGTTCAGCTCATCGATCAATAGAGAGAGCTATTCCAGCCATCGTCTTCTCCGTGTGTCTTGCTGCATTTGTGCTCCTTGTGTGTGCTTCTTATGTGTCTCTCGCACTTCTACACACACCCAACAATATAGTCCTCCCCTCGATCAGAATGAAGGGTGCCCATTTTACATGCTCACATATTTTCAGGCACAACCAGAAACTGTTTGAAGCACATAAACACTTCAGACTTTACTTTCAATGGTAATACCCATGCATGCTTGGAAAAGTCATCGATTAAAGCCACAAAGTAAAGATAGTTCCCAAAAGAAGGTATCTACATAGGACCACAAACATCACTGTGAACAAGCTATAATTTTTTAGTAGTTCGAATTGAACCATCTTTTGGGAATGATGAACATTGCATTTTGCCCAAAATACAGCCTTCACAAACATGTTTACCAGGCACCTCGAGTTTTGGCAAAGAGAACACCATTTCATATTTCTACAGGCGTAGCAAACTAGCAAAATACAGATGAACAAAGCATGCATACCAAAGCTTTGCATCTGACATAGCCTGAGAATCATGTACTGCACATGTTGAATCATTCACATATCTTTCATATTCTATGAGCTTATATAGCCCACGACATAAAATGCAAGAAGCAATAATGACATTGCCATTTGGCAGATCATGAATTGTACATGTGTCATCAACAAATTTCACAACCAAGCCAATCTTGGCTAAAGCTAAAACTGATAACAAGTTCTTCTTGATCCCTAGCACAAATAAAGCATCTAACAATGTAAAAGAACTACCATCAGCACTAGTCAGAATGATCTTACCAACTCCCATAATAGGATAAGAGGAGTTGTTGGCGCATATGATAGCATTCCCTATAGGTGCAGGCTCGAGTGAAGTGAAGAAATTGCACTGCAAGGTAATATGTTTGGTTGCCCCACTATCAAAGTACCAAACATTTGAGTCTATTGCAGACATGCATTCTTCATGAGAAGATGGATCAAAACTACAAACAGTAGTAAACACCCATTCTTCATTCTATGCTAGATTAGCAAACTCTGTTTTTGGTGTAGAGGCCTCTACAACAACCATTCTAGCCTCCTTTTTCTTTGCCTCTCTTGAAGCCAGTTTTGGACAATTCTTTATGACATGATCATTTTCTTTACAATACTTGCAAAACAATTTCTACTTTTCTGTTTTCTTCTCGTCTCTATCATCCTTTGATTGTGCAGCAGCATGCTAATAGAAGAGCTCCATTTATCTTTTCCCTTTTGATTAGAAAGGAAAGCTTGATCTGCAACATGCACAATTGTCATGTTCTGCCTAGATTGATTGACTTTCATCATCAAATGAAGAGTAGAAGCAAAACTCTGGTATGAATCGGAAAGACCATTGTTGCTCTAGCACAATGGTGAGAACCACGTTAAGAAGCTCCACCTGCTTAATGTCAATCCGTGGAAGAGATAGGAGTGATATGAAGATTGTGAATGTGAGATGAAGTGAGAGTGAAGGTGAGAAGCATAGAGATGCACACACACATACACACACACTATGAAGAGACAAGCAAGACACAATGGAAGGCGAGAAATCAATTCTATTACTCAAGATCTCAATTACAAGCTCAAAATAGCTCTAAGCTCACAATAACCAACAAGCTAACCTCAAAAATGAGCTCTCTAGCTCTTTTTATAGATTCTAGACTAGTTTTGACCGGGTTTCACATTTAGTGACCGGCATCTTTAAAAAATAGGTCCTAAGTGCTATTTGGAAGGGTAAACGGTGTCTAAACATAACCAAAATTGGTACGCTCATTCTACCTAAGCTCCTCAAGCTCGAGGACTCCTCGACTTGCACAAAAATGGAGCTTCAAATTACAAAAAGGGTTTTTTCTATGTTACATATGTTACAATAGTGATAAAAATCACTGTTGGAGGTTTTGAAGAGTATTTATAAAACATAAATCTTTGAAAAATTGATTCGACTGGCTCCCTGCTCTATCTTTACATGCTTCCGCGTCTTCTATGCCTCTGGCTACTGCCAACACCCCCCTCCCTCTCGCTTCTGTCATCCTCGACAGAACCTGGGTGTGAGGTCTGTCGAATGTAATTCTGGAGTAGTTCCTGAGCGAGGATGTGTTCTGATATTCGAATGCCTCAGGCCAAATCTGCCTCGAGTTTCTCCCAATCAATTGGTTGCAGTTCATCAGGTGGTGGGAGTCGATAATGTGTGGAATAAACCATCTGTTCACAGGCGAATAATTGAAGCAAGTGGGTGGGCCTGCTGATGAACACTTCCGAATGGTATTCCCAGAAACCGGTTGTGAACATTTCTTCAAAGGTCTGCTTGTAGCACGTCGGTAGGTATTTAATTCTGCAATGCCAGGCATAACACACCCGTAGCGATGGCGTTGTACTCATATCGTATGCAAGATCTAGATTGCCATGCTCAAAGCCAGGGGTGTTTACATGAGGTGCCTTGACGCGTCTGAAGACTTTAAAAACCATCTGCATCATGTCAAATATCTTGATTGTCATGTGTGCTGCTATATCGTCCATATGTTTCAAGCAAGGGATCTAGTGGCGAATCGTGGCCATCATGTATCCGATTGTGGGTGGTCCTGTAGGTGGCCTGAAGTATGGGTAGTTTAGCCAATCCTGGCATTGCTTGTTGTTTTGTATCTTAATTGCAAATGCCTTCCAGGAACGGCGACGTGGCACTGGTCCCCAACATGGGTTGTATTTTAAATGTAAAGGTGCCTTAACCCACATACTCATCATCTCAAGATATTCTTGTAAAAGATCTTTACGCCAATCTGGTTGATAGATCTCGCCTTGCTGCGCATCCAGTGGCAAATCCTCATGCTCAAACTGAGTAGCGTGAGATGGTTTCTTGCCTATTTCTTTCTCTATGGCCAACTGATATTCGGCCATTAACATGAAATACGGTTTGTACTGTAACTCATGCCCTGATATGTATCTACGCGGGGCCAAATGAGCAAAGTAGGGCGACTGTAAAATTCTTTCCTCAATCATTGCCATTGCGTGCAACTGCGCCTCTACTCGTGCTGAATGGGTTGTTACAAGCTCTTCAATTGTCTTCATCCATGCGGGAGTAGGAAGTTCGTAAGTCGTCTGGCCTTCAGCCGTGACGCGTCCGCCTGGGATGGGTTGTGGCTCATAGGCTTCTTCAAAGGTTTCCTCCACCGGAATAGTTACATTTTCTTCATCAGCTGGGAGCTCTGGTGGGGAATCTGGCCTTGGTGGTGCTTCATATATAACTATCCGCGATTCAAGAGTAGATACATGGGCCCGTAATGCATTGAGTTCCTCTAGGATGTCAGGAGATGGGTCCGCAGCAGCTGGTAGTCCTTGTGTTGCAGGTGCTCTGAGCTTGAGTAGCTTATGATCTTCTTTTAGCTTCTGATATTCTTAGTTCATCCGATCATATTCATCGAGCAATCTGATGTGATCATCGAGCAACATTTTCATTGATTCGGAGGGCACTGCTTTGAATCGGCTAGGACTTAATGGTTGGTGTGGATGATCGAGAGCAGCTTCTAAATTTTCTCTGTTCTGCTCTTGTAGCCGCTGGTTCTCTTCCTTTGCTGCTGCTAGATGTCTTCTGAGTAAGCCCATGTTTCGTGTAAGCGTCGCATTGCAAACTGTCTGGGCCCTTAACAAATTGTCAAGATCCGCAGTGGCCTCTTTGGCTTTCTCTTCACTTTCTACTTCTAGTTTGTGGTATGCCTCACGTAATTCTTGGTATCGAGTATTCAATGAGGCATTATCAATCGACAACGAATTAAGTTGCGACTGTAAGTCGTTGGTTGTCCTCTGCAGCTGCTGATAATTATTTCCAAGAGATGTGAACTCATCTCTTACTTGCGTCATACACGTGAACATCTGTCGAAATGCTGTGTCTATGGTGGGTGATAATATTAATGGTGTGCTAAGTGAAGATGCAGTGGGTGTAGATGCAAAGGGAATGGGGAATGGGGGTGGGAAAGTGGATGTTGTGGTGATTGTGGAAAATTGTGGTGTGCTTAAATATTGTGGTGCCACAAATGAAGTGAGTGGAGGTGCAGTGGGTGGTGATATATCCATATCGCTGGATGTGGTGTCGAGTGCGGTAACCGTGAATAGTGGTGTGATCGTGGGTACGTGTGTGGGTGTAAATACAGGATTTACAAAGGTCGAAGAATAATTTACAGAGGGGTTGTCTTGGACGGCTTGGTGGAAAGGGGAAAGAGGGGCTATGGTGGGTCGGGGAGGTGAGACTGGGGAGAAGGTTAATGGAGGTGGGAATGGGAAAAGGGGTCTTGGAGGTGTGGGGCAGGATGGAAAAGATGGATGGAGAAAGGGGTTGGATAGAAAAGTGGATGTGCTCGGGGGTAGACTAGGTTGAGTGGGTGCGGGAATTGTGGGATCAATGGGAGTAAGGACGACTTCTGCTACTCCACCGGAGAAGGAGGATATTTTTCTGGGAGAAGGGGGGTGTATGGGGGAGACTGGATGGATGGGAGGTGAAGGAGGAGCGGTTGGGGTGGTCGGTACTTCGGTAACTGTGGAGGTATGTACAACAGTAGTACGGGGTGGGGAGTCAACGATAATGGTGTCCTGTGCCAATGAGCTTTCAGGGACGAGACGTGCTTCCCTGGCTTGTTCTGAAGACTAACCGCCGGTGGGTACCCGAATGTATTCACCCGGTTTTGTTAGTAGGCGGATTCTACAAGGATCATACTGCGGTAGCGGTTTTCTCTGCAAATATCTTAAGGCTTCAGTGGGTCCAACTGATTTGACAAGCTCTCTGAAACCTCTGATGTATACTTCTTCGAACCCACCCGAGACAAGCTCTTGTTCTATGAGTGTTTGGCTCTCTTCGTCAGTCAACTTCTTATGCGCCCAAACCTTTTCCATAGTACGGTATAACTTTTTGATGGCCAGTGTATAAGCTGCTGCTTCGAAGGTTTCTTCTTCGTGTGTGCTCGTGTCACCTTGGGTGTCGGTTTGTTGTCCTTGTTCCTCTGTTTGCACATGTTCTTGGGATTCATGAGTTCCCTGACTGGCTTCGTCATCACCTTCATCTTCGTCGGTTTTTGTTCTTTCTTCCTCGGAACTGGACACTACTTGTCCTTGTGGTTGATCTCACAGTGTGGTAGGGTAGCTGGGCCTTTCATATTCCTGAGAGAAGATCTGGCCTTCTGAAAACTGAAATTCATTTGAAAATACATCCTGCATCTCAAAATCAAATGTGGTGTCTCCTTGTTCTGCTTCTAAATGGGGTATCGGAAAAGAGAAAGCTTCCGCACCAATAGTGGTGGGAACTTCTGCTGTAGTGGTGGTAGGTCCTGGGACTGTGGCTGCTTGAGTAGTGACTGTGCTGGTAGTGCCCTCCGTTGTAACTGGTCTTGATAACCTTATGCGAATGGGTTGTACAGGGGGTTCAGTAGGAGACTGTTCAAGAGAGGGTTGTGGTGAGGGTGATTCTGGCACCCGAAGGTAGGGGATAGTTCCTCTCATTCGCTTTCCTGCTCTTCCTTTGCTAGGCTTCCTAGCTTTCTTCGATGTTCCTTTAAATGCTTTCAGCTCCTCACTTGTCAATGCTTGCTCAATCGGCAAGTCATATGCTAAGCACATATATACAATTCTAGGCATTCGTACCATGATTCGTCTGTCTTCTATTTCATATTTCTTGAAGTTCTCGAGAACCTCAAACAAGGATTCTTCTTCTTCTGACATGGTTTCTTTCTTCTTTCTTTTCTTGCCTTCACTCTTGCTAGTCACTTGAGTGGCTAACCTCACCTCATTCGTAATTTCTTCGTGTGTATGAGGGTAAGTTTCTACTTCGTAAAAATATTCTTCCTCTGATGAAAATGGAGGGTCCATAATAATTGATTCTAAATCGAGATCACTCGCATCCTCAAATGCATCAGTGCTAGGTTCACATTCTTCCAAAATTGAATCACACATGATTGGCTCTATCGTGAAAACTGAAATGTCATAGCCATCCTCGTCACAGTGGGGTGTCCATTGTTCTTCATTGATGGCTATGTCCATGGTTGCTAGGTTTTTTGCCCAACCATGGGGTTCAAACTCTTCATCTCAAAACACTATAGGTGCGTACGCTGGGTCTTGAAGGGTTCTTGGATGTTGTTCTGCACCTAAGGTCCTGGCTTCTAACCGTTCTTCCTCTTGTTTTGCTACTTTACACATCCATAAATGAGTATCCTCATGTAACTATGAGGGGTCTGACTCCAAAGAGTGTACTGATTCTGTTTCTACTGGTGTCTTATGGATGGTATTCCATTGTATTGGGGGTACATCTCGATGTGAATAGTCTTTAAGATTGACTTTAGTAGTCACTCCTAAATGTTGCAAGTACAAAGAATTAGTTCCCCAATCTTGTACAATTTGCAACTGACGCATGAATGGTCGTCCCAATATCATCTCATAAGCATGATTTTTACTAAAATCACAAATGGCAAAGGTATGCTCAAACTCCACACCACAAGTGGTGAGAGATATGCCTTCTAGTGAGCCTAATGGTTTTTCTATGTGTCCATCAGCCATTTGTAGTTTCATCCTGGTAGGTCTGAGTGCTGGCTTACCCCAACATTTCCATAAAGCGGTGGTAGCGATGGCTACTCCGGCTCCGAAATCTAAGATGGCTTTCGTGGTGTAGCCCTGATGGGTTATTGGAAGATAAGTGTTACCTTCCTCTCCTTCACTTACATATCCTATCTTTTCTACGAGTATCTCTGGTACCTTCTTGTGTGTTCCTATCTGTGAGGGAGTAGTAGCAAGCTTAGGCAATTGATTTGCTACGTGCTTCCACAGTTTTGGTTTAACCTTTAACAACTCCTCTAGAGTGAGGTTACAATGTACTTTAGTGTTCTTGATCACTTCCGTGTTTCTAGGGATTACTGATTCTTCATTCCTCACTTTTATCGTGGGTGCTCTCATACTAATAGACTTTGCTTCCCAAGGTTCTGTAAACTGAGGTAATTCTTGTAAAGAATTGGATTCAAATCCTGTATGTTCACTCAGTTGCTCTTCCTCTACATCATCGTAAATAGAGGGAATGTCTTGGGGAAATTGTTCCTGCAAGTCATCTATTACTTGAATAGGAGGATGAGTTCCTTGTTCTTTTCTCCACTTGTCTTCTTGGATTTCTCTCAGAAACTCATGTGAGTACCTATGTATGGAAGACAGGTTGTCTTGATTCTCTATGTTTGGTACTTGAGACAGGGATGGTGCATTCTTTTCCGGTGTCTCTGAGGCAATGAGATTCCTATGCTGATCCTTTTTTTCTTTGCTTTCTATCAAGTATTCTAGCCTCTCCATTAGACCTTTAAAGTGTAGTTCCGGTTTTGCCATGTTATTCCAATTAAGATATCTAGAGGCTTCAAACAAAGCTTGTGCTAATTCTACCATCTTCATGCAAAGTTTAGTCCTCTCAATTTCTAAGTCTGCTCGAGGGTAGTTCTTACTCATTTCAGCTACTTGAGGTCCCTCTTTTAATCTTGCCTGATATGCACGGAACATCATGTCTAGGTTTTCCGGTATGGGTTCTGCTAGAACTGATCCTGATTTTTTGCGCTGGGTTCTCTTGATTTAATTCTTGTGAAGTCAATTCTAGGATTTTGGCTCTCGACTCTTTTAAACTTCCTTCCAACTCAGTTATCTTTTTACTCCATTTTCTTTTAATTCGTTCTCTAGAATCTTTCCAAGATTTCATCTTTTTACTGCTAGATTCTGCAACTTCACTACTTCCGGCTACTTTCTCCTGATTAAGCTGTTGGTTCTGTAAGAGTGTCTGGGCTCTTGTTATAACTTGGATAGGCACGTATGTAGGGTTGGATCCATCTGTGTTGTTTACAATACCTATCACGTTGATTGGTGTCACATTTGAAGCATTAACAGGGTTCTTAGGACAATCTTTGATTATGTGCTCTTTACCACAGTCGGCACAAAAGCCTTGTATGTTATAGTATTGTGATTGTCCTGATATCGGAGGATGTGGACAATCCTTTATGAAATGATCTCCTTGGAACCTAAAGCATGGTCCTCTAGGGCCCTGTGGTCTCTGTTGTCTTACTTGGGGCCATGGGTTTGGGTTTGTGTACATCATGTTAGCGTAATCGGGCTCCCAACTAGGTTCCACTGGTGGACTATCATATTGATATGTCTCTACGTGTTCTGGTGACTCTGTGTAGTACGCGGGTGGACTATCTACATGAGTAGAGTCAAAGCTGTTTGAGTTTGGATCACTGTCAGTAATTAAGGGTGAAACGGGAACTAAAGCCCTATTGAGGTTCTCTTCTGCAGCAGCGTATTTCACTGAGATGACATTCGCTGGTGGGGGTGGCTGCTGAGCTAACACAGGTTGAGGTCTCTGTTGAGCCTGATAAAGGTAATTTTGAGGAGGCCTATAGTAATGAGGCTGAGTATTGTATTGGCCTTGATACCTACCTGGCTGCGGGTATGCTTGTGGGTAGTTCTGTCTCACTGCTTGTTTGTTATATGGGCAGTCTTGAGCCATATGATTAGTGTATCTTCTCTCAATAGTGCAATATTGGCCACTAGGGTTGGCTTGCGATTGTGTTGCATTGGGGCACACGTTTGCCATATGATCACCACCACAGGTGTAACAACGCTTGTTTGTTGTTACCCTAGGCATCTGTTTACTAGAAACTCCTAGTTTCTGGGCCACTTTTTCTGCTAGGTCCTCTATCGAGTTAGACAATTTTGTGGATGCCAGAGATGAACAATCTGAATCTTTATAGACCTTTGAGAGTTCCAACTCATCTCCTAAATTGTCCTCAATGTCTATGCATATTCTTACACACTGCTCTAGCGTTCTAGGTTCCTTCAAGTATACATAGGAGTGTAGTTTAGAGCTCAACAAGCCATCTAGAAACAATGAGACATGTTTGGCCTATGAGGGTAACTCTTGCATAAGACATCTTTCAACATATTGTCTAAACCTACATCCTGCAAGTCTAACTGTTTCCTGAGGGGTCTCTTTGAAGCTATGAATCAACGAAGATGTGTCATGTCTGATTCCACTTTTAGAGAATTCCGTGATGAATGACTCTAAAAAGTGATGGATGTCTCTAAATTGCCTTTGTTGCAATGGTTGGAACCAAGTTAAAGTGGTATTCTTTAACGTTAGTCCGAATGCATTATATTGCGTGAACATGTCTTCGACTTGCTCTGCTCTGAGCACTTGCTTAAATTCCGCTACATGGTCATAGGGATCTCCTGTCCCATCAAAATAATTTTTCATGGACTTTACTAATTGAGTGGTTCGTAATATTCTTGCGTGTTCACGTGGTCTAGGTAGAGGAAAATCATCTCTACCACCTGGCATTCTTTGTCTTTCCACTCTTTCCGTGTCTACGATGGTTCTATCTCTTCCTATGGGATGATTGAAGCTTACTTCCTGTCTTTCTTTATTCTTCTCTCTTTGATTAGCATGGGCTGAGGATGTTCCTGCCCCTTGTTGGCTCGTGTTTCCGTTTTCTCGTGATGGAGGGAATACCAATCCACCTCTCCATGTGTATGTATTTCTAGCGTGGTCAAGTACCACAAAGACTCTTTCTGAAGTCTCATCTAGGTCTAGGTGTATCCGGGTCCTTAAATTCGTAGATTATAATGGAGCCTACCTCACTAGGTTGTTCTGTTCTGTACCTCCAAAATGCTTCATCTGTTTCTTTATTCACAAACAACTCTATGCTTCTATTGTCTTGAGGGATCCATTCTGGAATTAGTACTCGTGTCAGTATAGATTTCCCTCTAGGTGTCCTAGGTTCTTCTAATGGTTCTTTTCCTTGGGATTTAGCTTCTGTCTCTAACTAAATTACGCCAAACTCATTCGTATTGTTTGGCTATGTACTTACGATGTACATCGTTCCCTCATTGTCTATGTATGCATCTCTCTCGAATTTCACCACTGGATGTTCCAATCCAATGGGTTGATCCGGGTTGTGCATTTGCACCACTTGTCTTCGCAAACCATCCTCATAGATGCGAGCACCTAAGCGGTTGGTTCGGAGGAATTCTAACTGAGTCCTATAGGGTCCTTCGGGTCTTTCTAAATATGCTACATTTGACCCTCCTTCTGGTCTTTCTGTGCTAAATGCCATTTCTAATTCACTCGTATCTGAACTCTCGTAAGGATAACTAGTGTTCAGTTGCTGAGCCCACGATCGTGCAGTAGTGCCTACACTTGCTTCTGATGATCTAAGGCTTCGTCGGTCTGACTTACCTATATGTTTGCCCAATCTAAGGTTCATGAATTTACTTCCTTGCACACTCAGTACACGCTCAGATCGTCAATGATTCTTTTTTCTTACTTTCTTGATTCTTTTTAAATTCCTTTAACCTCTTGTCTCAATGTATGCGTCAGGAATTCGACTTTCTGTGGTACTTTGAGTTCTCGTTCCGTCAAACTTATGTTCTTTCCCTTAAGTTTTCGTATCACACACCTTTGTCTTTAGTCTTAAACTTGATAAATTAATGTCTTGAACTTGAGGCGTTCCTATCGTCGTTAATCCTATCCACAATGCTAACGTTTAGCTTAAGCTAAGAATTGACTGAGGGGGTTGAGTAATCTTCCAACCTCGAGTCAGCTTTGTTGGTTGCTCTGATTGCCCAAGAAGCCGCGCTTCCCAAGCTTTATGCCCTTCACTGCCTTGCCTTGAATGCCCTTGATTGCCTTTGCTAGACCTGGAAAAATCCACTATTAAACCAATATCACAATGGATGATCAAGCACTTGGATATAAATACTTTTAAAGTCCCTTAACCTTTTGCCCAAAATTTCAATGCCCCCTGGCTTTCTAGTCCCAGCTATGTCAACCTCAAATTAGCTTATCTATAAAGCTCAAAAAACGGACTTCGGACGAAAAAGATATGACCGTTCAAGCCCTGGGGGGTAAAATCTGACAAACAGGTTTTTCTTCAATTATGAGCTAAGGGGTTTCCTATGAGTCTAATCACCCAAAAATTTCCAACAAATAGCCCCAATATTGGCCAAAAAATCAAACCCTAAAATTTGCGTTTGGGTGAGCAATCGCGATGGTCTGAGATGATCGCGATGGTCTGGGACCGTCGCGATGGTCCAGGCGAACCGTCGCGATGGTCTGAAGTGCACGGTCGCGATGGTCTAAATGTGAGCAATCGCGATGGTCGGGGTGAGGCGTCGCGATGGTCCGATTGAGTGAACAATCGCGATGGCGTCAGTCAACGATCAACGTGAACCATCGCGATGGTCCAAAGTGAACCGTCACGATGGTCACAGATGCGATGGCATGAGCCAATCGCGATGGTCCAAATTTTGTGCTGTCGCGATGGTGTAAGGGTCTCGTCGCGATGGCATGGCTAGTGAGCAATCGCGATGGTCTAATTTGACATGTGGCACTATCGAGGTGATGGCATGGGGTCGAGGGGATGGTCGCGATGGTCCAAGTGAACCGTCGTGATGGCTCAAGTGAGCCGTCGCGATGGTGGGAGACCGTCGTGATGGTCTGGCCGAGTCGTCGCGATAGCGTGAGCCAATCGCGATGGTGTGACACAATCGCGATGGCTGAGCCAATCGTGATGGCTGAGCCAATCGTGATGGTCCACCAAAGTTTGAATTTTGCAAATGCAACAATGGATTCCTACACACACAAGGGTCGCCTACACGCTTATGAACTCGCCTACCAAAAATACCGAAGTTGGCAGACCATCGCGATGGTCTGACACCTACGGCAGATCCCTGACAGAAAGTGAATTTTTACCTTTTCCAAGCTTTCCTGATGCACTGGAGCTCTCTACCTGCAAGAAAACTAAAAAACACACAAGTACACAAGCACAAAAGCTCTCTCTCTCTCTCTCTTGCACATGCACAAATGAGGGGAAATGAGGAGAATGGGTGGATATGGTGAATTTTCTGATTTTTTTGGAGATGAAGATGATGATGCAGTGATGAAGATGGAGTGTGTGGAAGGTGAAAAACACCAAAAATTAACTAAAAACAACAACAAAAACTGAAATTTTTACCTTCCAATGCCACTTCTTACTATACTCTTACCATCACACATTCGTCCTAGACTCAATCCCCGACAACGGCGCCAAATTTGGTGTTGCTCTAACACAATGGGGAGAACCACGTTAAGAAGCTCCACCTCCTTAATGTCAATCCGCGGAAGAGATAGGAGTGATATGAAGATCGTGAATGTGAGATGAAGTGAGAGTGAAGGTGAGAAGCATAGAGATGCACACACACATACACACACACTATGAAGAGACAAGCAAGAGACAATGGAAGGCGAGAAATCAACTCTATTACTCAAGATCTCAATTACAAGATCAAAATAGCTCTAAGCTCACACCAACCAACAAGCTAACCTCAAAAATGAGCTCTCTAGCTCTTTTTATAGATTCTAGACTAGTTTTGACCAGTTTCACATCTAGTGACCGGGATAGTTAAAAAATAGGTCCTAAGTGCTGTTTGGAAGGGTAAACGGTGTCTAAAATAACCAAAATTGCTACACTCATTCTACCTAAGCTCCTCAAGCTCGAGGACTCCTTGGCTTGCACAAAATGGAGCTTCAAATTACAAAAAGGGTTTTTTCTATGTTACATATGTTACAATAGTGATAAAAATCACTGTTGGAGGTTTTGAAGAGTATTTATAAAACATAAATCTTTGAAAAATTGATTCGACTGGCTCCCTGCTCTATCTTTACATGCTTCCGTGTCTTCTATGCCTCTGGCTACTGCCAACAACCATTCAAAATAGTCTCTGCAAGTAAACTATCAGGCAAGACTTCATCAGCAAAAGTCAACTATTCCTTCAAATCTTTGATATTTATTAGAAAATTGTTCATGGAATCTCCTTCATTCATGTGCTCACCCTCCAACTATTTTTGGAGGTAAGCAACACGAGCCTCATTCCTTGCCTGGTATAAAGTGGTAAGTGTATCTCAAGCATCCTTAGATGCTCTGCAAGAGTGAATATGAGGAATAATGGCATGTTTGATAGACAAGACTATCAATGCATGTGCATGATCATCTCTACCATCCCAATGAATTTACTTTGCACTAGGTGCACCAAAAACCACATCACGAACAAGAATCTGGAGAATATCACCATCTTCAATGCCATTTGCATCAGCTTCAGTACCTGTATTTGCATGTGTAATAGGATGTTTTTCAACACCCTGCACAATATTCCACAGTCCTTTTGTGACGAATACATGATGCATCATATAAGTCCATAATGGGTAATTGGTACCATCCATTTTATCCTCAAGAGCCAACATACAGAATTCATCACTGCTTTCAGCCATGACCACTGACTAAAATATCCTAATGCAGAAAATTGACTGTATCTAAAAAAGTTGAACATAACTACCCTATCGAGTTCTGCTAAACCTGTAGCAGACTTCAAGATGCTTATTCTAGTGAACTAAAACCTATATATATCTTTGGCATAAAAAGATAAAATAGCCTCCACAAGCACTATGAAAGAACAAACTCAGATCGCGATTTCAGCACCATACAGCAAAGCTATTTTGATCTCCTAATCATTCTGAATATGCTCACCAAATTTCATGTGATTTTGAGACTATGACAAGAGGAGTATCCACGATGCCCTAGATGAAGTGGTGACCTGCTCCCATACCAATTTTTGGAGTTTGAGGTATGCGGAAGCACACGAATAGCACAAGGAAGAAGAAGAAGCTTGGAGCACAACACACAATACTGACTATATTACCAGTAGAATGTGCAAAGATTAGTATCCCATTAGGACAATAGGCATATGTATAAGCCAAGGGAAAAAACTCCAAAGAGGGAGTAAAGTGCCTCGATGGTCCTATTGTTTTCACACACATCACATAGTGTCAAGCTATGTGGAATCAATCCACAAAAGTAAGCCCAAAGCTTTGCGCAAAGCTTCAGACTTCTCTCTAGGCACACCCTTCGTGAAAAGATCTGCAATGTTTTCCTCCATGGGCACATATGCCAAGCTGATCTCTCCTACAGAGAACGTCTACCTCACATAGTGATAATGCACCTCAATGAGCTTAGTGCGAGCATGGAACATAGGGTTCCTCGCAACTGCCAGTGCACTCTGACTCTTAGTGAAAATGGTGGTGGGAGAAGATTGACCAATGCACAAATCAACCATAAGGCATTTGAGCCACACACACTCAACAGCCATTGTGAGAGCTACCCTATACTCAGCCTCACAACTTGAAGTGGCCACAATAGGCTACTTCTTGCTCAACCAAGATATACATGAGCTACCAATGATGGAGAGTGTTAATCTCCAAAATAACAAGCTATGCTTGATGTTAGAGCACCTCTATATCAAGAACAACTCAAAACATCAACCAATTTTGGAAGACCAATGTCAAATTATCTAGACTTTAGCTAACTGTGAAGAAAGCCACTACATAGAAATGCCTGCTGCCCATAACGCACTCATTAATTGATCAAATGTGTAAATTTTCTAATGAAACTTTGTAAAAGTGTCTTCTAAAGATTGTACACCTTCTCCAAAGTTAAAACATCTTAAAACATTTAGTAAATCTTGAGATTTACTAACAATTCACCTATGTCTAAAACTATACTTCTCTACAGTTGACTTTGACACCTCTAACTTCTAATGCATAGTTCTCTCAAATTACAATGTGTTTATTCAAATTCTTTTAGCCACAGGTAGCTTACCTTCCAACTTAAAGAATGAGTGCTTGCTTGCTCAAAACTTTACAGTGTGGAAGGAGAATTGACCAAAACATTATCATCAAATTTGCACCTATTGTAGTCTTCTCTTTTTCACATTTACACATATAAATGTTCCTACTCTCAATTCTCTCAGCCTAATCACATTTAGGATCTAAAAATTTGTACATAGGTCACTCAATTATAGATTTAGAGTTTTACAAAAGAATTTTATAAAAGAATAAACATAAAAGGAGTTCTGAGCAAAATATCGGGTGCAACTTTTCTTCTATTTAGGAAAACTTTACATCTGTTTGATGAGAGCTATTCTCTTCACTTCTAAAGTATCTAATGAATCTTAAAACTTATAATTCATCATCTCTCATACATACCCCAACTTTCTACTTGTATATATAGGTATTTTGTACAAGCTCATGACCATTACAAAAGTATAGGCAAGTTTAATGTACATGTATATACAAGCCTTCATTCTTTGACTATGCACTAACTTCAAGATTCATATATTGGGCTTTGCTTCATCCTTTGAATCCAAGCCTTTATCCAAAACATCAATTGATGGCTATCATGCACCAACAGCTCCCCCTCAATCATCAATTGAGGTTTTATCCATCTTCTTTATACCTGCCATGTCTTTAAACCTTTGTAGCTTTGGTCAATCCAAGATTAGCATATATGCAATCTGATCTTTTGTTGAAGTATGTACGACTTCAATCTCCTCATCAATCACCTTCTCTCTCAAGAAGTGATACTGAATCTCAATATGTTTAGTCTTGGCATGAAAAACAGGGTTAGTGTTGGAGTTAAACGTCTGCAGAAGCACGCGAATAGCACAAGGAAGAAGAAGAAGCTTGGAGCACAACACACAATACTGAATGTATTACTAGAGAATGTACAAAGATAAGTAGCCCATAAGGGAAATAGGCATGTATACAAGCCGGGGGGAAAAAACCTCCTAAAGAGGGAAAAAAGTGCCCCGGTGGCCCTAGAGTGTTCACACGCATCACTACCGAAATATGTCAACAAATTCCCCCTGGGAGTGATGTGGTGAACAAGTAGATGGCACTCATGTATAAGGAAGTGCCAAGCTATGTGGAAAACACTCCACAAAAGGAAGTAAGCCCAAAGCTTTGGAGAAAGCTTCAAACTTCTCCCTAAGCAGAGCCTTCGTAAAAAGGTCTGCAATGTTCTCCTGCGTGGGCACATATGCCAAGCTGATCTCCCCAGTAGAGAACCTCTCCCTGACATAATGATAATGCACCTCAATGTGCTTAGTCTGAGCATGGAACACAGGGTTCCTCGCAACTGCCAATGCACTCTGACTGTCAGTGAAGATGGTGCTGGCAGAAGACTGAACAACACCCAAATCAGCCATAAGGCGTCTGAGCCACACACACTCAACAATCGCTGTGAAAGCTGCCCTATACTCATCCTCACAACTGGAAGTGGCCACAGTAGGCTGCTTCTTGCTCAACCAAGCATGAAGCAAAAGCCACTAGTGGACACACGAGTGTCATAGCAACCAGCCCAATCAGAATCAGAAAAAGCATGCAAATCTGGCGGTAGTGATCCCCCCTTAGGATAAAACAACCCAAGTAGCCGAGTACCACTCAAGTAGCGAAAGATACGCTTAACCACCTGCCAATGCTTGACTCCTAGGCAATGCATAAACCTGCTCATCTGTGAGACAGCAAACTGAATATCTAGCTGAGTAATGCATAAGTAAATCAAGCATCCAACAACCTCCTGATAGAGAACAGCATCAAATGCATCTCCGACATCATGAAGACTCAATCGTAAACCTGTCTCCATAGGAGTGGCAATAGGCTTACAAATAATGATGCAAATGCCCCAAATCAGACATCTCAAATGAGGCATGCAAATCAGCCTTAAAATCAGCAATGTGCTTCTCAATAGGACCAGTGAGCAGCATGTCGTCAACATAGACAACAATGATCAGAAGCACATCATTAGCATGCTTAACATATAAGGTGCTTTCAGTTGGATTGTTCTCAAAACCATGTACAATCAGATAGGCATGTATCTTCTCATACCAAGCACGTGGTGCTTGCTTTAAACCATATAATGCCTTCTTGAACCTGCACACCTAGTTTTCATGCCCTTTCTGCACAAAGCCACGGGACTGAAAAACATACACTTCTTCATGCAAGTCACCATTCAGAATGCTGTTTTAATGTTCAATTGATGTACATTCCAACCATGATGGGCTGCAAGTGCACAGATGCTCCAAACAGTAGTCATACGACATGTAGTTGCAAAGGTCTCATCAAAATCAATGCCTCTTTCCTATGCATAACCCTTTGCAACAAGCCTAGCCTTATACCTGTCAACTGTAGCATCAGGTTTGCGCTTCAGCTTGTATACCCACTTAATGCGAATGGCCTTCTTGCCAGGAGGCAAGTCACATAAAGACCAAGTACCATTCTTCATTATTGCATCATATTCAAATTGCATAGCAGCCATCCTATTTTCTGAATTTTGTGCTTCATCAAACGAAATAGGCTCAGTCTCATCACATAGACCAGATGCAGCCATAGCATAGCAATCTGATGCAAAAGAGGCACTATGAGAGCCTGATCGAGTAGGATATGACAGAGGTGCATCTAATTTGCTATCACGCAAGGTCTGCACCAACCATTTTGGCATAGTTCTTGCCTGCTCAATATCAGCTCTCTCATCAATAAATGCATCATGTAAATCTGCATCAGAAATGGAATGATCTGCATCATCACATGAAACCTGCAAAGGCTGAGAAGTTGCCTCATTAGGACAAGCACTAGACTATCCACCTGTAAAAAGGGGCAGCAAAGTATCATACATGTCTTTGGAGCTAACATATGTCTCCTTAGTACATGAAAGCAATGGCTAAATAGCATCCTCCACAAAAACATCACGGCTAACTAGAATGCGCTTAGTTTGTGGATGATACAGACGATAGCCTTTACTTTCAGAACTGTACCCAACAAAAATACATTTTACTACTTTATCATCCAATTTTCTGTGATGTTGTTCAGGCATTAATGCATATGCCAAACAACCAAAAACACTCAGATGAGCAACAGATGGCTTGCGGTCATGCCAAGCATCATATGGAGTGATAGACTGCACTGCTTTAGTGGGACACCTATTCAGTACATATGGTGCACACATGTTAGTCTCAAGCAAGAAACTATGTGGTAAAGCCTGACTCTTGACCATACACCTCACCATCTTGATGAGTGACATGTTCTTTCATTCAACAACTCCATTCTATTGAGGTATATACCACACTGTAGACTGGTGTTTTATCCCATGTTCAGTCAGAAATGCATTAAAATCAGAAGACATATATTCCCCCCCTCGATCAGAACGAAGGGTGCCCATTTTACATGCTGACAGATTTTCAGCCAAAACCAAAAACTGTTTGAAGCACATGAACACTTTAGACTTTCCCTTCAATGGATATACCTATGCATGCCTGGAAAAATCATCGATGAAAGTCACGAAGTAAAGATAATTCCCAAAAGAAGGTGTCTGCATAGGACCACAAACATCACTATGTACAAGCTGCAATTTCTGAGTAGCCCAAACTGAACCATCTTTTGGAAAGAACAAACGTTGCATTTTGCCCAAAATACAGCCTTCACAAATATGTTTTCCAGGTGCATCAAGTTTGGGCAAAGAGCACACCATTTCAGATTTTTGTAGGCATAGCAAACTAGCAAAATTCAGATGACCAAAGCGTGCATGCCAAAGCTTTGCATCTGACATAGCCTGAGAATCATTTACTGCACATGCCAAATCATTTACTGATCTTCCATAGTCTATGAGCTTATACAGCCCACGAGATAAAATGCCAAAAGCAATAATCACATCGCCATTTGACAGATCATGAACTGTACACCTGTCATCGACAAATTTCACAACCAAGACAATCTTGGCTAATGCAAAAACTGATAATAGGTTCTTCTTGATCCCTGGCACAAATAAAGCATCTAACAAAGTGAAAGAACTACCATCACCAATAGTCAAAATGCTCTTACCAACTCCCATAATAGGATAAGAGGAGTTATTGGCGCATGTAACAGTATTCCCTGTAGGGGCACGCTCGAGTGAAGAGAAGAAACTACGCTGCGAGGTAATATGTTTGGTCGCCCCATTGTCAAAATACCAAACATCTGAGTCTACTGCAGACATGCAGTGCCCATGAGAAGATGGGTCAAAACTGCAGACAGTAGTAAACGCCCATTCTTCTTCCTGTACAAGATTAGCAGACTCTGTTTCTGGTGTAGAGGCCTTTGCAACAACCATTCCAACCTCTTTCTTCTCTGCCTCTTTGGCAACCAATTTTGGACAGTTCTTTATAATATGATCATTCCCTTTACAGTACTTACAAAACAATTTCTACTTTTTTTATTTTTTCTCATCCTTATCTTGGTTCTTCGAATGTGCAGCATTTGCAGATTTCTGCTTACTAATAGAAGAGCTCCATTTTCCTTTGCCCTTCTGATTAGCCAAGAAAGCTTGATCTGCAACACACATAATGGACCTATTCTGCCTGGATTGATCCTCCTAAAACAGAATAGAGACTAACTCCTTAAATGACAAGGCATTTGAATTGCCTTTCATCATCAACCGAAGAGTAGAAGCAAAACTCTGATATGAATCAGGAAGACCATTCAGAATGGTCTGCACAAGTGAGCTATCTAGTATAACCTCATCAGTAGAAATCAATTGTTCGTTCAAGTCCTTGATCTTCATTAGGAAACTATCCATAGCATCACCTTCATTCACGTGCTCACTCTCCAACTGTTTTCGGAGGTAAGCAACACGAGCCTCATTCCTAGCTTGGTACAATGTGGTAAGTGTATCCCAAGCATCCTTAGTTGTTCTCCAAGAGCGAATGTGAGGAATAATGGCATGTTTGACAGTCAAAGCTATCAATGCATGTGCCTGGGCATCTCTGCCATCCCAACGAATCTGCTCTGCAGCAGGTGCAGTAGAAACCGCAGCAGGAACAGGAATTTGCAGAATATCACCATCTTCGACACCTTCTACATCAGCTTCAGTACCTGCCGTTGTAACAGTTGCAGGTGTGATAGGACGTTTTTCAACTCCCTACACAATGTTCCACAGTCCTTTTGCAACCAATACATGTTGCATCATATAAGCCCACAACGGGTAGTTGGTACCATCCAACTTATCCTCACAGCCAACATACGGAATACATCACTGCTTTCAGCCATGGCAGGTGACTAAAATACCTTGATGCAGAAAATTGACTGTATCTTAAAAAGTTGAACGGAACTGCCTAGAGAAGTTTTGCTAAACCTGTAGCAGACTTTGAGATGCTTATACTGGCGAACAGAAACTGGTATATAGCTTTGGCACAAAAAGACGAAATAGCCTACACAAGCACTGCGATAGTGCGTTCGGAGGCCGAAACGAGCTCAGATCGCGATTTCGGCTCAGACAACAAAGCTATTTTGATTTGGACGTTGAGTATGCTCACCAAAATTCTTGCGATTCTAAGACTGCAATCGGAGGATTGTCGACGGCACCCTAGATGAAGTGATGACCTGCTTTGATACCAATTGTTGGAGTTAGACGTCTGTAGAAGCACGCGAATAACACACGGAAGAAGAAGAAGCTTGGAGCACAACACACAATACTGAATGTATTACTAGAGAATGTACAAAGATAAGTAGCCCATTAGGGCAATAGGCATATATACAAGCCGGGGGGAAAAAAACTCCTAAAGAGGGAAAAAAGTGCCCCGGCGGTCCTAGAGTGTTCACACACATCACTACCTAAATATATCAACAGTTAGCAGTTAGATACAATGAACTCATATTATCTCCATGAATAGTGGGTGTACTCTAAATGATGTCAAAACTCTTCATGAGATTCTTCAACCATATGACCTCCTTTGCAACTTCAACCATACCTTTATACTTTGCCTCTTAGATAACAAAGCAATTGTATGTTGCTTCTTGCAACACCAAGAGATTAACGTATCTCCCACATAACATAAGTACCCATATGTTGATCTCCTATCATCACAATTACCTGCCCAATCTGTATCACTATATATCTTGATCCTTGTATCTGAAGTAAAACCATAATACAAACCTTCCTTGAATGTGCACTTAATGTATCTTAACAGCCTTTGTCTTGCAACCCAATGTTCTCTCCTAGGACAATGCATGAATTGAGACAACAGTCCAACTGCATATGACAAATCAGGCCTAGTTAATGTAGCATATATTAAACTACCAACAAGACTTTGATATAGCTTCATGTCCTTGAATTCTTCTCCTCCATGTCTGATCAATTTGTGATTCACCTCCATTGGAGTAGGTGCTACCCTGCAACTTGATTAGCAAGTTCTTTAAATACCTTTCTTGAGTTACATATACTCCATGTTGAGTATATGAAATCTCCATACACAAGAAATATGACGAATCTCCCAAGTCACTGATTTTGAATTCTTTCTGCATTTGCTTCTTAAGACCTTGTACGCCCTTCTCATCTGTACCTGTAAGAATTATGTCATCAACATATATGCAAATGGAAATGAACCCATCATCACTTGCTTTAACAAGCAAGCTTCTATCTGCTTTAGAAACTTGGAAACCAAGCTCCTTCAGGAACTTCACAAGTCTATAATTCCATGCCCTTGGGGCTTGCTTCAAACCATACAAAGCTCTCTTGAGCTTACATACATATTCTGGATACCTTTTATCTTTGAAACCTTCTGGTTGCTCCATGAAAACATCATCTGAAATATACCCATTTAGAAAAGATTCTTCACATCTAATTGACAAATTTTCCAACCTTTACATGCAGCAATAGCTATGAGAGTCCTTATAGTTGTCATCTTTGCCGCAAGGCTATAAGTCTCATCCTAATCTATACCATATGTATGAGCATACCCTTTCACAACAAGTCTAGCATTATATCTAGACACACTTCCATCTGCATACCTCTTTGTCTTGTAGACCCATTTGCATCCAATGATCTTCTGACTATTTGGTTTAAGAACCAAGTCCCATGTCACATTCTCCATCAATGCATCATACTCTTCCTGCATAGCTTTCTCCCAATTTTCCTTACCTTTTGCCTCTTCATATATAGAAGGGTCTTCCTCTGCTTTTACCATTTAACCATAATCTTTAGTAGTCAAAAAAGAAGTTTCATAGCTATACCTTGTAGGTTTCCATTTATGCCTTGATAACCTTCTGAACTCTCCACTCTTTGAAGTTTTTGGTTCATCACATTCTGCATCAAATCTTGGCATTTCTTCAACTTCAACTTGTGCTTCATTGTTCTCTTCTTCATCAAATATTTGAACCTTTGATTTACCTTTCTTCTGATTTAAAGTTTCTTCATCACCTGCATGAATGTTAATTGTACTTGCATACCAAGTACCTTGCTCATCAAATGTAACATCCTTTGACACAAGGAATTGCTTTGTGGATGGACTCCACAACCTATAACCCATCTGCTTATTATCATAACCAATGAACATATACTTTTTAGCTTTAGGTTCCAATTTATGCCTCAATTGTGATGGCACATATGCATATGCCAAACATCAAAACACTTTGCAATGATCTAAGGTAGGTCTCTTACCCCACCAAGCTTCATATGGTATCATACCCTACAAAGCTTTACATGGTAGTCTATTAACCAAGTATGTGGCTGTATTTATAGCCTCAGCCCACAAATAATTGGGACAATTTTCCTCCTTCATCATTGACCTTGCAAACTCAACAAGAGTTCTTTTTCTCCTTTCTCCTTAGGGCTAGCACAAATTCCCCACTTAAGTTTGGTGATGTGTCTCCTATTTGGATCCCTTTTCCAAAGGAAGTTTTTGTATGCTCGTTCCATCCTTACCATATCTTTGTAATTTGATCTCCAACAAGTGAGGCCCATCACTTATCACTCTCTAATATAAAAGGCCCATGCAAGATATATTTTTTACCTAATGTAGTTTCATGCCCCTCTAGTATTCGACCTTACCCTCATGCTTGTTCATGATCCGATCCCATCATTGATTCATTCAAACCTCAAAGCCCAATCTCTATGTGAAGAATTTTGATGGAAATGCACCACGGTGGACTCTCCTTCTCAAGATCCCCAGAAGAATACTATCCTAGTAGAAAACTGAGCTCCAAACACTATGGACATTACTTTGTACATGCCTGCAGAATACAAAGAAAAACACAATACATAGAGGGCACAAACACATATTTCTGAAGTATTTCGATGGCAATGCAGCATAGTGTGCTCTCCTTCTCATGAGCTTCACAACAATATCCTCAAAGTAAAAAACTGAGCTCCTAGGGTTGCACATGATACTCTGCACAGAGGCTGCAGAATACGCAGAAAAACACAATACACAGGGAGCATGAACAAACTTCTTAGGTGTTACAAATGCAGTCAAACTTATAGTCTGTAACTCACTAGGCCACTATATGTTTTATTAAGTATACAAACTATACCTCCCACCTGATGGGCATGTTACACAGTATACAAGTGACTGTGTAATATCATGAATCAAGTAACCCCCATCAAGAGACAATAGTGTCAAAAGCTATCATGTGGTAGAACTTTAGTCAAAGCATCTATAGCATTATCTCGAGTGTGAACCTTCTCAAGAATAATGCGCTCAGTGGCTAAGCAATCTCTAATGAAGTGATGCCTCACCTCAATGTGTGTGGTCTTTGCATGATAGACCGAATTCTGAGCCAAAGAAATGGCATTCTAACTATCACTGAAAAAATGCAGTACATGTTGAGGTAAACCCATATCACAAGCAAGACAAGAAAGCCACAATGCTTCCTTACATGCCTCACTTGATGCAACGTACTCTAATTCTGTGGTGGAAATAGTTCTACATTCTTGAATATGATATCTCCAAGAGATAGCACCTCCGACAAATTGAAAAATGTACCCTCATGTAGACTTACGATTGTCTACATAACCAGCATAGTCAAAATCTATGTACCCAATAATGGATGCTTTCCCTCTACCTAAGCATAGACACGTGTCCTTAGTGCCACTCAGATATCTCAAAATCATCTTGACCGCTTCCCAATGTTTCTTGCCAAGATTAAACATATATCTGCTCACAACTCCCATTGCAAATGCAATGTCTGGTCTCGTAGCTACCATAGCATACATGAGACTACCAACAGCACACTGATAGGGAATTTGGTCATGAATTCCTTTTCCTCATCAGATTTGGGGAAATCATCCTTGCTCAATTTCACATATGTGGATAAAGGTGTACTCACTGCCTTTCCACTCTACATATTGAACATGTGAAGTACTTTGGATATGTACTCACTTTGAGACAAGCATATGCATCTTTTGCTCCTATCACGAGTAATGCACATGCCAATAATATGTTTGGCATCTCCCAAATCCTTCATAATGTCTTACTCAACTTATTTTTGAGAATTGACAAGTCATAAGAGGACTTCCCAACAATCAACATATCATCGACATAAAGTATCAAGCATATCAAGCTGCCATCGGAGCATCTCTTTGTGTAGAGACAATGATCCTCATTGCTTCGAGAATAGTGTTGAGACTTCATAAAAGCATCAAACTTTTGGTACCATTGTCTAGGGGACTATTTAAGTCCATACAAGCTCTTCTTGAGCTTACAAACTAGACTTTCCTTGCCAGGAACTACATAAACCTGTTGATATATTTAGGTAGTGATGTGTGTGAACACTCTAGGACCGTCGGGGCACTTTTTTCCCTCTTTAGGAGGTTTTTTCCCCCGGCTTGTATAAACACCTATTGCCCTAATGGGCTACTAATCTTTGTATATTCTCTAGTAATACATTCAATATTGTGTGTTGTGCTCCAAGCTTCTTCTTCTTCCTTGTGCTGTTCGTGTGCTTCCGTAGACGTCTATCTCCAACAATTGATATCAAAGCAGGTCCCTGCTTCATCTAGGGCATCGTCCACACCTCTCCGGTTGCAGTCTCAGAATCGCACTAATTTTGGTGAGCATACTCACCGTGTTTCCAAGATCAAAATAGCTTCGCTATGTGGTGCCGAAATCGCGATCTGAGCTCGTTTCGGCCTTCAAACGCACTATCCTAGTGCTTGTGTAGGTTATTTTGTCTTCTTATGCCAAAGGTACATACTAGTTTTGGTTCACCAATATAAGCATCTCAAAGTCTGCTATAGGTCTAGCAGGATTTGTCTACGCAGTTTTGTTCAACTTTTTGAGATACAATCAATGTTCTGCATCAAAGTATTTTAGTCACCGGCCATGGCTGAAAGTAGTGATGTATTCCGTATGTTGGCTATTGAGGATAAGTTGGATAGTACCAACTACCCATTATGGGCTTATATGATGTGACATGTATTGGATGCAAAAGCACTATGGAACATTGTGCAGGGTGTTGAAAAATGTCATATCACACCTGCAACTGTTAAAATTGTAGGTACTAAAGCTGATGCAGAAGGTATCGAAGATGATGATATTCTGCATATTCATGTTCCTGCTATGGTTTCTACTGCAACTACTACAAAGCAAATTTGTTGGGATGGCAGAGATACCCAGGCACATGCATTGATAGCTTTGTCTGTCAAACGTGCCATTATTCCTCACATTCGCTCTTGCAGAATAGCTAAGGATGCTTAGGATACACTTACCACATTGTACCAAGCTAGGAATGAGGCTCATGTTGCTTACCTCCGAAAATAATTGGAGATTGAGCACATGAATGAAGGTGATTCTATGGACAGTTTTTTAACAAAGATCAAAGACTTGAAGGAACAATTGATTTCTGTTGATGAGGTTATACCAGATAGCTCACTTGTGTAGACCGTTCTGAATGGTCTTCCTGATTCATATTAGAGTTTTGCTTCTTCTCTTTGATTGATGATGAAAGGCAATCTAAATGCCTTGTCTTTTGAGGAGTTAGTCTCTGTTTTATTGCAGGAGGATCAGACCAGGCAGAACAGGTCCATTATGCGTGTTGCAGATCAAGCTTTCCTAGCTAGTCAGAAGAGCAAAGGAAAATGAAGCTCTTCAAGTAGTAAGCAGAAATCTGCTAATTCTGCACAATCGAAGAGGGAAGACAAAAATGAAAAGAAATAAAAAAAGCACAAATTGTTTTGCAAGTACTGTAAAGGAAATTATCATATCATAAAGAACTGTCCAAAACTGGCTGCTAAAGAGGCAAAGAAGAAAGAGGCTGGAATGGTTGTTGCAGAGGCCTCTAAACCAAAAACAGAGTCTGCTAATCTTATGCAGGAAGAAGAATGGATGTTTACTACTGTTTGCAGTTTTGACCCATCTTCTCATGAGTAGTGCATGTCTGCAGTAGACTCAGATGTTTGGTACTTTGATAGTGGGGCAACCAAACATATACCTCGTAGCGCAGTTTCTAATCCTCACTCAAGCCTGCCACTACAAGGAATACTATTACATGCGCCAACAACTACTCTTATCCTATTATGGGAGTTGGTAAGATCATTTTGACTACTGCTGATGGTAGTTCTTTCACTTTGTCAGATGCTTTGTTTGTGCCAGGGATCAAGAAAAATTTGTTATCAGTTTTTGCATTGGCCAAGATTGGCTTGGTTGTGAAATTCATTGATGACAGGTGTACAGTTCATGATCTGTCAAATGGCGACATGATTATTGCTTTGGCATTTTATGTCATGTGTTATAAAGCTCATAGACTATGAAAGATTTGTAAATGATTTGGCATGTGCAGTACATGATTCTCAGGCTATGTCAGATGCAAAGCTTTGGCATGCACGCTTTGGTCATTTGAATTTTGATAGTTTGCTACGCCTGCACAAATCTCAAATGGTGTCCTCTTTGCACAAAATTGAGGCACCTGGAAAACATGTTTGTGAAGGCTGTATTTTGGGCAAAATGCAGCGTTCTTCCTTTCCAAAAGATGGTTCAGTTCGAGCTACTCAGAAATTGCAACTTGTACATAGTAATGTGTGTGGTCTTATGTAGACACCTTCTTTTGGGAATTATCTTTACTTCGTGACTTTCATTGATGATTTTTCCATGCATGCATGGGTATATCCAATGAAGGCAAAGTCGGAAGTGTTCATGTGCTTCAAACAATTTTTGGTTTTGGCTAAAAATATGTCAGCATGTAAAATGGGGACCCTCCGTTCTGATCGAGGGGGGGGGATATATGTCTTTTGATTTTAATGCAGTTTTGGTTGAATGTGCGATAAAACACTTGTGCACAGTGCCATATACACCTCAACAGAATGGAGTTGCTGAACTAAAGAACAGTTCACCCATGGAGATGGCGAGGTGTATGGTCAAGAGTCAGGCTTTACCACATAGTTTCTGGCTTGAGGCTGTCATGTGTGCACCATATGTACTTAATAGGTATCCCACTAAAGCGCTGTAGTCTATCACTCCATATGAGGCTTGGCATTATCGCAAGCCATCTATTGCTCATTTGTGTGTTTTTGGTTGTTTGGCATATGCATTAGTGCCCGAACAACATCGCAAAAAATTGGATGATAAAGGAGTAAAATGTATTTTTCTTGGGTATAGTTCTGAAAGTAAAGGCTATCATCTGTATCATCCACAGACTAAATGAATTCTGTTAACTGTGATGTGGTTTTCGTGGAAGATGCTATTCAGCCATTGCTTTCATGTACTAAGGAGACATTTGTTAGCTCCAAAGACATGTATTATACTTTGCTTCCTCTTTTTACAGGTGGACGGTCTAATGCTGGTCCTAATGAGACAACTTCTCAACCTTTGCAGGTTTCATGTGATGATGCAGATCATTCCATTTCTGATGCAGATTTACATGATGTACTTATTGATGAAAGAGCTGATATTGAGCAGGCAAGAACTATGCCAAAATGGCTGGTACAGACCTTGTGTGACAACAAATTAAATGCACCTCTGTCATATCATACTCGATTAGGCTCTCATGGTGCCTCTTTGCATCACATTGCTATGCTATGGCGGCATCTAGTCTCTGTGATGAGACTGAGCCTGTTTTGTTTGATGAAGCATAAAATTCAGAAAATTGGATGGCTGCTATGCAACCTGAATATGATGCAATAATGAAGAATGGTACTTGTTCTTTATGTGACTTGCCTCTTGGCAAGAAGGCCATTGGCACTAAGTGGGTATACAAGCTAAAGCGTAAACCTGATGGTACAGTTGACAGGTATAAGGCTAGGCTTGTTGCAAAGGGTTATGCGCTGGAAAAAGGCATTGATTTTGATGAAACCTTTGCTCCTACTTGTCGAATGACTACTGTTCGTAGCATCTATGCACTTGCAGCTCATCATGGTTGGAATGTACATCAGTTGGACATTAAAACAACATTTTTGAATGGTGACTTGCATGAAGAAGTGTATGTTTTTCAACCCCGTGGTTTTGTGCAGAAGGGCATGAAAACCAGGTGTGCGAGTTAAAGAAGGCATTATATGGTTTAAAGCAAGCACCACGGGACAATCACAATACTATAACATACAAGGATTTTGCACCGATTGTGGTAAAGAGCATATTATCAAAGACTGTCCTAAGAACCCTGCTAATGCTTCAAAAGCAACACCGATCAACGTGATAGGTATTGTGCATAATGCGGATGGATCCAACCCTACATACGTGCCTATCCAAGCTACAACAAGAGCCCAGGTGCTCTTACAAAAACAACAGCTTAATCAAGAGAAAATAACTGAAACCAGTGAAGTTGGAGAGTCGAGTAACAAAAAGACTAAATCATGGAAAGATTCCAGAGAAAGAATTAAGAGGAAATGGAGTAAAAAGATAACTGAGTTCGAAGGAAGTCTCAAGGAATCCAGAGCCAAAATCCTAGAATTGACTTCTCGAGAAGCTAATCAGGAAAACCTAGCTCAAAGATCAGGATCAGTTTTAGCGGAACCCATAACAAAAAACTTAGACATGATGTTTCGTGCATATCAAGCAAGATTAAAAGAAGGACCCAAGATAGCTGAAATGAGTAAGAACTACCCATGAGCAGATCTAGAAATTGAGAGAACTAAACTTTGCATGAAGATGGTAGAATTAGCACAAACAATGTTCGAAGCCTCTAGATATCTTAATTGGAACAACATGGCAAAACCTGAATTACACTTTCAAGGACTGATGGAGAGGCTAGAATACTTGATCGATAGCAAGGAGAAAAAGAATCAGCATAGGAACCCTATTGCATCAGAGACACAAGAAAAGAATGCATAATCCCTGTCTCGAGTACCAAATACAGAGGGTGAAGACAACCTGTCTTCTATACATAAATATTCACATGAATTTCTAAGAGAAATCCAAGAAGAGAAATGGAGAAAAGAACAAGGAACCCATCCTCCTATTCAAGAAATAGACGACTTGCAGGAGCAATTTCCCCATGATATTCCCTCTATCTACGATGATGTAGAGGAAGAGAAACTAAGTGAACACACAGGTTTCGAATCTAATTCTTTGCAAGATTTACCTCAGTTCACAGGACCTTGGGAAGCCAAGTCTATTAGCATGAGAGCACCGACAATAATAGTGAGGAATGAAGAATCAGTGATTCCTAGAAACACACAAGTGATCAAGAACACTAAAGTGCAATGTCACCTCACTCTAGAGGAGTTGTTGAAGGTTAAACCAGAATTGTGGAAACATGTAGCAAATCAATTCCCAGAGTTTGCTACTACTCCCTCACAAATAGGATCACACAAGAAGGTACCAGAGATACCCGTAGAAAGGATCGGAGATGTAAGCAAAGGAGAGGAAGGTAACACTTATCTTCCAATAACCCATCAGGGCTACACCACCAAAGCCATCTTAGATTCAAGATCCGGAGTAGCCATTGCTACCACTGCTTTATGGAAACATTGGGGTAAGCCAGCATTAAGACCTACTAGGATGAAGCTACAAACGGCTAACGGACATATAGAAAAACCATTAGGCTTACTAGAAGGCATATCTCTCACCACTTGTGGTGTGGAGTTTGAGCATACTTTTGCCATTTGTGATTTTGGGAAAAATCATGCATACAAGATGATTTTAGGACGACCATTCATGCATCAGCTGCAAATTGTACAAGATTGGGGAACTAATTCTTTGTACTTGTAACATTTAGGAGTGACTACTAAAGTCAATCTTAAAGACTATTCACATCGAGATGTACCCCCAATACAATGGAATACCATCCATAAGACACAAGAAGAAACAAAATCAGTACACTCATTAGAATCAGAACCCTCATGGTTGCACTTGGTTGGGCAAAAATCCTAGCAACAATGGATGTAGCCATCAATGAAGAACAACGGACACCCCACTATGACGAGGATGGCTATGACATTTCAATCTTCACAATAGAGCCAATCATGTGTGATTTCCTTATTGAAGAATGTGAACCTAGCTCTGATGCATTTGAGGATGCAAGCGACTTCAATCTAGAGTCAATTATTATGGACCCTCCTTTTGCATCAGATGAGGAATATTTCTACTAAGTAGAAGCTCACCCTCAGAGACACGAAGAAATTATGAATGATGTGAGGTTAACCACACAAGTGACAGCCAAAAGTGATAGCAAGAAAAGAAAGAAGAAAGAAACCATGTCGGAAGAAGAAGAAGAACCACTCATGGAAGTACCAGAGAGCTTCAAGAAGTATGAGATAGAAGATAGAAGAATAATGGTATGAATGCCTAAAAGAAAAGCTGACGTTGGAGAAGTATATGATAATCGAGAGAAAACCAAAAAAATCATAGATGCCATAGAAGGAGAAGAAGAGAAATGTACGTACATTGGGCGTGATTTGAGAAATGAAGAAGAAGAAGAGTTAGTTGCCCTATTGCGAGAATATAGAGATGTGTTCGCTTGGAGTTACAAAGACTTGAAAGGAGTAGACCCGGATATATGCTCACATAGAATCCCTATGACTCCAGATGCAAAACCTACAAAACAAAAACCATACACATACAATGATAATTACACTGCCAAGATTAAAGAAGAAATAGATCGTTTGATAGAAGCAGGATTCATTTACGAAATTGAGCATATTGAATGGGTATCCCCCATTGTGGTCGTACCCAAGAAGAATGGAAAATTGCATGTGTGTATTAACCTTAAAAAAGTTAATTCCGCCACGATTAGAGATAGTTATCATCTTCCTATCACAGAACATTTATTGGAAAGAGTTGTGGGCAAGGAAGTTTATAGTTTTCTTGATGGTTTCTCAGGCTATAACCAAGTAGCCATTGCTCTAGAAGATCAACACAAGGTGGCTTTTGCCACAAAATGGGACATATTTGCATTTTGTGTGATGCCATTTGGCTTGACAAATGCACCCGCAACTTTCTAGCGACTCATGTGTCATGTTTTTAAGGAATTCTTATGCAAGAATTTGGAAGTTTACATCAATGACATATGTGCACATTCGAATATGAGACAGACACATATCCTAGAACTAAGGCAAATATTTGACAAATGCCAAGAATATTTGGTTTGTTTGAACCCAAAAAATAGTGTTTTCATGGTCAGACAAGGCAAAATCCTAGGACACATTGTGTCAAAGAATGGAATCTCTACAGATGAAGAAAAGGTGAAAGTAATTGCAGATCTACCTAGACCAAATAACATAAAAGAGGTACAGGCCTTCATGGGTCATTGTGGTTATTACAGACGATTCATACACATGTATGCAATCATAGCCAAGCCTTTGTACTCTCTTTTGACCAAGTTTGAATGGAGAGATGAATGTGAGAATTCATTCAATGAACTTAAACAATGCTTGTGCTCAACACCTATATTGACAACCCCGGATTGGAGCAAGCCATTACATGTACATGTGGATGCATCCAATTATGCCATAGGATGTGTGTTAGCACAACCCACAAATGAAGGTCCCCATAGCTTACGCGAGCAGATAAATGAACGTAGCAGAAAGGAATTACACTACTAGAGAACGAGAAGCATTAGGAATGATCTACGTAGTAAAGAAATTCAGGCATTATTTGTTGGCGAATAAGTTCAAGTTCTTTACGGATCATCAAGCATTATTGTACTTAGTCAACAAGCCTTGTAACACAGGACGATTGATACGTTGGTTTCTATTGCTCACGGAGTACGACTTCAAAGTAGTAGTCAGGAAAGGAAAGACACGCCTTAGAGCTGACCACCTTTCAAGATTAACCACAAGAGAAGCTCCTCAAGGAATAGCGGATGAATTACCTGATGCATATTTGTTTAACCTTGAGATAGTACCAGAATGGGCTAAGCCGATAGTCCCTATTCTCACATATGGACCCAAGAATCCTAGGATAATGATCAAGGAAGGAGAGATTACCAAGTCTCAAAGATATCAAATCATAGCAGGAAGTATATATAAACAGGATAATCAAAAGATTCTTGCTTGTTGTGTAGATGAATCAGAACATGCAAATTGGTTGCAACTAGCACATGTAGGTGCAGTAAAGCAATGTCATTCAAAACATCATACATTGCAGACTTTGCATAGACTAGGAGTATATTGGCCTTCTATGGAAGCAGATGTCTACAAGTTGTATAAAGAATGCTCTGTTTGTTATGAAAGAACACCACTAGAACATGCTACGTTATATCATGTGTCTGTCACACTAGAATGGAGTGAACCCTTAGTGACATACTTGAGGACGAAAACATTCCCTCAAGGAATGACCTTAGCATGACAACGCACTCTAGAGCAGGAAGCTCAAGAATATTCACTTATTGGCGACAATCTATACAAACGAGGAAGAGACGGATACCTAAGACAGTGTGTTCATGAAAGCGATTATTTGAGCATACTAGAGACTGCACACCAAGGTGTTGCAGGAGGTCATTTTGGCCCCGATAGGATAATCAAAGCCATCCTCTTTGCAGGATTATGGTGGTCCACTCTTCACATGGATGCACGTACCTATGTTAAGAGATGTGATGTGTGCCAAAGAACTCAATTTCCTACTCGCAGAGATGAAATGCCATTGAAACCCATGATGGGAGGACGTGCATTTTCTAAGTGCGGTATAGACTTTATAGGACCCATTAACCCCCCTGCAAAAGGTACACATGCCGAATACATCATAGTTTCCACAGATTATCTTACCAAATGGGTAGAGGCCAAGGCCACAAAACAGAATGATGCACACACGACTGCAAAATTCTTATTTGAAAATGTCTTTACAAGATATGGATTGCCTATAGAGTTAGTGCGCGATCGAGGAACTCACTTTCTAAACCGGGTCATTGAATATTTGTTACAGGATTTTATGGTGATTCACAAGAAATCTGCACCATATCATCCTCAGGCCAATGGTCAAGTAGAAAGTACTAACAAGATCCTTTGTAACGTACTGCGACGAAACTCGTGAACAACAACCGTTCAGATTGGGACAAAGAGTTACACCACACTATTTGGGCATATCGAGTGGCCTACGAGACCGTACTCAATGCAACTCCCTTTCAGATGGTTTTTGGTCAGAATGCTTTGCTTCCTTTGGACTTCTTGATACCGACCCTTAAGGTTGCACAAGAACATCAGTGGACCGGCCATGAATTATCACCAAGAATAATGGACTTGGAACGATTAGAAGAAACCAGGCTGAAAGCAGCAGTAGGAATATATGCGGTGAAGAAGCCACAGAAAGCCTATTTCGATGCACATGTGAAAGATAAAGGCTTAAAAGAAGGAGATTTGGTCCTAGTATATAAGTTGAAACAACATGCACGGAAGTTAGAAAAGCGAGGTTATGGACCTATGATCATTAACAGACTCTCGACAAGTGAAGCAGTACAATTAGCCACCTTAGAAGGAGACATAAAGCCTAATTACATTAGTGGCTATAGAGTCAAGTTATATCAGGAACCTCTTATTGAGGACATGCTTAGACGACTCACGTTGGCAAAGAAACATAAGGAGGAAGAAAATAGAATATGAGATGAAGCTCAGGCAAAAGCTATAGAGTGCATTAAGCGCATAAAGCTAAGGAAGACAAGGACTAGGGAGAGAACATTATAACCATCTGGAAACAACACCTAGATACCCCATGGCCATGTGTCAAGTAAATTCAACCACTCATCCTAGCATAGTGGATAGGAGACCATTCATTACAGTCAGGCTAGAACACGACAACCCTTGCCATGAGATCAAGGCTTTAATTGACTCAGGTGCTGCGACTAGTGCGATTAGATGGTCCCACTATAAGGACTCAGGAATAGAAATGTGGCCAGTTGAGGCATACCTCATAGGGCTAGGAGGCATGGAAACCCCTTGCATGGGTGAGGTGGACCTTCCTATCCTCATAAATAAAGTGACCATGATAGCAAAGCTACTAGTGTGCCATGACGACGACTTGATAGAACCCCTAATCCTTGGCCAAGATTGGCTATACGATCACTCAGTGGACCTAAATCTTAGACAAGGCTCCTTGCAGATTGGAACCTTATATCAGCAGCAAGTGATACCGCTTGACTTCCCTAACAACACTCCACCTGAGGTATGTAACCCTAGACCATACGAACTGCATGTGACGGAGGACCAGAAGATCTTTGGGCAGATCCCTCGGCTAAGCATGCTCATTCCAAAGTCAACCCATGAGAGCTTGGCGATGGATAGTTTCTGTTGAAGATAAATGTACAAGCTCATTTTCATATGAGCCATGCTTGGATAAATTTACCAAATATAAAGATATAGGAAAAGTAGAGGAAAAAGGGAAAAAATAAGAAAAGAAAAATTCTAGTCAAAACTTCATGATGAGTAAGAGATACAATATTATGCCTTGTAGTTAGTAGCATGTAGTGGAGAAAGTGGTGAGTTAAGAAGGAGGCACAAACTTCTTCATATGCTCATTGGTTATAAAAGTGAAGTGAGAGCACATTCAAAACAAGGAGAGAAAGAGGCAAGAGCTCCCAGTAGTCGGATCTAGCCATTTTGTCATTTTGGTTTTCCCTTAGACTCCTTCCAGCCGCACGGCTCTGCTGCAGAGCTCATATCTCAGTGCATATGTAACGATTTTGTGCATTTAAACATTCATTTGAAAGCTTATCTCGTGTACTTTCGCATATAAAATATCTCTTTGAAAGGTTATGTACTTTGTGAGATATCAGTGAAAGAGTGAAGTCCAATTTTTTAGTATACCTGTGTAGATAGGTAGTCTATTTTGGTCGGTTCAGTTTCCCAACCAAAACATATCCAAATTGCATGATTTTTGTCTTGTTAGAAAGCCCTTGACATTTACTTTCACTGTCCCAAATATCTCCTTCAGATCATTCATACTCTATGAGATATATGTCAGAGAGTAAAGTCCAGTTTTATAGTGTACTTATGTGTGCAGGTGGTCTATCTTGATGAGTTGACTTTCCTAATCAAAACGCATCCCAATTACTTCATTTTTAGCTTGTTGGAAAGCTATTTATGTCTACTTTCTCTGTACCAAATATCTTTCTCAAAGGATATATATTCAGAGAGCTATCAGTCTGAGAGTGAAGCTCAGTTCTTCAGCATACCTGTGTGGACAGGTAGTTCATCTTTGACAGTTGTGTTTCCTAATCAAAACTTGTCCAAATTAAGTCATTTATAGCTTGTTAGAAAGCTCTCTTTGTCTACTTTGATTGAATAAAGCATCACGTCCATTTGAGTTTTGTGTTGAGAGCAGCAAGCTATCTAAGGTGCAGATGTTTGTCCAAGTGCTGGACATACAAGGGTTCACTACACACTTCCGTTGTGCATAGGAGAACTCGTTCTCCACAGTTTCCAGACAGAAGACTATCAGGAGATCTTTCCCAGACCTTCTAGCAACGATCAAGTGGGTTACATCAGTGGTCAGGTGGACTGCATCAGCATCTACATGGGCAAGAAACCCGCTAGTGCCCATCCTTCCACACTTATTGTGAATTGGCCTAGATTAAAGATAAAAAACGATGCACTTCCTAATGGGCAGGTTTTGCAAGTGTTGGACCTCCCTTCTTTTCCAAAGCAGAGTGTCCATCCGACCTCTCAACCTCAACCACTAAGGATTCAACCACAATGGAGGAACCCAAACCAACAACCATATCAGATGACACAAGGAGGAAAGTAGTATCAACACCACTGCATAAGTGGCACAAGACAAATATGGGTGCCAAAAGGATAGAATGCACAGATAGAATTCAACAATGCAGACCAGGATAAGAAGAAGTTTCGGTAGAAGCAGAAACAGTATCCAACGTCTCCTCGACCTTCTTCGACAAGTACGATCGAACAACAGATTTGGATCGCCAAGAAGTACCTTACAAATCGACCCACACCCATGCAGATATGGGTACCCAAACAGTGTATTATAGCTCAACACTCTATACCACCACATCCAATATCACCTTTTGTCCCTCAGCAGAAACATCCCACCCGCTCAACAACCCCTAGGAAGTGGATACCGAAACATAAACGGACGTCTTTTCAGAACCCGTTGTCTAACACTCCTCCCACCCCGACTAAACACTACCCTTGTAATAACTCATTCACAACGAACCTTGTAAAAATTCACACTCTATAACCCAACATCACTTGTAATAACATCTCATAAAGCAATGTATGTAGTATCTGAAGCATGTAGGTGTCTAGAGACCTGCATTAGTTTGCACAAATCATTCCATAAATCACCTCACAACACTCGGCTACACAGGTTACACATCGGTTATGGAAAGGGGTTGTGGTCTCACTTTAATGGGATCATAATTAATTTCCATGCTAATGTGTTAATCTTTTGTAGTAGATTTCTTCGCACTCGCATCACTCATCATGCAGACAGAAGAACCATCTGAAGCTGGCCCTAGTGTACCGATGGCCAATATTGGTGAGTTACTGGCTGAATCGCATCCCATGGCACAACCATCGAAATTCCAAGGATTCACGGGACCCATGCCGATTGATGATCCTCCCAAGGGATATACCGAAAAGGTCCATCGCAATTCACATTGGTTCCAAGGTTTAGCAGGACCCTTGGTAGATGCAAATTTCATTTTTGATGCCAATTTGACTTTTGACAACAGTAAGTGGGGAAAGTATCAGTTCTTCTCTAGATATTTTGAAGCACTCTAGAATACGGAAGACTTAAAGCATGTTTGGGTGAGAGCAGGCTTCACTGAATACTTCAGTGATCCATTGCCTAAACCAGATTTCTACAGATGCTACTACTTGGTAACTACATTGAGAGCTTCTGAGAATAAGGATTTGCCAGGCACATTCATTTTGCCGTCCTTAGTAAATGACCCATCGTTTAAGAAGTTTTATCTTTCTAAAGATTTGATTAGAGCTGCAATCAAGATACATGGAACCCACACGCCGACAGAGCAAGAAAGGCTAATTCCAGAGCCTATGAAGCATGGGGATGTTACCAAATGGGAAGATATTTCGGCTATCACACCTGAGCTATCTAAGCCATTAAGAATATGTATGCAACATTTCGCATTCCCAGCTCAAGATCGATTCACCATGCCCCACAAAAATATTTGGTTTGGCTTGTATTTAGCATGTATTGGACCTCAAACGGTAGCCCTAGCAAGTTGGATTATAGATGAGTTGTATCTAGCACAACATAGATGGGAGAGAAAGAAAGTTATCCATGGATGTTGCGCTCTCACGCGCATTGTTTATATGTGTTTGGCATACGACTTGCCAATAGAGTGTGCAATGACAAGTGAAGAGTTGAAGGCATTTAAAGGGAAGGCCAAGAAAGCCAAAAAATCTAGCAAGGGACGCGTAGGCAAGCGCATGCGAGGAACCATCCCATGCCTACAAGTTCTGGAATCACCGTCACTGCAACCCTCTCAAGAACAATCTCCTACAGAACCCCCTGTGACCATACAACCGATTCGCATACGCCTATCACGACCTATCATCACAGAAGGCACTACCAGTGCAGTTACTTCTCAAGCTACCACTGTCCAAGAACCTCCCACCACTGCAGCAGGCATTCCCACCTCCATTGGTGCGGAATCGTTTTCGTTCCCTATACCCAATCTAGAAGCAGAACCACTGAATACTACATTCGATTTTGAGATGCTGGATGCATTTTCAAATGAATTTCAATTTTTTGAAGGCCAGTTTTTCTCTCAAGAATATGAATGACCAAGCTACCCTACCACTCTGCCTGATCAACAGCAAGGACAAATAGTATCCAGCGCAGAAGAAGAAAGAACAAAAACAGATGATGAAGCTGGCAATGATGAAGCTAGTCAAGGAAGCTAGGAATCTCAAGAGAATGTGCAGACTAATGAGCAGGAACAACATACTGACACCCAAGGTGACACAAGCACTTATGAAGATGAGACATATGAAGCAGCGGCCTACACATTGGCAATCAAGAAGTTATATCGCACCATGGAAAAAGTTTGGGCGCGTAAAAAGCTATCTGAGGAAGAAAGCCAAGCACTAATAGAACAGGAACTCGTCATAGGAGGCTTCAAAGAAGCATACATCAAAGGCTTCAGAGAACTAGTTAAGTCAGTAGGCACAAATGAAGCATTAAGATACTTGCAGAGAAAGCCGTTACCGCAGTTTGACCCGCGTAGATTTCGCTTATTAACAAAACTCAGTCAATACATTCGTGTACCAACAGATGCCCAATCATCACAACAGGCCAGGGAAGCGTGTCTCATCCCTGAAGGCTCCTTGGTAGAAGAAATGATTGTCATTGACTCCCCACCCGATACTACTACTGTTCATACCACTATGGTGCTCAAAGTACCCACCACCCCAACCGCTCCTCCTTCATCCCCTGCCCATCCAATCTCTCTTATACACCCTGCCTCTCCCAGACCATCCACGCCTTTCAATAGTGCCATAGCAGAAGCCTTTGTCGCTTCCATTCCTCTCACCCTTTCCACACCCACTCAACCTAGTCTACTTCCTAGGACTTCTACCCTTCTATCCAGTCCATTTCTCCATCCATCCTTCCCATCCTTCCCCACCCCTCCAAGACCTCTTTTTCCATTTCCACCCCCATTGACTTTCTCCCCTGTATCACCTCCTTGACCCACTGTCTTTCCTCTTTCCCCTTTCCACCAAGCAGTACAAGAGACCCCCTCTGTAAATTATTCTGCCACTTTTGTAAATCACGTATTTACACCCACGCACGCACCCACTACCACTTCACTATTCATAGTCATGGCACTCGACACCACATCTAGTGACATGGATATATCACCCCCCACAACACCACCAATCACATCTCCCATTGCACCACCATATTTAAGCACCTCACTTTTTTCCACAATCACCACTGCATCCACATTCCCATCCCTATTTCCCCTTCCCCTTGCATCAAGACCCACACCCACAGCATCTGCATTCACTCCACCATTACCATTATCACCCACCATCGACATTGCATTTCGTCAGATGTTCGCATGCATGACACAAGTGAGAGATGAGTTTGCATCTCTTGGGACTAGTTACCAAACGCTACAGCAGACAACGAACAATTTACAGTCGCAGCTAAATTCATTTTCAATCGAGAATGCATCGCGTAACACCCGCTACCAAGAGCTACGTCAGGCCTACCACAAACTAGAACTCGAAAGTGAAGAGAAGACAAAAGATTTCATCACTGATATTGACAACTTATTGCGGGCTCAGACTATTCGCAATGCGATGCTTATTAGAAACATGGGACTGCTCAGACGCGACTTGGCAGCAGCTAAAGAAGAGAACCAACGTCTACATGAACAAAACAGAGAAAACTTGGAAGCTGTTCTAGATCAACCGGACAAGCCCTTGAGTCCCAATCGCTTCAAAGCTATCCCCTCCGAATCCATGAAGATGTTATTGGAAGATCATATCAGATTATTAGAGGAGTATGACAGTATGAATAAGGAATACCAGAAGCTCAAAGAAGAACACAAGATATTGTAGTTACGAGCACCTGTACAGCCAGAACCACCAACTCCTGCGGACCCATCCCCTGAGATCATCGAGGAACTCAATGCTTTACGGGCCCAGGTAACTACTCTCCAAACACAGATCGCAGCATATGAAGCACCCCCCAGACCAGATTCCTCACCGGAACTACCTGTGGATGAACCAATAGTGACTATCCCGGTGGAGGACACTTTTGAAGAAGCATATAAACCCCAACCCATCGCAGGCGGATGAGTCACCATAGAAGGCCAGACGACTTTTGAACTTCCTACTCTCGCATGGATGAAGACTGTCGAAGAGCTTGGCCGAACCCACTCCACAAGGGTGGAAGCACAGTTACATGCAATGGCCATGATAGAAGAACGAATTTTACAATCTCCTTATTTTGCTCACTTGGCCCCTCGCAGGTACATATCTGGGCACGAGTTACTATATAAGCCGTATTTTATGTTAATGGCAGAATATGAGCTAGCCATCGAAAAGGAAACAGGCAAGAAAACCTCCCATGCAACTTAGTTTGAGCCTGAAAATTTGCCAATAGATGCACAGAGAGGCAAAATATATCAACCTACTTGGCGCCAAGATTTATTACAGCAATATCCCAAGATGATGAGCACATCAAGGCCCCACTCCACTTGAAGTACAACCCATGTTGGGGACCCATGCCACATCGCCGCTCCTGGAAGGCATTTGCCATTAAAGTACAGAACAACAAGGAATGCCAAGATTGGCTCAATTACCCGTACTTCACTCCACCCATCGGACCGACCATGGTTGGCTATATGATGGCAACCATTAGACACTGGCTCCCTTGCTTACAACGAATGGATGATGTAGCAGTGCATGTGACTGTCAAAATATTTGACATGATGCAGATAGTATTCAAAGTCTTCTGTCGCGTCAAGGCACCACACATAAACACCCCAGGATTCGAGCATGGAAACCAAGATTTAGCATATGATATGAGTACGACACCATCGCTCCGTGTGTGTTATGCCAGATAGATCTTTTTTCAAACAAACATGTTTTATAAATACTTTTCAAAAATTCCCAATAGTGATTTTCATCACTCATGTATCTTATGTAACATAGAAAAACCCCTTTGTGTAATCATATGATCCATTTTGTGCAAGCCGAGGAGTCCTCGAGCTTGAGGAGCTTAAGTAGAACGAGCCTACCAATTTTGGTTATTTTTAGATCTCGTTTACCCCTTCAAATAGCATCTAGAACCTACTTTTTAACTATGTCGGTAACTAGATGTGAAACCAGTCAAAACTAGTCTATAATCTATAAAAAGAGCTAGAGAGCTCATTTTGAGGTTAGCTAGTGTAGGCTTGTAAGCGCTAGAGTGAGCTTGAGCTTGTAATTGATCTTGAGAATAGAGTCTATTTTCCTACCTTCCATTGTGTCTTGCTTGTCTCTTCATTGTGTGTGTGTATGTGTATGTGCATCTCTATGCTTCTCACCTTCACTCTCACTACATTTCACATTCACGATATTCATATCACTCCTATCTCTTTTGTGGATTGACATTAAGGAGGTGGAGCTTCTTAACGTGGTTCTCACCATTGTACTAGAGCAACAATGAGTGCCAGCTCCTTGTTCACCACATTGTTGGAATTTGGGGCCCCAAGATCGCTCCAAAATAAAACCTTTTCAGCATACACAACTTAATTAACAAAGACGATATGAGAGATCGAGAAAGATAGAGATCTTGAGACAAGATTAGGGAATGTAAGCTGGATGCTTACTCACTAAAAAATAGATGTCCAAATTACGACATGGGAGTACTACTCAACCATATAAAGTGGTGCACTCACTAACGGAAGAATATCCCAAAAGATGATGATACAAAATTTAGATTATGTCGAAATAACCTAAGTGTGTGAAGTGAACAAAGCAATGAAGCTAACCTTCTTCTCACAAAATAGTGTAACAAAATTGTAAATCAACCACAAGGTTAACTCATAAAAGATCGTTACCACCACCTTGTAGAAGACTTCTTTATCTAAGAGAGTAGTCTCTCCTTCACCAAAGCTCTACCTCCTCCAAGAGTGTGAGACTCTTCCTCCTTGATCTCCTTGAGATTGCTTGAGTGAGTGATTATACAATGAGCTTGGCTCCTTCTTATATAGGTTGTTGATATCTCCAAAAGCTCTTCAAAAGCAACGATTCATAAAAAAGCTATCATGAATCAATTTTGAAACTCCTACGCATTCGTGTTTTATCCCATTGTCCATGTGCTTTTTAATAAAGCAAAAACACCAAAAAAATTGAATTTCGTGATCTGCACTTATCGGGAATCAACTCGTGTGGGCTGGGAGAGAGTGTTTTGTTCTATCCAACGTGCCACTTGCTTTTGCTTGTAGAGCATATAGAACAAGTATATAATATGTGGATTCAGCCCCTCGATTGTTTGGGAGTGCTTTTATGTAGCCACGCTGCCACCCACGTTTGGTTGCAGAGGGCTTTAAAAAATATATACTATAGTTACTTTACAAGATTTTTTGGACCATAGGACATTGACTTCCAACAATCCCTCCTTCAATGTAATATTGGTACAAGCTTCAGTAACCTGCAAATCTTCTCATGACTATCTCTAGTCAATGCTTACCTTGTAAAATACACTTGTCTTCTTTGTGTGATAAGATCTTACAAAGATCTCTCTCAAATACAACTTTAAAACCATCACCCAAAAATGCAGATATAGACAGCAGATTCTTCTTCATTTGAGGTACATATAGAACATTTGAAATCTGAAAATTACCACCTTCTCTTGACTTTAGGGTTATTATACCTATTCCCACAACATCCAAATCATTGCCATCTGCAATAGTAACTCTTCTACCTGAAGAATAGGAAAGGGAAGAAAACACATCTCTGCAACCTGTCATATTCTTTGTAGCACCTCAGTCAAATATCCAAGGACTTGCTAAAAGAACTTGTAAAGCTACCTTATCAAAAGCTACTTCCTCAATGGTGATACAGGCATAAGAATCACCTAGAGGTTTCCCTTTTTTATTATCTTCTGCAACATTACCTGATGCCTTTTTCTTTTTTGTTGCAATCCTTTTATAACATGCTGACTTAAAATGTCCAAGTTTCTTGCAGTAATAACATATTACTTCCTTCTTCTTATAAGACTTATCTTTAGATGTAGTAGATATTGAATCTGAAGTAGAAGGTGAAAGGGACTTACTTTCCTTTACGGATTGTTTTTCCTTCTTCTCCTTCTTCTTCTTTTTACCCTTTGATGAAGATAAAAGTGCTTCTTCATTCTCTTCCATTCCCTTCAATTGATCTTCGTCTTGAAGCAACAAGAACTCTAGCTCTTCAAATGTAACCTCTCTATCTCTTGTGGTAAGGGTAAGAGTGGTTACGAAAGACCGATATGAAATAGAAAGTGAATTAATCAGTGTATTTACCATTTCTTCATCTGATATCTCAACTGTTATATTAAGAAGTTGATCCCTCAAGTCAACGAGTATCGTAATGTGGGTTCGAATTGACTCACCAGCTATCATCCTTGTATTTGCTAGTTGTCTCCTCAAGTGAGCTTTCCTAGCAGGATTTCTACTCTGAAAATGATTCCCAAGCTTCAACCAAGCTTGTCTAGAACTTCTGCAAGATCTGATTTGTGGTAGAATATGCCTTTTGACACTCATTGCTATGAATGAAAGTGTTGAAGAATCTCTAGCATCCCATCTTGCCTGATCTTCAGTAGGAGGAAATGTAGGTAAAGACCTACTTGTGACTCTGGATGTCAAAATGGTTACCTCCTCTTCAGTTGGTTTTGTAATAGTAATTCCAGTACCTCTTGAAGTTGTTGTAGCTCCTTCTTCACCTTCTCGTCTGGGTCTTGTTAAGGACATGAACTAGAGTCAATACTACTTCTACCCAAAAGCCTTGTGAGAGGTTTGCATGATGCAACATAGAAACTACTCTATCGTGAATAGTTCTATTCATCCTTTTGGGTACACCATTCTGTATTGGGGTATAAGGAGCTGTAGACTCTCTACAAGTCCCCTTAGACTGACAGAAAAGGTTGAATTCATGTGAGGTATACTCACCCCCATTATCTGAATGTAAAGCCTTAAGCTTAGTTCCTTTTTCAATCTCAATTGAAACAAGCCATTTTCTAAAAGTAGAGAATATCTCATCCTTCGATTTGATAGGATATACCCAGACTTTTCTAGTAGCATCATCTATGAAAGTGACAAAGTAAAGAGAACCATCTAAGGACCTACTACGCATAGGACCACAGACATCTATATGAATGAGATCTAAAGGCTGAATTGAAGAGTTAGTGTGCATTCTATGCACATTTTTTATTTGCTTTCCATATTGGCAATGCTCAGAAAATCAAAAATGAGAGAAAGATAACACGGGTAAGTAGACAGAACGAGAAAGATTTTCCATTCCATTACGAGATATATGGCCCAAAGGACCATGCCAAATACAAGCCATAGGTTGTTCAATAATAGCTAACAAGTGTTCTTTCTGTGATACAAATAAAGAATAAAGAGAGCCTAGTTTGCTTCCTTTTGTAATAACCATATTTCCCTTTGATTACGAAAGGACTGATCATAGAAGAACACCTTATAAAAAAGGTCATCACGTTGACCAACTAACATCAGACTGCATAATAACTGAGGTACATGGCATACATTATGCATAGTAAATTTTGAACCATCAATGAACTACACAACCACATCTTCAATCCCCACAACATCACACTGGCAAGAGTCATCAAGTCTCACAGTACCAAGAGACTTTGCTACATAATTAGAGAACCATTCTCTATGTGGTGTCACATGGAAAGAAGCACAGAGTCTAGCAGCCACGTGTGGGAAAGAGAAACAGCCGAAAGCTATTCTCCCATCCACTTGCATAAATTCAATGTCCAAGTAATGATGCAAATGCCTCAAATCTAACATCTCAAAAGAGGCATGTAAATCAGCCTTAAATTTAGCAATATGCTTCTCATTAGGATCAGTGAGGATTAAAACATCAATGTATATAAAAATGATCATAAGTACATCATATGCATGCTTAATGTACAAGGTGCTCTTAGTTGGAATTTTTTCTAAACCATGTGCTAGCAAGTAGGCATGTACTTTCTCATACCAAGCATGTGGTTCTTGTTTGAAAACATATAGTACATTTTTCAACTTGCACACTTTATTTCATTTCCTTTCTACACAAAACCATGGGGCTGAAATGCATACACTTCTTCATGTAAGTTACCATTCAAAAATCCAATTTTAATGTCCAACTCATGTACATTCCAACCATGATGAGTTGCACGTGCATAAATGCTAATGATGGTCATTTGGCATGTGGGAGCCAAGGAATCATCAAAATCAATGCCTCTCTCTTGAGCATAACCTTTGGCAACAAGCCTAACCTTATACCTAATAACTATTCCATCTCACTTGTGTTTTAGCTTGTATACGCTTTTAGTGCTAATGCCTTTTCACCTTGCCATTTCCATGTGAGACTTGTTCTTCCTTTTAGCAACTCCTTTTCTTGACATTTATATGGCACTATACTTACATGGTTATAAATTTTGAACCATAATTAAGAACTATTTAAAGCACATAAACACCTCAGACTTTTCTTTCAATGGATAAACCCATGCATGCCTAGAAAATTCATCAATGAATGTCATGAAGTATAGGTAATTCTCAAATGAAGGTGTCTGCCTAGGACCACAAACACCACTATGAGCAAGGTGCATATTTTAGATTTCCACAAGAGAACAAAGCTAGAAACTTTCAAGTGAACAAAGTGTGCATGCCAAAGTTTTGCATCTGACATAGCCTGAGAATCATGTCCACGTGCTAAATCATTCACAGATTTTGCATAATCTATGAGCTAATACAACTCATAACATTAAAATCTAGAAGCATTATTAACATCATCATTCAAGAGATGATGAACTTTACACCTACCATCAATAAATTTGATGGCCAAGCCAATCTTCGCTAATGTTGAAACTAATAACATGTTTTTCTTGATCCCTCACACATATAAGGCATCTGAAAATGTGAAAGAACAGGCATAAACAATAGTCAAAATGATCTTTCCAACTCCCATTATAGGATAAGAGGAGTTATTAGCACATGTGACAGTATTCCCTCTAGGAATAGGCACAAGTGAAGTGAAGAAACCATGCTACATGGTGATATGTTTGGTTGTGCCACTATCAAAGTACCAAACATGTGAGTCTATTGGAGACATACACTGATGGGTCATAGTTGAAAACAGTAGTCAATGCCCATTCTTCATTTTGAACAAGATTAGCATACTCTATTTTAGATGTAGAGGCCTTGACAACAACCACTCCAACCTCTTTATTCTTTGCCTCCTTTGCAACCAGTTTAGAAAAATTCTTTATGACATGATTATCTGCCTAAGATTACTTGCAAAACTATTTTTGCTTTTTTGTTTTCTTTTCATCTTTATCTACCTTCTTTGACTGTGTAACATTAGCAAATTTTTGCTTACTAATAGATGAACTCCATTTATCTTTGCACTTCTGAATAGCTAAGAAATCTTGATATTCAACACATAATTGACCTGTTCTAGATAGATTGATCTTTTTGCAAGGAAATAGAGACTAACTTCTCAATGATTAAGGCATTTGGATCGCCTTTCATCATGAAAAAAAGATTAGAGGAAAAACTCTCATATAAACTTGGAATATCATTAAGAACAATCTACACAAGTGAGTTATCTGGAAAAAAAATCATTAGAAAATATCAACTTCTCTTTCAAATATTTGATCTTTGTAAAAAAAAACTCTTCATTGCATCTCTTTTATTTTTATGCTCACTCTCCGACTATTTTCAAAGATAAGCAACATGATCTTCGTTTACTGCCTAGTATAATGTTGTAAGAGTATCCCAAACATCTTTTATTGTCTTTTAGTCACTATGATATTGCATTTGGAGACCAAAACAACCTCAAATAAAATTTTCATCACCACATAACGCGTTTTTTTGAACTCCTAATCACCTAGAAGTATGGTCAATATTTTTTGTGCAATTTTGAGACTCTGATCGGAGGGGTATCAGTGATGCCCTATATGAAGTAGGGACCTCCTCTAATACTAATTGTTGGAGATTGAGGTCTACAAAAGCACAGAAACATCACAAAGAAGAAGAAGAAGCTTGGAGAAAAACATAATATTGAATGTATTACCAAGTGAATGTAGAAAAAGGGAAATGAACTATGAGGGTGCTGCAGAGAAAAGAGGCACAAAAGAGGAGCCCCAAAATTTTCAAAGTAATGGGCATAAAATTTCCTCTTCAAAATTCTAGAAATTCCCTTGAAACTATGTAAATGCACTAAAGGAGTCCTCTAGATGCATGAGCCACAAATCCTTGTAACATAATTCTTGTAAAATGGTAGTAGACTAGAGATTAGTCAATAAAGTGCCAGTCTCTTGTGTGAAAGGACCATTTTTAGGGTACATGTATATAAGTCACTTTGTGACTCTTTGTAAGGACTTTTTTGCCATTGTGAAGAAGGAGAGCTGAAAATTCGAATTTGCTTCTTCCCTGTTGATTTTCATCTTCTCTATGATCTTTTGTGTGTGTATGATGCTTGGAATGTGTGTGTAGGCTGTAAGCTACCCCTTCCCACCATTTTTGAACTGTTGTAGTGTGTGTGTGAGCCACCATGAGTTGTGGAGCGAGTGTTGGTGTTTCCCACCATTCACAATTTTATCCATAACTAGTAGAGCATTTGTCAAGTTTGAGTGAAAACAGCAATAATAGATGCGTCTCATTGAGAGCTTTGAAATGAACCCACTATTGGCCATATTCGGAGTCCTGAGATGGGAGAAAAGTTTGAATTTGTGTTTACTACTGTAAGTGGTATCGTGCCATGCATTTTCAGAGAGTTAGTGAGTTGAAGAGGTAGATAAGTCTTTTCACATGCATTGTAGCTCAGCCAGTTCATTTTCCATCATGTGCGCACACGTCCTCGTACACTTGGTTCGTGTGGTTCTTCGGATTGATAATTAAACATGTATCGATCCATCACTATATGCACTTGTGGGATGACTGAGATTTAGTATGATCGCAACAAGTCCCTAAGGCTTGACGACTTAGGTACATACGTTTTTGGCGCCATTGCCGGGGAACAAACTTAACCAAGGTGCCTTCATGATGGTTATAACTCTAGAGTGAAGGAATCATACTTGTAGAGGTGAATTTGTTCAGTGGCAAGTAGTCAAGAACTTCTGCACTTGTTACTTCACATCCTTGAGGTGTGTGTAATGAGTTTTTAGGTTTAGGGTTAGGAGTGAGGAAGAGAGGGAAGAGTTAGGGTTAGGTTAGAGAGGGGAGTACAGCACGAAGAAGTAGAAAAACCAAGAAAAAATCCCAAAAATTATCACAATAAGTGTAGAGTAAGTTTCAGGTGTCCCAAAGCTATAAAAACCAAAAAAAATGAATTCATTTGACACTAGATTGAGAATGGGTATTGTGTGCAGACAGCGATCGGTATCGCTAGCAACGTATCATGCAAAGCAAGATAAAGAGAGGATTTGGAATCATAAAATTGGGTTGAGGTATCCTTGAAGGTAAGCTACACAATCTCTTGATATCAAAAACAATTCAGAAACACCATCGCATGTGATTAAAGATGTTTTTGGTATTGTGGGGTAGAATAAAGAGTTTTTAGAGAATCTTTGAGTGAGATAGTGGGTCAAGAGAGAGGAGGGGAGAGAACTAAACACATTGGCACAAAATTTTTTGAGTTTAGAGCGATCTTGGCTGAAGTATTGTAGTCGGTTGAGTTTTGGTATCGCGATACCGAAATTCCCTAGTATCGTGATACTCGCTGGTATCGTATCGTGCTATACCCACTTGAGGTATCGTGATACCATTTCGGTATCGTATCGTCAAGTTGGTATCGTGATCATGACTAGTCGGTGGTATTGTATCATGGTCCACTTGGTATCCTATCGTGTAACTTCATGTCAACAGTAGAGGGGGAATACCACACCTCTTTGCAATATGTGTCCACTAATCCCCAACGGATCCCTATCTACCTGGATGGCTTAAATAGGTCTGTAACCAGGATGGTGAACTCCACTAAATCAACAATAGTGCCTAGACCTACAGTCAAGTATGAAGGAGGAGTGCCCATGGACAAATTAGGTCATATCTACGTGGTAGCAGAACACCTAGATCGAATCAATGAGAGAGGAGGATTGGAAGAACAAGGAAACTTGGGAAGATCTGATCCTGAAGAGATAATAACTACACCAAGAGGCAAATCAATGGTAACTCAAGTCTTGAGAGGGGATTCGATACCTCAAGATGATTACCTATTAGAGGTCTACTTGATCCATGGATCAGACTTATTGTTACAAACCAACTCACCCACACGCGGACAGGAAGATAGCCCAATGACTTTCTATGAGTTAAAGGATCCTGAAGTTATGTACCTAGACCAGAACTAAAGAAGATATTGGCCAGTAGATGCGATTGATAGGGCTCAGTTGAAGTATATGGGGTTGTTGGTATTCCCTTCTCGTGAGTAGGCAACGACCTCCCATAATCCCTTTGGGATGCATCAAGAGCCAAAGAACACAATGTCAGGACAAACGAGTCAACGAAGTGTTCCTTATCAAACTCATGTGCAATTTACAATGCCAAGAGTAGTGCCACACAATCAAACCCACCCAGGACTAGGCAACCTGAATCGGCCACCAGTGAGGTCAAGACCACAACCAGGACTACATCATGGGGTACCTCCTATTAGACCAGTAATTCTTGTAATACCTAGATTGTCAGAACCCATAAGAAGACTAAGACTAATTCAAGTGGCTAAGTGTATGAGAAATCATTCTGATGGAATGGGAGAACCATATGATCACATAGCTGAATTTAAACAAGTTCTACAGGCAGAGCAAGTGGATGATTTCTTTGTGCAGTATGAGTCCTTCGGACTTACCCTCACAGGGACGGCTTTGACTTGGTTCCAACCATTGGATCCAATCAATTTGGAAATACTGAGCAATTTTTTCAAGAGTTCATTGGAGAATTCACCAAGAGAGGGATTAAGCACAACTCTTCATCCTTAATTCATAGCTTCAAACAAAATCCCAATGAAACGGTGAAAACAGTTGCCCGTAAATTTAATCAATATGTCGATAGATGCCGAGCAGCAGAAAGACCTACTCAACAAAAGATGATATCACTATTCTTGGATAGATTGATGAACCGGAATTTGAGAACTTTAGTCTATGTGAAACGGCTCCAAACATTGAGCGAGTGTCTTCAACAATGTATTAACCTAGAGGGCAACCTAGCTGATGATCTCAAAAGTACACCAAGCCCTACGAAATTGGAAGACGCTAGAAGTACAATGACATCTAACTCCAATAATTTAGAGGAGTTTGCGGAACTAGTAGCCAAGAAGTTAGGAGTTCACGGACAGAGGAATTACCAGCATCTATCAATGAGAATACCCATGTTGCGAAGATGTAGCCTATGCGGAGGAGACCATCCATCTCACATGTGTGCAAGAGGAGGAATAGGCATGCCTCAAGCTTATCCTTACAATAGGCAACCATATCAAGGACCCATCCTATATTGTCAGATAGAACAGAAATACACTAATCACACTACTGAGAATTTCCCATTCAATAGGCAGTCAAGTCCCTTAAATCAACCTCAGTTTAGGCCATAACAATACCCTCCTAGAGCCAGGAAGGGAGATTCCAAGATATAATCCCTATCTAGGACCACAAGGAGCACCTAGGCCATACGAGCAAGGGCAATATGGACAACCTCAGCCACTATTAGGATAGCAACCACCACTTCCACAGAATGCAGTGCCAGTTAAATATACTCAACTAGAGGAAAACATGGAGAGAGCCATAGTACCAGCTATGCCATTAGCTAGTACAGAATCAACGAATCAAGGGTACGAGCAAACCCTAGGAAAATACTATCCCTATGACACCATTTTGTTGGAGTATGACCAAATTTATGACCCACAATACTATGGTTGTGAGGGATATGACAACACCTATGGACAGGAGTTTTCAACCCTAATGTACACCACACCCAAAGCACCAGCACCCATTGGGCACCCATTAGACTGCCTGTGCCAAAGGGACCATGCTATAGATGTGGAGGCGGCCACTTCATAAGAGAGTGCACTTGGCCATATAACCCACCACGAGAAGGAGAAGCATATGACAACAAGGAACAAACGAAGAAAGTAATAGTGGATGTAGAAGATGGACAAGAAAGATGCATGTACATAGGAAAAGATGTGTCACCTGAGGAGGAAGAAGAATTGATAAGACTGATTCGAGAATATTGAGATGTGTTTGCATGGACCTACAAGGACCTCAAAGGTGTGGATCCCTCCATTTGTTCTCATCGAATACCAATGACACCTGATGCAAAACCATCAAAGCAACATCCTTAAGGACACTTATAATGATGTCTATGCAGCAAAAATTAAAGAAGAGATAGACAAGCTATTAGCATCCGGATTCATTTACGAGATAGAACACACCGAATGGGTGTCACCATTAGTGGTTGTGCCCAAAAAGAATGAGAAGCTAAGAGTGTGCATTAATCTGAAGAAAGTCAATGCAGCCACAATCCGTGATAGCTACCCATTACCTATCACTGATCACCTCCTGGAAAGAGTCGCAGGTAAAGAAGTCTATAGCTTCTTGGATGGATTCTCTGGATACAACCAAGTAGCTATTGCTACGGAGGACCAACATAAAATTGCATTCACGGCTGAATCGGGTGTTTATGCTTTCAGGGTGATGCCCTTTGGGCTCACAAATGCCCGTGCCACTTTCCAATGGTTGATGTGTCATGTTTTCAAAGAATTCCTAAGGAAGAGTATGGAATCATATGTAGACGAATTATGCACATACTCAGATTGAAGACAGGAACATATTGCGGAGTTGCGAAGAATATTTGAAAAATGTCAGCGATATAGAGTGTGCTTGAATCCTGAGGAGGAAAAATCCTAGAACACATTGTATCTAGGAATGGAATATCCATTGATGAAGACAAGATCAAAGTAATCCTAGAACCTCCAAGACCAAAAAATGCAAAGGAAGTGCAGGTGTTTATGGGTCATTGTGGATACTATCATCAATTTATCCACATGTATGCCATAATTGCCAAGCCATTATATGGATTTTTGACCCAATTTATGTGGACAGATGAATGCGAAAAAGCCTTTAATGAACTAAAAAAATGACTCAGCACAGCACCTATCTTGAAAATACCCAACTAGAACAAGACTTTTTGTATTCATGTGGATGCATCCAACTACGCAATAGGATGCATTTTAGCTCAACCGGCAGGGAAGGAAAATTGACCATCCTATTGCATATGCGAGTAGACAATTGAATCAAGCTGAAAGAAACTATACAACTATGGAACGAGAAGGTTTAGGGATGGTGTACACTATAAAGAAATTCAGACACTACCTTCTAGCCAACAAGTTCAAGTTCTTCATAGATCATCAAGCCTTATTGTACTTAGTCAATAAGCCTTGTAACACGGGAAGGCTAGTGAGATGGTTTTTGTTATTAATGGAGTTCGATTTTGAAGTGATTGTGAAAAAAGGAAATACACACATGAGAGCTGATCATCTATCTAGTTTCATAGATGGAAAACCACCTAGTGGAGTATCAGACAATTTGCCAGATACTTTTCTATTCAACTTGGAAGTATGTCCTAAGTGGCCAAAAAAGCTAATTTCAATACTCACCCATGGACCACAACACTCAATTAACAAGGATATGAACAGAAGAAAATGATTGAGCAAGCGCATGTAAACAAATGGAGAATGCACAAGGGAACCCATGGAACGATTAGGAGCCTATTGGCCTCATATGCCTAAGAACATTCATGAGTATCTTGGTAGTCGCACGGAATTTCAAGAAACCACTCCAAATGACCATACATCATTACCTTTCTCTACAATAGCACCCAACTGGAGTAAGATGTTAGTGAAATTCTTAAAGACATGAGAGCATGAGGACGGAACAAGTTTAGCTAGGAAACGAACCTTAGAAGAAATGAGTAAGGACTATGTTATCTTGGGGAGACAATTATTCAAGAGAGGAAAAGACAATCGACTACGACTATGTGTGCATGAAGGAGAGTAATTACCCATATTAGAAATGGCACATGCAGGTGCCGCAAGAGGACATTTCTCAGCGGAAAGAACTATAAAAATGATTCTCTTTGCAGGCTTGTGGTGGCCAACTCTACATATGGATGCGGACACCTACGTACGAAGTTGTGATGCATGCCAAAGAGCTAAGTACCCCATCAGATGAGATGACATGCCTTTGAGACCTATGGTTTGCACGAGAGCCTTTTCCAAATGGGGTATTGATTTCATAGGCCCATTAATCCACCACCCAAAGGATCACATGCTGAGTACATAATAGTGGCAACAGACTATCTAACTAAATGGGTAGAAGCAAAAGCAACTAGGAAAAGTGATGCACATACCATAGCTAAGTTTCTTTTTGAGTACACCTTTACTCGCTTTGGACTACCTATAGAGATAGTAAGTGACAGAGGAACTCACTTCATTAACGAAGTAATAGAGTCCTTGATGAATGGATTCTTAGTGATTCATAAAAATCAGCCCCTTATCATCCTCAAGCCAACGGTCAAGAAGAAAGTTCCAATAAAGTGTTGTGCACTGTATTGACAAAGATAGTCAATAGTGGAAGGTCAAACTGGGACAAATAATTGCATCATGCAATTTGGGCCTTCTGTGTGTCTTACAAGACAGCCATTGGAACTACTCCATTTAACCTAGTGTATGGACAAAATGCAATCCTGCCAATTGATTTTTTGGTGCCTACTTTGAGAGTAGCACAGCAGTATGAATGGATAGGACATGAGTTGTCCAAGCAACTTGAGCAGATTGAGAAGCTACATGAAACAAGATTACAGGCTGTCGCGGGAATTTATGCCGCAAAGAGGAGACACAAGGCATATTATGATGCGCACATCAAAGATAAAGGCCTAAAAGGAGATTTAGTCCTAGTGTATACTTTGAATCAAACACGCCAAGAAGCTGCAAAAACATGGATATGGACCCCTACTAATCAATAGGATTTCAACGAGTGGAGTAGTCAACCTAGCCACATTGGATGGAGATATACTTCCTAATTACATAAGTGGTTGTTGAGTAAAGCGGTATATGGAATCATTGATAGATCAGATGTTTGCACGACTAGTAGGTGTGCAAAACTGAAAAAAAGAAGAAGAGAGAATTAGAGAAGAAGCAAGGCAAGAAGCCCTAGAGCGTATCGAGAAACAAAAAGAGTGGATAATGCAAAGGGATGAATGATATTTACAAGGAGAAGAACTAATTCCCATGGCCAATTACCAAGTTCACCAAGCCAACACAAATAACCTCAGCATATCTCAACCATATTTGAACCTAGGGATTGGAAGTACAGAATACCAATTGATAGATGCATTGATCGACTCAAGAGTGACACTCAGCTGCATACGAATGATGATTATTATGCATCTTCAAATGATCATAAAATAGACTAAAGCTCAGATGATAGGCATTGGGGGCCAAGTCATAGAATGTATTGGAGAAGCCCTAATATCCCTCCACCTTGAGAATTCCACTATGAAGCAATGAGTTTCGGTATGTAAAGATGAGGATTTAATAGAAAACCTGATCCTAGGGCAAGATTGGATTATTGAGAATGAAGTGAGCATTCATCTAGCTCAAGGATACATCTCAGCCAAAATAGGGCATAAGGAAATCTTTAGCCTATTAGAAGAAAGATTTCCCCACATGCATGAAGTCACCAAGCATGAGAAAGAAACCCTCGAAGAAGAGTTAGAAAACGAATCAATCAAGAGCACACCCAAAGGATGCCCTAGGCTAAAATTACCAACAAATATGAATGTGTCACTTGACCAAGTGCTTTCAAGTCAACAGGATCCCACTTGCACTCATGAAGAGTCAATTGCACCTAAAGTATGCATGCTAGGGCCACATTACGAGGCCATGCATTTGGCACATAATCCTTTCAACAGAACTAGTGGTGCACATTTCCAACTTGGGAATAGATCCTAGACTCTACTTCCATAGGAATGAACCAACAATGTAAATAAATAAATGCTTTGGCTATAACTAACTCTTATTTTCTTTCAGGAATATAAACCAAAAGATGTGTGGTAAGAGATCTTATTTACCTGAACAAGGGAAAACGGAGTGACACAATTAGCAACATATCAATGAGACACACATAACACATGACTTAACTTTTATAAGAAGCTGATGTTCTTGTTATTACAAGTGAAGATGGCTTTATAGGACTCTCAAGCGACTATTCAAGAAGAGGTGCTAGAATTCCCCTTACAGAGTGTGACGAAAGCAAAAGGTCACTGGTTTTGGGAGGAACCAACCTGCTAGGGACTATCTGTTCTTAGTAACAATCAAGATTATGGACACTGAACATCAGTTTCCAGTGATATCCCAAGATTTCAAGGTCATGCATGAACTTCCATCCACTATAGACATAATGAAGAAAGCAGGTATTCAGAAGTACTTTGAACTACCAATCTACAAACCAGACTTCCAATGATGCACATAGGTGATGAATACCCTCCAACCGACTTTACATGACCCGTTAGTACCTCAAGCTAGAGTTCTAGATGTTGCAGGAGAGTGGGTAATCATCCAATTCACCCGTGATTTGATAAAGGAAGCCTTTGGGTGGGAAAAGGATGGGAACACAGTGCTGAAAGATGAAAGCTGAGGCGCCAAAACACGCACATTCATGGACATTAATCGTGTCGACATAGAAGAAGTCAGATTGATCCATCAACACTTTTGCTTTCCAAATATGCATCAATATACCACATCACAAAAGATCATGGTGCAGATGCTATCTCATGCCATCAAACAGATAGGGAACCAAGTGAATATGACACCATACATTCAAGAATACCTTTTTTTTAAGCAAAGAAACAGTGAAACCATAAGAAGTTCTTGAACAAAAGTGTTGCATTAACAATATTGATCTATCATGCCCTAGGCATTCGAGAACATTTGAAAGAGATGCCCTCATCTAAAGAAATGCGAAGATTGCCACGGTTCCAAGGAAAAAAGAAAGGAGTAAAAATAGTGGAAGAAGCTGAAACGAACTCTCAACCGAGAATGAGAGGTACCAAAAGACTATGAGAGATGATCTAGGCACTATCAAAATATATCAATAATTATCCTCTTGGATGCTAGATCTCATAAGCAATATCCAACTTCTCCACCTTTTCCATAGCTCAAGAAGTTGCATTATCATATAACTTCAAATGAAGCTATTTTAGCATGTACAAAGGCTTCACACTCAAAAACCTTCATGTAGCTTCAAATGAAGCTATTTTAGCATGTGTACAAAAGCTTACCTATCCATAGCTTCTGGATTACCTCCAACTCCTTTATTGTGTTCAGTGATATGTTGATCACATGCATTGCTATCAATAGTGTCTCTGCTTAGAACCCTATTATTAGTTCTACATAGTGTTCTTGGATGGTCTTATTTATTCATTTCACTACATGATTTTATTCTAAAGTGTATAAATCTATCAACTCCTGATGTGTGTGCTTATATTAGTGTTTGATGTAGACCTATTTTGCACTATACATGTACTAAACCAATAACAAACAATGGATCCTCGGCCACAAAATGTCAATCCAAAAGAATATTTGGTGATGTAAAGATATTCATCATGTTAGGATTCACACACTCACACACATAAGGAGTCACACACATGCACATGCATACATGCACACACAAGCAAGCATGCCACACTTAGGGACAAGGCAAAAAAGCTCCCAAAAGCCTCAGAGAAGAGAGAATGAACAAGAAGAAGCACAAATGAGGGTTTGGTTCACTTTATACTAAAGTTTGATAGTGAATCTCTTTACACTCTAATGTCTAGGAATCATTGTTCAAGCTCAAGGACTCCTCGAATTGCATAAATATGGAGTAATTTACAAGAAATGACTTTCATACATATTTTTGAAGGTGAATTTTTATATATAAATCTCCAATTTTGTTTATATTTTTTGGTAATGATGTGTGTGAACACACTAGGACCGTCGAGACACTTTTTTCCCTCTATAATAGGTTTTCTCCCACCCATCTTGTATATATGCCTATAACCCTAACGGGTTACTTATCTTTGTACATTCTCTTGGTAATATTGACCTCAAACTCCAACAATTTGTATCAGAGCAAGTCACGTTTCATCTAGGGCATCGTTGACACCCCTCTGATCATAGTCTCAGAATCACACGAAAATTGGTGAACATAATCAAGGCCACTAGGAGTTCAAAATCACAATCTAAGCTCATTTCAAACCTCTAAATGCATTATCGCAATTGCTTGTGCAAGAAATTTCATCTTTTTGTGCCAAACATATATACATATTTTGGTTTGCCAGTATAAACACCTCAAAGTCTGTTACAAGTTTAGCAAAACTTGACAAGATAGTTATGTTTGACTTTTTGAGATACAATCATTTTTTTGCATGAGGGTGTTTTAGTCAATGTCCATGTCTGAAAGAAGTGATGTATTCTGTATGTTGGCCGCTATTGAGGATAAGTTGGATGGTACCAATCACCCATTATGGGCATATATGATGGTTCATGTATTGGTTGCAAAAGGACTAGGGAATATTGTGCAGGGTGTATTTACTGAAGGTGATGCGGATGGCATTGAAGATGGTGATCTTCAAGTTCCTGTTTGTGTTGCAATTCCTGCTACATCAACTATAAAGCAACTTTGTTGGGATGGAAGAGATGCTCAATCACATGCATTGATAGCCTTTTCTGTCAAATCTGCCATTATTCCTCACATTTACTCTTTAAAAATAGCAAATGATGCTTGGGATACACTTATTACTTTATACCAAGCAAGGAATGAACCTCATATTGCTTACCTCTGAAAACAGTTGGAGAGTGAGCACATGAATGAAGGAGATTCCATGGATAGTTTTTTGATAAAGATCAAAGATTTGGAGCAATCGATTTTTGTTGATGAAGTCTTGCCAAACAGTTCACTTATGTAGACTATTCTGAATTGTCTTCTAGATTCATATAAGAGTTTTGCTTCTACTCTTCGATTGATGATGAAAGGCAATCCAAATGCCTTAACATTTGAGGAGTAAATTTTTGTTCTGTTGTAAGCTCAGTCTAGGCAGAACAGGTCGATTATATGTTTTGCAAATCAAGCATCCATGGCTATTGTCTATATCATCCATAGACTAAATGCATTTTGGTTAGTCATGATGTTGTTTTTGTGGAAGATGCAATTCAACCATTACTTTCATGTACTAAGGAGACATTAGTTAGATCCAAAGATGTGTATGACACTTTGCTGCATCTTTTTATAGGTGGATAGTCTAGTGTTGGTCCAAATGAGGTAATTTCTTAGCCTTTGTAGGTTCCATATGATGATGCAAATCATTCCATATCTGATGCAGATTTACATGATGCACTTGTTGATGAGAGCTCTGATATAGAGGAGGCAAAAATTATGCCTAAATTGTTGATGGAGACTTTGCGAGATAGCAAATTATATGCATCTCTATCATATCGTGCTCGTTCAGGCTCTCATAGTGCTTCTTTTACATCATATTTCTATGTTATGACTACCTCTAGTCTTTATGATGAGAATGAGCCTGTTTTGTTTGCTAAAGCACAAAAATAAAAAAAAATGGATGACTACTATGCAATCAAAATATGATGCTATTATGAAAAATGGTACCTGGTCGTTATGTGCCTTGCCTCTTGGCAAGAAGGCCATTGGCACTAAGTGGGTATACAAGCTAAAGTGTAAGCCTCATACAATAGTTGACAGGTATAAGGCTAGGCTTGTTGCAAAAGGTTATGTCTAAGAAAGAGGCATTGATTTTGATGAGACCTTTGCTCCTACATGCCGAATGACTATTGTTCGTAGCATTTATGCATTTCTAGCTCATCATGGTTGGAATGTACATCAATTGGAGATTCAAAGTGCATTTTCGAATGGTGACTTGCATGAAGAAGTGTATGTTTTTAAGCCCCATGGTTTTTTGCAAAAAGGGCATGAAAACAAAGTGTGCAAAAAGGCATTATATGGTTTGAAGCAAGCACCACATGCTTGGTATGAAAAGATACATGCCTACTTGATTGCACATGGTTTTAAGAATAGTCCAACTGAGAGCACCTTATATGTTAAGCGTGAAAATGATGTGCTTCTGATCATTGTTCTCTATGTTGACGACATGCTACTCATTGGTCCTAATGAGAAGCATATTGCTAATTTGAAGGCTGATTTGCATGCCTCATTTGAGATGTCAAATTTGGGGGATTTGCATCATTATTTGGGCATTCATTTTATGTGAGTTGATGGCTGAATATATTTGTGTTAAACAAAATATATTGACACATTATTGTAGCATTTTTAAATTGAAGACTATAGACATATTGGCACTCCTATGGAAACAGGTTTACGATTGAGTCTTTATGATGCTAGAGATGCATTTTATGTTGTTCTCTATCAGCAAGTTGTTGGATGCTTGATTTGCTTATGCCCTACTTAGCCAGATATTGAGTTTGTCCTCTCATAGGTTAGCAAATTTATGGATTGCCCAAGTGTCAAGCATTGGCAAGCGGTTAAGCGCATCTTTTGCTACTTGAGTGGTACCTGGCTACTTGGATTGTTTTATCCCAAGGGGGGATCACCACCACTAGATTTACATGCTTTTTCTAACTTTGACTGGGTTGGTTGTTATGACACTTGTGTGTCCACCAGTGGTTTTTGCTTCATGCTTGGTAGCTCCTACATATCTTTGGTGAGCAAGAAGTAGCCTATTATGGACACTTCTAGTTGTGAGGTTGAGTATAGGGTAGCTTTCACAGTGACTGTTGAGTGTGTGTGGCTCAGATGCAGTATGTCTGATTTGAGTGTTGTTTAGTCTTGTGCCACCACCATCTTTACTGACAACAGAGTGCATTGGCAGTTGGGAGGAACCTTGTGTTCCATGCTCGCACTAAGCACATTGGGGTGCATTATCATTATGTCAGGGAGAGTTTCTCTGCTAGAGAGATCAATTTGGCATATGTGTGCACACGAGAGAACGTTGCAAACCTTTTCACAAAGGCTCTGCCTAGGGAGAAGTTTGAAGCTTTCTGCAAATGTGTGGGCTTACTTCCTTTTGTGGGATTGTTACCACATAGATTGCCACTTCCTTATACATGAGTGATAGATCCTTGTTCACTACATCACTCCTAGGGGGGATTTGTTGATTTGTTTCGATAGTGATATGTGTGAATACACTAGGACCACCATGGCACTTTTTTCTCTCTTTAGGAGGTTTTCTCTTTGGCTTGTATATACACCAATAACCCTAATGGGTTACTTATCTTTGTACATTCTCTTGGTAATACATTTTGTATTGTGTTGTGCTCCAAGCTTCTTCTTCTTCCTTGTGTTGTTTGCATGCTTCCATGGACCTCAAAATCCAGCAAATTGGAGGGATATTTTTTGGAACTTTGGGGCCTTCATTAGCCCATTGCAGTGCTTGAGTACATCCATCCTTTTTTTGCTTCATTTTTTCGCAACCCTAGTCATCTTCTCCCTCTTTGGATTTTCAAAACTACTTTGATGAGTCTCTATCTCCAACACTCCCCCCTCCTAGAGTCTATTAGCCCTAATAGATGATCTGCATGTGGTTGATCATGGGAGAATGAGGGTGTTGAAGCACATTCGAGTTTTGAAGTTCTTATAGAAAAAAAAATCTTATAGACATTGCATGTGATATTTCTTGTGTTTCTCTCTCTCTCTCTCTCTCTCTCTCTCTCTCTCTCTCTCTCTCTCTCTCTCTCTCTCTCTCTCTCTCTCTCTCTCTCTCTCTCTCTCTCTCAAATAGTATAGGTTACTAGTTAGTGTAGTGCATGGGCAAAAAAGAAAGAAAAAGTGCTTTTGCATGGACTTGTGAACCTATGCATGCCTATTCTCAAAATGTAAAAAGAACAACATAATGCCGATGAAAAGGGATCTGGAGCATGAGACTCCAAGATTAGCTACTAACAAAGCATCCCATGCTAATGATAGGAAGAATTTTCATTTGAAGATACATAGTTGACCTTGAATTGATGTTGATAACTCCATGTGGTTTAGAGCTTGGATGTAGAGGCAATATAGCCTAGAAGACTCTAGAGATACAATAAATTTTGGTTGCAAATGGATAGTTTGTATTGATATGGAGATACAATAAATTTTGGTTGCAAATGGATGGTTTGTATTGATATTCTTCGATAATAACCATGAATTGTGTTTATGATGTGAAAGTGGAAATGTAATAATGCCAATAGTAGTAACTTGAGCTCATTCACCAAAAATTGTCCATGATAGTTGTAGGCAAGCTTGTTGTTTTAGAAGTTTAGATGATTGGATCTTGAATTATGGTTCCATCAATGGTTGTTGTATCTTGTGAAATGAATCTTGTTTCATCAATATGAATAAGATTCCTTCCACTTTCACTTTAACATTGTCATTAGCCACCCACATAGATGTTGCTTCTCTACAAAAATTATTGATCACCTCTAAGGAAACATTAATAACACCAAGCAAAGTAGTAGGTGATTGGTGACTTCATATTACAATGATCACTCGTGTTCATGGGATAGCACAACCATGTCTAATGCAAGGCCATGTAAGGTGGATGTAATTGGATGCATACTTGAAATTCCAATTATCTAAACAAAAGGATAAGGTTGTGCAATGAGAACATGGATCTGCTGGTCCTACTTAGTTGATGTGCCAACAAAGATATACAATCCATCTTTAATTTAAATTTGAAGTGGAGGGTGGTTCAACAACCCATACCTATCAATTCAAAGTGTGTGATTGAGTGCGTTGTTGGGTGGAGAGTGGTTTGTCCTTGGTTAACCACCTCAAAATTTGTTTTGGTTTTGGATCCACCTTGTGTTGTTGTGGTTTTTGTCATGGGTGAGTTGTGGAAAAATTGGAAGTCTTCAGCTTAAAAGACTTGATTTGCAAGGACTTGGGCCTCCATGGCACATAAATGTGTACGTACATTGTACATCCTTTTTCATTGTAGGCTGGTAGGGTCTAGAACACAAGAGATTATATAAGGTTCTAGTTATGAGAAAATTTCATCCCAAAATGTGCTTGAGCTACAAGGCCTATTCTCTCATGATCATCCATACATCACAATAAGATGCCAATGCAGTCTTGGTAGTACAGACTTCGTGCTAAGATATGAAATATTTGAGATGCAGGAATCCATTTCGATCTTTCGGAAAATACTTCTAAAAATACAAGGTTTCCCCTTATAATGTGAGTTCTTAAGTGCTTGAAGGTATCAAACACAATGAGACTTATGGATAAATTTCTTGATTACAAGATGGATGCAATAAATTTGCACCTTGACAACTATAGTGTGGACTACAATAATGAGAGTGTCAAAGTTTCCACATGAAGAGGATGGTTGCAAAGGGATAAAGCTAAATGTTGCCAAATGATGATCCTTGCATATTTCTAGTTTGTCAAAGGTGATAAGTGTCGACTATAATACAAATTTATGCAAAGATCACAAAACAAATACTGAAAAAAATTCGGCCAAGATATCCTTCAATGATCCATTATGATATTGATCCATTTTCTTCATTTGTGGAGACCTCGAATACAAATGGTGTAGATAATGGATCTTCAATAGTGTTATGTAGAAGGCATGTTATGATCGAATGTTATTTGGGTAGTACACACATGAAAGATAGGGAAAACTCATGCACCAATTGTGTGAGCTTGGATGTCCTCTTGGATATTGTAGCCGATATCACAATTTATATTTCCATTGAATACCTTCCTGCCTCTCCCCCCTTGAGGAGAGCAATGTTGCTTCACGGTACTCTTTTCAATATTTACTCTAATTCTCAAATCGTATGGGTGCTTCTCATATACTCTCACTTACCAAAAAAAGTTCATTTTTCAAGGAAAAATGTTCCCCATATTATTGATGGTGGTTGTGGGATCCTGTTGGCCATTTGATTGACCCCACTTCATGAGCTTGAAAGCTTCTTTTCCTAGAAGCATTAAAGCATGAGCTTAAGAGGGGAGGTTCTTGGGACCTTGGGGAGGGTCTTGGGCGAACCTGGGCAACCCTCTCCCTAGGGACTTGGAGCCACTTCCTAGGTCATGCCCTAGAGAACTCAACATCATGAACAGGAACATGTAGCATGAGCAATTGAAATTAAAACCTAAGGCATGATCAAAGATGAGGGCAAGAAGTGGATGCAAGTTAGGATATCCTTAACCCTATAGGTCGGTGGCACAAAATGCACTCTATAAGCATGCTCTAACCTCTTTGCTCTATGAAGAGCACCCCTTCCATATGAACGTCTTCTATGGAGCTCCAATTTATAGGCAATAAGAATTCAAATGCAGTTGTATTTAAATACCAAAGCATGAATGATCGCCTTGTTTTTAGGAGGTCAATGTTTATTGCAAAACGAGGAACACAATGAATAGCGACGTCTGGAAAATGCAAGTGGGCGATGCCATGGGCAAGGAAGATGCAAGTGGGTGACACCATGGGCAACGAAGATGCAAGTGGGTGACACCATGGGCAACGAAGATGCAAATGGGCGATGCCATGGGTAAAGACTATTTGCCCGACGCCATTTGTTGGGAAACACTAATGTGGGCGACGCCATCAATATGCATGGCATGGATTGGGCGGCGCCCTATTTTTCGCCTACCTCACCATCTTTGGCGACTACTAATCTGACCACCAAATTATAAGTTATCTCTCTCCATTATGAGCAAGCATTTTGAGCTTCCAATAGCAAGAAGGCGACCTCCTACAATCTTCCCTTATCCTAAACTTGGGCAACACCCATTTTTGCTATGCCCAAGAGATGGGTAACACCCTCGTCTCCAAATAAGGCGAGTTTCTACCACTTGGATGAGGTCATTATGTGGAGTTCACCTAATTCGACACTGCCCACATGTGGCATACTCATGCACAGGGCGACGCCTAAAGTAGTCTATGCATAGGGTGGAAACTTCTCCATAATTTGGGCGCCTACACATAAAGGGGCAACTTCTCTACGAGGCAAATATAGATCATGAAGCTCATAAGGCATGGCAACTACTACTTTTTGTCATCAAAATTCTCTCCTAACACAGCTAGCTGACTACCGATTTGGATGCATGCCACACAAGGGTGATGCCCAATTTTCATGGAGCATGACCTTGTTTGGGTGACTACCTAATCTGGCGACTTGATCATCTTGGGTCTCACACACAAAGGGGCAACACCCATTCTTTGCAACATAGCAAGAGGGCGACCACCTAAGGATGCATCAAGCGGGCAACTTCTATTCTTTTACCCTCATCTTGCAAGTTGGGTGCCTACCCTCTCCTCCAAATGGGCGACTCTAATTGGATACTACTTGAGCACTTGGGTGTCTACCAAACACCATAGTTAGGCCACAACTATTTTGTGTAAGCATATCAAATTAGGTGGCTACCTTGGTGACTACCACATGTTGAGTTGAGGCTCCACCAGTGAGCTACCTTGGGCGACAAATGATAGGTAGAACATATTTTTATCAATAAAATGTCAGAGTGAGAATTAATGTAGAGAATACCGATGCTAAGCTCTGGTGATGTCAAAAGCTATAATAGGGGTCCTAATTGTAGTTGGCTACCAAAGCCATAATTAGCCCACTCCTCCACCACTTTGGCACGTGCGACAGTTAAGGCTAAGATTTGGCAAGGACACCCCTGGCCTCTTAGAGTCTATCTAAAAAGATGTTTGGCACTCATTTGGGATATGATCTCTATCTTGAACCACCTATAATATGATCATCATATCTCTCTTATATTGTTGTTGCTATTTGAAGCTATTCTTGGCCACTATGCATCCTATTGCTATTTGCAGACACTCTTGTTGAGGTCACCTGATGGCGATTATACAGAGTGTCGACCTCCCAATGAAGTTCGATGGTAGCATTACAAAGTGATCGAGTAGCCAGTCCGTCGAATTTTTGTGGCATTTCTCTTGGATTCTGTTTTCTCTCTTTAGCACTTCTCTTGCAGAGAGTTTTTCATTATTATTGCATTCCTTGTGTCCATTAGTACCTCTTGTGTTGATGTGTTGATTTCTTCTTGCCTCTGGAATGGATGCTAGCCCATTATATTGCTCATTTGGAATATTTCTAGCTCTTTGTAACCATTTGGAGTGTTATGAAGTTGGATTTTTTCTCATATATGTGCATTGCCTATTTTCTTCAACTCCATGTCTTAAATTTGTCTTTACTGTCAATTAGTGTACTTGTACACATAAATGTTACAGGGTATACTTCCCTAAGGAAGAACTCCTCTTGAGTAGAAGAAGTATTGGATTGTGGTCTCAGAGGTCTCTCCTATAGTTTTGCACTCTCCTAAAGTTGGATACTCTAGTACCTCCTCTATAGTTTGGCATGCTCTAGGACCCTTGCATTTTCTGTGTGAGGTACCTAGTGTAAATAGTTGTTTTTGCAATATTTTTGCATTATTCTTTCTTGATTTTTGCAACTTGGGAGTGGGTACATGACCCACACTCGAGGAGATAGAGAGCCTCTTCTTGTCCAAAGAAGTATCAAGAAGTTAGCTCTACCTTTGGCTAGTACCCCTCTACCCTTAAATTTGTCCATTGATTTGACTTCAACCCCGCTTTCAAAGGAGAAGCATAGGAGGACATTGGATTTCTCCTCGAACACCATAGAAAGCACAAGTGTCAATGGAGATTCATCATACAAAGATGCAGATTACCACGTGAGGAGATTCATCACTATGCAGATGGGCATTTTTCCACCTAGGAAGCATTGAAGACTTCATTCTCACAAACAATATGGCCAAGCAACTCTTTAGATCGAGCCCTATATCAACTCAAGAATTTTAAATTATGCTAAGGTGAATGTTTTCATGAATTACATACTCGTACTAAAGCACTTCTCTCCCAATTACCTCATGCTCAAGGTGATTTCTTGGTCAAGAAGTGGATAGAAAAGTCTCTTCCTAGGTCATCCCAACAAAATCTTAGGGAATCTCTCAGAATCAATGGCACACTAAACAACTTTGTGGCACTTGCCTCTCGCATAGAGGAGGCTAGGATGCACTTTGAAGGAGGAACTCAAGCAAACTATGCTGTGAATCTTGACCCAATCGAGCAACTTAGAAGGGAATTAGAAGAGCTAAAGATGAAATGAAGTCGAAATGAAGAAAACTTATCTCACCACCCGCACACCAAAGCGAAGATTTAGCAGCCCAACTTCACCAAGAAGTGGAGTTGTGGACCTCTCAAGACATCCAAAGGCAAGTTTGGTGTACCACATGCAACAAGAGTGGTCATTCTCACATGAACTGTCCCAACATAATAAGCTGTCAATTTTGTGGTAAAAGTGGCCATGAGGCATGTGACTGTTATTAACTCAAGGGAGCCCAACAGAGAGTTAACAATCAACTTGCTGACACCTTTTATGCTAGTATATCAAATATACATAATAGAGAGGAGAATCATCAAAATAGACCTAGATATACTAGGCCTTTAATGTGTTATTGTTGTGGCGAATATGGTCATGTACAAGGCAAATGCTCTTTGCCCGAGGGTGCACCTCGGTGTCAACATTGTCCCGATGCCAAGGATCATTATACGAGGGATTGTCCTTGCAACTGCCCTGCTCGGATCCATATGATTGCAGTGTCTCCAAAAGAAGAAGGTATGACCCCACAATATTATGTTGTCTTGTCATCCCGATTGCCTATGATGACTAGGGCTAGGCAAGCAGTGGCAACATGGCAGAGAAGCAACATGGAGTCAAGGAAAGAAACGAAGGAAAGAGGGCTGATTTGGAGGATGGAGTGGCCATTGAAGAGGCCTACGACACAGTGAGAACTTCACTGAAAGAGCAACCAACTCGCCCTCAAGATAATACTCAAGAGGTAAATATTGAGGAAATCTTGAAAGGAATTCATCATAAGGTCAGTCTATTCCAACTTATACAAATGGATGCAAAGGTTAGAAATGATCTGCTAAAAATCATACAGTCTGCCTACCTAAGCCGTCCTCCTAGTATAGATGGATTCATGGTATATTTTCCTCCTGCACCACTAGAAGATTATGAAAGTCTAGATTGGTTGTTTCCATATAAGACAAAGTTTTGATAGGTGTTATTGTAGATGGAGGCTCTGGCATCAATCTGATGCCCGATTTTACAATGAAGAAATTAAAATTGCACCTCACCAAGGCAATACCCTTTACTATCACATTAGCAGATCAACATCATGTCACACCACTTGGCATCATGATAGTGCAAGATGTTGGGAAAGATGGATGGATCCTCCAGAAGATTAAGTAGGTGATGCTTATCCTGCTTTGCACCAGCCCTCAGTGACTCCAGATATGATTAGTAGACACCCTTAGCTTCCAAATGATACCAAGAAATGCTATATGTACTTTGGAAAAGGTTTGAGTAATGACTTGATCAAAACAGATGAGTTTGTGAATCACAAAGCTAGAAAACTTTCTATTTTGATGTTGATACCTGCTCAGTCTTTCACTCAGTATGACCAGTACACTTACAATTGGCAAAATTCCTTCTAGAGGTATTCTATTAGCTTAGTAAGCTACCATTTGCAAGTAGAATCATTCAAAATGATAAATTATACTAGGAGAAATCATTTTAGCAAATTTATGGACATCCCCGACTTTTTAGGAAGTATGCAGACAAATACCAGTGAGCACTTCGACGACAATTTCTCAAGATTGGATGCACCAAGTTGCTTCAAACTTTGTATGCTTGTAGTATGATTTGAGATGGATCCACCAACCTCTGAATCACTTGATTTGGTGAAGTAGGCACTGAGATATGCCTCTTTGAAGTTGGCAGACTTGAAGTGGTACACTCAGAGAACACAGAGTTGATGAATGTGAATATATCTATTAATTGACATAATTGTACAATCTCATTAGCATGATAACCATAGCTAGATGAGGTAATGAGGTATGGGCTTCAATATAGCACTCATACACACTCAGATAGAAATGATAGATGTCTCGGGGAGTGAGCTAGAATGAGCTGAGATGCCCGCGACTTTTGACTTGCATCTTTTATAGAGTTGAGTTGAAACTTCAAGTTTGAATTCAAATTCAAACTCCTAGAATCTTTCACCTAAAAGGTAATGAGATATTCTCTCAATCAATCAACAACTTTTTTCACGACTCTAATCAAGTAGGTGTGTACATAAGAAATGCCAAGTCTTTTAGACTTTTACAAGAAGTAAAATGGTAAGAACTTATAAGCATAAGTTCCTATGGTCCTTCCTTCAAGTGGTGTCTTCATGAAGTAATCCAAGCCAAATTGTGAAGGCTTGAATTGCACCAACAGCTCCCCCTCAAGCCAAACACTTTGGCTTAAGTCTTCATCTTCAATCTTCAATCACATCTTGCAATCCAATCATGGATTTGAATCTGCATAATTTGTTTCCATCCAAAGCTTTGGTGAGTAAATCTGCACATTGCATATTAGTGGACACATAGGTCAACTGAATGTCCTTGCTTAGCAACTTCTCTCTCACATAGTGGTAATGAACCTCTATGTGTTTTGTTCTAGCATGATATATTGGATTAGTTGCAAGGTGAAGAGAACTTGTGTTGTCTCCAAGGATAATTGGGGGCCTAGTGTACAGGCCTAGCTCTGTATACAAAAGCTTTAACCAAATAGCTTCTTGAGTGGAATTGGCTAGCCCTCTATACTCTGCTTCAGTGGATGATAATGCCACTGTTGGTTGTTTCTTGGTTGACCAAGAAATAGGTTTATCACCTGCAAAAGATAAGTATCATGATGTGCTCCTCCTATCATCCTTGCATCCTGCCCAATCTGCATCTGAATACACTTTAATGTCAATATCTGATGTATAAGGAAAGTACAAACCATGGTTCTGAGTTCCCTTTAGATACTTCAAGATCTTCTTTGCAGCCTCAAGGTGAGGTACCCTTGGTTTGTGCATGAAATTGACTTAGCACACTAACTCCATATGCTATGTCAATTCTGGTCAAGGTAGCATAATTCAAACTACCTACCATACTTTGATATCCTGTAATGTCTTGGACTTCATCCCCTTCATGAGCACTTAGCTTTAGGTTGACCTCCATTGGAGTACTTGAGACTTTAGCATCCTGCAGGTTAAACTTCTTCAACATGTCTTGTACATACTTTTTCTGAGTGATATATATACCTGAATTAGTATAAACCAATTCAAGTCCTAGAAAGTACTTCAATAATCCAAGGTCATTGATCTTGAACTCCTTCATCATCTGGTTTTTTATGCTTCTGATTCCTTGGACATCATTACCTGTAATGATGATGTCATCAACATAAACACAGAGATAGATTACCTCTGAATTGCTCCTTTTGATAAACAATGAAGTATCTGCCTTGCTCATAGTAAACCCTTGGTCTTGGAGGTATGTTGTCAGCCTATAGTTCCATGCTCTAGGTGCCTGCTTCAATCCATATAGAGCCTTCTTCAATTTACAAACATAATTTACCTTCTTGGGATCTTCATAGCCAGGTGGTTGTGACATGTAGACTTCTTCAGATACCCATCCATTCAAGAAAGCATTCTTGACATCTAATTGGTACATGTTCCAATTTTTGGATGCACCTACACTCACCAATAATCTGATTGTTGGCATCTTAGCCACAGGAGAGAATGTCTCCTCATAATCAATGCCTTGGGTTTGTGCAAAACCCTTGGCTACCAACCTAGCTTTGTACCTGTTGATTGTACCATCAGAGTTCCTCTTTAGTTTGTAGATCCATCTGGATCCTATCACCTTCATCGAGTCCTTCTTGGGTACCAAGTCCCATGTGTCACTCTCCTTGAGAGCTTCTATTTCTTCATCCATAGCTCCTTTCCATTCTGGTTTGGTGATTGCCTCTTCATATGAACTTGGTTCTTCACTTAACAAGGCCTTTGCAAGATAAATTGAATGCTTAGTAACAAGAGATGTATCATACCCATATCTGATAGGTCTTTTTCTTTCTCTCTGAGATCTTCTAGTTGACTGAGTTGAGGATTCTGGAATATCCTCTAGCTGCTTCATCTTCATCTTTCCTTTGGACTTCCATGCCTTGAATTCTTCAATATTGATTGTGTCATCATCTTCTGAACTTGAGTCTTCCTTCTGGATTGGTTCCTCCTTTGAGAGTTTTGGAAACTCCTCTTCCAAATCATAGGGTAGACTAACCTTCCTGCAATTATTCTCATACCATGAGTCATTCTCATCAAAGATGACATCTCTGCTTACCTTGAACCCTTTATTGGTTGGGTTGTAGAATCTGTAGCCTTTTTTATTCAAGTCATAACCAATGAAAATACATTTTTCTGCTTTAGGGTCTAGCTTTCCCCTTACCTGTGAGGGAATATGCACATATGCTATACAACCAAAAATTTTGCAATGATCCAATGATGGTCTCTTACCATGCCAAGCTTCATAAGGTGTCATTCCATCAAGTGACTTTGATGGCAACCTGTTTATGAGATAGATGGCAGTAGATACACTCTCTGCCCAAAGATAATTTGGCAAATTCTTTTCATTAAGCATGGACCTAGCTGTTTCAACAATAAGTCTATTTCTTCTCTCAGCTACCCGATTTTGTTCAGGTGAGTACCTTGTGGTTATTTCGCTTTTGATGCCTCTTTCCTGCAAGAAGTCCTCAAAATCATTGGAGAAGTATTCACCTCCTCCATCTGACCTTAGCTTCTTCAAGTTCCTACCTGTTTGATTTTCAACTAGTGCAAGATATCTTTTGAAACAATTAAACACTTCATCCTTGTGCTTCATAAAGTATAACATAGTCCATCTGCTATAATCATCAATGAAAGACACATAGTACCTTGATCCTGAAATGGAGGGATCCTTGCTAGGTCCCCAAACATCTGTGTGTACCAAGTCTAGGTAGTCTTCATGCATAAAACCTTTCCTTGAGTAGGGCAATCTGTGAGACTTACCAAACTGACAAGCACCACATTTGTAAATCATGTGTTTCTTGGATACATTAGGTATCCCAAGCACACATTGGTCCCTGCACATTTGCTTTAAGGTCCTTTCACCTATGTGACCTAATCTCTTGTGCCATATTTCTAATTCTGAAAGTGTTTGATCCTTGTAATTGTATAAAGCAATGTTTTTGGTGTCTTCTAGCTCAAAAGTAAATAATCTACCGGATTTTTCTCCCTTGGCTATCCTTTTGAATCCATGTCTTGGGTCCTCTACATATGCTCCATGTTGATTGAACCTGACCTGCAAACCTTTCTCCACAATCTGACCAACACTCATTAAGTTTTTGGTAATGGTTGGTACATAAAGTACCCTGCTCAAAAGGTTCTGGTTACCATCACAAGTTTTTACATTTCCAATCTTTACTACAGAATGCTTAGTATCATCACCTGTCTGTACTTGATGTTTGCCCTTGGGTTCCTCAAGATCAGAGAGTAGTGCCACATTGCCAGCTACATGATTAGAACACCCTAAATCAATATAAAACAGATGATCATCATTGATACCTGACTTGGAAGTCATATTCATGATCAATAGGGAGTCATCTTGCTTCTCTGTGTAGTTGTTGTAGTCTTTCCTATTTTTGAATCCTCCTTGGTAGTTACCATTATGGTTGTTGTTGTAATTGTTGTTGTAGTTATTGTTGTAGCCATTGTAGCCTTGGTGTTGGTTGAACCTTCCTCTGCCTTGAGAGTATCCACCTCTTTGATAGCCTCTTCCTCTCTGATTTTTGTAGTTTCTGTAGCACTCATGTGTGGTGTGGTTAGACAATCCACAAATACTGCATGGTGATGAATTGTAGGGTCTCCCCCTACCTTGCTTACCTCCTCTGCCCCTGCTTCTTGAAGATCTACCTCTCCCTACATAGTTGGCTTGGGAGGTAGAACCTTCATCTTCTTGCTTTTTACTTTTACCTTTGTCTTTAACCTTTTTATCAGTATATAGGGCAGAAGGGGTGTTACCTTTAGATGTATCTCCAACCTTTGTGAACTTTGCTTCATGTGTGAATAGTTGGCCCATCAGAGTTGTGAGATCTGGGGTATGCATATCCATGTAGAGATCCATTGCAGTGGTGAAGCTTTCCCACTTATCATCTGCCTTTAGTCCATTGGTTACTTGCCTTACTATTTGTTCCTCTTCAATCTCCTCTCCTATGCTTGCTAATTGGTCTGCCACATCCTTGATCTTGGTCACAAATTCTGAGACTGATTGCTTTGGTTGCTTCCTAAGGGTTGTGAATTCAATCCACAATTGATTCTTCCTGGCCCTTGTATTAGATGAAAAATATGATGACAAGGTTTCCCAAGTTTCTTGGGAAGTCTTACAATTCCTGATGTGAGGTAAAAGGAAATCAGATGTAGAGTTAAGAAGATAAGACCTTGCCAATGCATCCTTTGCACACCATGTATTAAGCCTTTCTTGTTCTTCCTTGGTGGGTAGACCCCTTGCTTTGAATGAGGGCAATTCCTCATCTCCTGAGATGAATCCAAATAAACTTCTTCCTTGTAGATAGGTCTTCATCCTCAGAGACCAAGCTTGATAATTGTTCCTGTCCAATTTATCAATGAATGAAGGAAAACCATCTCCCATGTTACCTTGTTTGCTCTGATACCACTGTTGGGAAAGATGGATGGATCCTCCAGAAGATTAAGTAGGTGCTGCTAATCCTGCTTTGCACCAGCCCTCAGTGACTCTAGATATGATTAGTAGACACCCTTAGCTTCCAAATGATACCAAGAAATGCTATATGTACTTTGGAAAAGGTTTGAGTAATGACTTGATCAAAACAGATGAGTTTGTGAATCACAAAGCTAGAAAACTTTCTATTTTGATGTTGATACCTGCTCAGTCTTTCACTCAGTATGACCAGTACACTTACAATTGGCAAAATTCCTTCTAGAGGTATTCTATTAGCTTAGTAAGCTACCATTTGCAAGTAGAATCATTCAAAATGATAAACTATACTAGGAGAAATCATTTTAGCAAATTTATGGACATCGCCGACTTTTTAGGAAGTATGCAGACAAATACCAGTGAGCACTTCGACGACAATTTCTCAAGATTGGCTGCACCAAGTTGCTTCAAACTTTGTATGCTTGTAGTATGCTTTGAGCTGGATCCACCAAGCTTTGAATCACTTGATTTGGTGAAGTAGGCACTGAGATATGCCTCTTTGAAGTTGGCAGACTTGAAGTGGTACACTCAGAGAACACAGAGTTGATGAATGTGAATATATCTATTAATTGACATAATTGTACAATCTCATTAGCATGATAACCATAGCTAGATGAGGTAATGAGTAATGGGCTTCAATATAGCACTCATACACACTCGGATACAAATGATAGATGTCTTGGGGAGTGAGCTAGAATGAGTTGAGCTGCCCGCGACTTTTGACTTGCATCTTTTATAGAGTTGAGTTGAAACTTCAAGTTTGAATTCAAATTCAAACTCCTAGAATATTTCACCTAAAAGGTAATGAGATATTCTCTCAATCAATCAACAAATTTTTTCACGACTCTAATCAAGTAGGTGTGTACATAAGAAATGCCAAGTCTTTTAGACTTTTACAAGAAGTAAAATGGTAATAACTTATAAGCATAAGTTCCTATGGTCCTTCCTTCAAGTGGTGTCTTCATGAAGTAATCCAAGCCAAATTGTGAAGGCTTGAATTGCACCAACACAAGATTGTCAATTTCTCTTAGACTTTTTTGTTATAGGAGACCTCTTACCCTCTACTCTTGGGAAGGCCTTGGCTGGGGCAAGAAAAAGCATTGCAAGATTGCAAAAAGAACGGGTTGTGGATTTCAACAAACACTAATAATCAACTACAGATACACTTGGAAGAGGGATCTGACACTAGCAAGGCTACTGGGTATACAATTGATACTCAGGTAATGCCTTGTTTACCTCATGAAGATGATACACTATTGAATTGGATAATGGGGAGTGCAAAATGTTGTAAAGTGGAGATATGTGAGATAAATCATGATTATGTAGAAGTAGCAAAAGGAGGCCAAAAAGAGGAAAATTTTGACATTTTTGTACTTGAATAGTAAGGAGAAAGGTGAGACATTTGATTGCAAGAAGATGGATGAAGTAAAAAAAAAATGGGTGTCATGAAGCCCAAGGTGGGAACCTCTCTCGAATTGGGTGCCATGAAGCCCAAGATGGGCACCTCTCCTAGGGTGGCCCAAGTGGGCATCAAGCCCAAGTTGGGCATCTAGCAGGTAGTGGCCCAAAAGGGCATCACGTGTCAGGGGAGCACTAGATTGTGCTCTCTGACTACAATAGACAAGATTTTGGAAATACACTTCTGATTACAAGATCACCCACGAAGGGGAAATGATACAAGAATATGTGACTGATACAAGATGTCCAACAACCTGGGACTGATAGGTATGAATAACTCGATTAGAGATGATACAGGAGATCCCACAACCCGGGATCGTAAGTATGAAACAAGATCTCAAGATTACAAGAACTCCCTTTCGGGAGATGAACTAGATACAAGAAAGAACTCGACAAGATCTCATACTATGAGATTACAAGAGGACAAGACTAGGTGTCCTGGATACAAGACTAGACAGGACTGGAACAAGGAACAAGACAAGAACAGGAACTGGAACTTGGAGAGTACTTACTTGGTGGTCACGACTCCTTGAGCTTCCAAGACTGCTATTGGCAAGATTGATTATGAATGTGGCCAACCCCTCCTTATATAGGTTTTCAAGGGCGGTTCCCAAGGGCGGTTGCGACTTGATGATGTCATCATGATGTCATCGACTAGAAGCATGGTCTTTGGATGTCAGAATCAAGCAAGAAGACAGTCGATCTTAGGGTTTTGGCATGTTTCGGACGCAATGGAAGCATTAGTTTCCCCAAATTATGAACCAATCATGAGATATAGGATTCACATGGAATCTGAGATTCAGGATGGTTTCCTTTGTCCATGACATTACCTCCCCCTCAAGCGACGAGTTCCACGAGGATTGGTCATGTTCTCTGGTCTCGGCTTCATTGGATTTCTCTTATGGAATTCTCGAACCTTGATTGGTGCTCTCTGAAGGTTTTCTGTAGGTTCCCAAGTACGATCACTGATGTCATACCCTTTCCAATGAATAAGGTATTCCAATCTTCCCCGAGATATTATGGAATCTAGGACATGCTCGACTTCAAATTCTTCATGATCATCAATCTCGATAGGTGGTGAAGGACTAGGTCTCTCCCCCCTCAATGGTGAAATCTGATATGGTTCCAACATGGATACATGGAAAACTGGATGTATTCTCATAGTACTTGGTAGATGGAGCTTGAAGGTGACTGGATTAATCTTGGCCAAAATGGTAAATGGACCAAATCTTTGATGATCTAACTTTGGACAAGGTCTTGCGGTTTGCAAATTGTTTCTGAGTAACCATACTTTATCCCCAATTTGATACGATGGATTCTGGACATGATGTTGATCTGCATAGTACTTATATTGTTCTTGAGCTTTATGGATCTCTCCCTTGAGTTCTTTGTGAATGTCCATCAGGTACTCGGCCTTGTCTCTAGCAGCCGGGTTCTTAACAATGATTTGAGAGTTGTATATCCATCCTTGGATGTTGTCCATAAGTTTCAAAGAAGGGAGTCTGCTTGGTAGATGCATGAACACTATTGTTATAAGCAAACTCTGCAAAGGGTAAAAGCTCAAACCAATAATTTTGATGATAGTTGCTAGTGCAACGGAGATATTGCTCCAGAACTTGATTCACCCATTTTGTTTGTCCATCAGTTTGTGGATGATTTGCTATGGATAGTTTAACTTGAACACCAAGGAGCTTGCAAAGACTGTTCCAAAAGCTGGATATGAACTGTGGACCTCGATCACTGACAATGTCATCAGGCAATCCATGAAGACTAAATATATACCTCAGAAAAAGTCTAGCAGCGGCTGCACCTGTGATTGCCTTGCTAGTTGGAATGAAGTGTGCCATCTTTGTAAATCTATCCACAATAACAAGAATGGCATCATACTTATCTGATTTTGGTAGATCTGTGATGAAATCCATAGACAATGAAGCCAATGGCCTTTCTGGAATAGGTAGAGGTTGCAAGAGGCCATGAGGTTTATGTCGGGGTACCTTAGATCTATTGCAAGTATCACAGGTTCGAATGTATTCTTTGACTTCCTTCCACATCTGAGGCCACCAAAAGTCCCTTGATATGTGTTCTATTGTTTTATTCACTCCAAAATGTCCTCCTGCAAGGTTGTCATGGCGTTGTTGAAGTACTTGGATCCTGGGTTTTCTTGGAGGAACATACAATAGGTTCTTATAGAGTAGTAACCCATCTTTTTCCTGAAATTCATTTACTTCTTGGAATTTTCCTTTTTGAGCTTTCTGCTTAACGTTACAAAACAATTCATCCTGTGGTAGATTCTCACGGATCAACTGATTCAAGGCTGAATCTTCATGATGGCTTGAAGAGATAGCTGCTAACTGGAGATGCTCAGGTTTGAGTAATACGCTCTCCTGTTGATCAAAGGCCTCTTCACCCTTCTTTGGTGCAAGGTAAGATCTTCTTGACAAGGCATCTGACTGACACTGTTGTCGTCCTGGACGATATGTGATGACAAAGTTGAACCTGGATAAAAAGTTACTCCATCAAGATTGCCTTCTGTTGAGGATGCGGGTGGTCATGAAATATTCTAGGTTCTTGTGATCTGTATACACGATAACTTTATGAGCTACCCCTTCCAGATGGTGGCGCCAGGTATCAAAGGCATCCACTATGGCAAGAAGCTCTTTGTCATGAAATTCATAATTAATTTCTGGAGGAGAAAATTTTCTTGAATGATATGCAACTGGATGTAGGTGTCCATCATCTCCATATTGGGAAAGAATGGCCCCTAGGGCAAAATCTGATGCATCTATCTCTAGGAAGAAGGGCTTGGTCGAATCAGGATGAACTAGAATTGGGGCACTGGTGAATGCTGATTTCAAATTCTGAAAGGCTTTTTCTACTTCTTCATTCCATGAAAATTTTGAGTTTCCTGTAAGCTTGGTAAGAGGTGTCAAAATCTTGGAGTAATCTCTAATGAATATCCTATAAAAATTTGCAAACCCTAGAAAACATTGTACATCTCGAACACATGAAGGTGGTTGCCAATCAAGGATTGTCTTGATCTTCTTAGGGTCCATAAAGATTCCTTTCTCTGATACAATGTACCCTAAAAACTCTACTTCTGTCTGATGGAAATAGCACTTCTCCAATTTTGCATATAACCCTTTTTCTCTTAGTTTCTCTAGGACTATCTTCACATGACATTCATGATCTTCTAGATTTTTGGAGAATATCAAGATATCATCAAGATATATTACCACAAAATCATCTAAATACTCTCGAAAGATATCATTCATCATATGTTGAAAGACTGATGGAGCATTGGTGAGACCGAATGGCATAACTACATATTCAAAGTGTCCATACCTTGTTCGGAATGTTGTTTTCCATTCATCTCCTTCTCTGATCCTGACAAGATTGTATGCTCCTCGAAGGTCAATCTTAGTGAAGAACTTTGCTTTTCTGAGGCGTTCCAAGAGTTCTGATATAAGCGGTAGAGGATATCTATTCTTTATTGTAACTTTATTCAGACCATGATAGTCCACACACATTCGAAGAGTTCCGTCCTTCTTCTTTACAAATAAGATAGGGGCTCCAGCAGGGGACTTTGAGTGTTTGATAAACCCCTTGGCTAGATTCTCATCAATATTCTTACGTAATTCTTGAAGTTCCTCTGGGGATAGTCTATAGATTGGCCCAAAGGGTGGTTGTGCTCCTTCTTGAAGTTCTATGGCACAATCATAAGGTCTATGTTCCAGGAGCATATCTGCATTCTTTTTTTCAAAGACATCTTCAAACCCTTGGTATTAGTCAGGTAGCTTCATTGAATCATCTTTCTTGGGCTCTTGAGTTGGTATGGCATAGATCATATATGTCGGTTCCTTCCTTACTGCATGTATGAAGGCTTTGGCTCCAACATATTTTGGGTTCTTCTCGATATCTCGACGGGTGATTTTATTATTCTCCCAATTAATTTCTGGATTATGTTTCTTAACCACGGCATTCCAATGATAACCATGTTTACTGGACTTGATATTACATTGAAACATATGTGTGAATCATGGTCACCAAGGTGTACTCTTAGTGGTATGGTTTCCATGGTTATATTCCCTGATGCTAGAGGCCGTCCATCTACTACTTCAGCTACTACTGGTCTGTTCTTCCGAAGTACTGGAATTCCATGTTTTTTAACGAGTCCTTCATCAATGAAACATGAGGAGGCTCCTAAATCTACCAAAGCTATATGGGAAAGGGTCTTCTTAGACATGATTAACTTGACAGGGGCAAGACATGTTTCTACGGGTGTGGCTGGAATTATGAGACCCTTTTTGATATCATGGTCTGGTTGTACGGTCTCTTTTACAACTGGACTTCCTTGTTTCCCTGCTCTACAAGGGTGGCTGCGACTTTGGAGTTCGTTCTCTTGTTGGGACAATTAACTGCAATGTGGCCAGGGTTTCCACAATACAGGCATAACTTGTTGTCCCTCCTTCTTTGTTTCTCTTGTGGTGTTAGAGGTTGGAACCGAGTTACATCTATCTGCATAGGTTCGGGCATAGACTCATCTCTAGGAGTGGGCTGGAAAGGTTTCCATTGGCGAGGTCTTCCTTCCACTTGTTTTTCTTGTTTCCTTTCAAAAAGGCGGTTATCACATTGAATAGCTTGGTTGATGTATCCATTCAATGTCTTCACCTCTGGCATCGTGAGTAGAAGGTCCTTCACATCATCTCTTAACCCCCGTCTAAATTGGCTTATAAAATAGTCTTCGTGCCAAGTGAGGTCACATATCAACTGCCTAAATTATGATGCATAGGTAGAAGCAGGGCGGTTACCTTGACGTAGCTTCAGAAGTTTTGTTTCTGCCACTCGACTCGTGTCTGCATCTCCAAATGTGGCGATGAGCTCTCTAAGAAACCCCTCATAGTCATGAAGTACGGCCATATCCTTCTCCAAGATTGGGGTGAACCATGATAAAGCTTGACCATAGAGCAAGGTTCCAATAAAACTGACCTTGGATGCATCGTCAGGGTATCTATCAGGCTGCATGCGGATTACAATTTGACTTGTTGCAAGAATCCTCGGAACTTTGTGCGATCACCATCGAACTTTTCTGGCATGAAAATCTTGGGTTCCTTCATAAATGATGTACTAGGCCGTTGATTCATTTGAATACTCCCTTGATTTGCCTGAAGACTCCCGATTTGTTCTTGTAATTCTTGGAGGAGTGCACCTACATGCACTGGATGTCCCATCTCGACTTGTGTCTGTCGATGACTTAGGTCTTCAACTTGCTGTTGGAGACTCTAAAGTGATGCTACAATCTGTTCATAAGCGTTCTCCATGATGCCTGGACTTGGAATTAGACGATAGTCTTGCCAAAATGTCAAGGGAGCACTAGATTGTGCTCTTTGACTACAATAGACAAGATTTTGGAAATACACTTCTGATTACAAGATCACCCACGAAGGGGAAATGATACAAGAATACGTGACTGATACAAGATGTCCCACAACCCGGGATTGATAGGTATGAATAACTCGACTAGAGATGATACAAGAGATCCCACAACCCGGGATCATAAGTATGAAACAAGATCTCAAGATTACAAGAACTCCCTTTCGAGAGATGAACTAGATACAAGAAATAACTCGACAAGATCTCGTACTATGAGATTACAAGAGGACAAGACTAGGTGTCCTGGATACAAGACTAGACAGGACTGGAACAAGGAACAAGACAAGAACACGAACTAGAACTTGGAGAGTACTTACTTGGTGGTCACGACTCCTTGAGCTCCCAAGATTGGTATTGGCAAGACTGATTATGAATGTGGCCAACCCCTCCTTATGTAGGTTTTCAAGGGCGGTTCCCAAGGGCGGTTGCGACTTGATGATGTCATCATGATGTCATCGACTAGAAGCATGGTCTCTGGATGTCAGAATCAAGCAAGAAGACAGTCGATCTTAGGGTTTTGGCACGTTCCGGACGCAATGGAAGCATTAGTTTTTGCAAATACTGAACCAATCATGAGATATAGGATTCAGGATGGTTTCCTTTGTCCATGACATCAGGAGGCCCAATTTAGGCACCTAGCAAGTAGTGGCCTAAGAGGGCATCAAGAGGCCCAAGTTGGGCACCTAGTAGGTAGTGGCCAAGTTGACAAGGAAGCTTCCTTAGGCAAAAGTGGGCCAATCCTTTGTGTGGAACTCACTACTTCACTGAAGCGAGGTAGTTAAGCTTATTTTTTGCAGGCACCCCCCAAAAGTCTGAAAGCTCTAATTGGGCCACTAGACCAGGGTGGTCAAAAATTTCCAATAGGCACCACTACAATGATATGTAAGGAGAAGAAAAGTAAACATGAAAAAATCGACAATTTTATGCTTACAGGACCAAAAATTGACAAGGTTGTGCAGGCACCTAAGGAGGCTAATTTTGACCTTGAATCCAGAGAAGACCTCCCATTCCTAGATATTCCAAAAGGGTGGACTAAGGAGTGCATCATAGAGCATAAACTCAATTCTACCCCTGTGCATAGTATTGATGACTTTTCAAGTGAAGCCACTCCTGAAGAGCTTGTTCGAGAAGTGAATCTTGGAGATACAGAAAATCCACTAGTAATCCATTTGGCCACATGGCTATGGCACTACCCATTTTTATTACAGAAGGTATCCTCTCTTCTCTTTATCTATAAAAATGCCTTTGCATGGTCCTACAAAGATTTGTGAAGAATTCAAGAGGATCTTGGATTACATTCGATACCCTTAGTAGAGGGAGCTTCACCTGTAAGGAGTAGGCCATATCAATTCAATCCCAAATATGTTGAGGCAGTCAAAAATTGCGGCACTATCTTCTAGGCGTGCATTTCATTGTTATTTTCGATCATCAACCTCTAAAAAATTTGATCAATAAGCCTAGAGTAGCTAAAAGGGTTTGGCGATGGCTATTTATTGTTTCAAGAATATGACTTTGAAATTCATATTAAGTCAGGAAAAGAGCACTACATGGCCGATCAAGCGTCTAGAACGGACATGAGCAAAAGAGCAATAGGTATCAATGATGAGCCCGTGGATAGTTGTCTTTCTTTGGTAAAAGCTAGAATAGATTGATATGAGGAAACTGTGCAATTTCTCATTTCTGTAAAGTTTCCTGTGAACATGACTGCATTAGAAAAGAGGAAGTTATTGTTTAAGGCCACAGCATTTTCGTTCATAAATGGAGAGTTGTATAAGTATTGTGAGGATGGTATTTTGCACAAATGTGTTTATCTGCAAGAAGTCAATTTTTTGTTAGATATAGCACACAGTGAAGGGCATCTCAAGGGCAAGGACTTGGATCACAAAATCCTCCACAAGGGATTATGGTGGCCATATATTTACAAGGATGATATAAGGTTTTCCAAAGGATGTGACATCTATCAGAGATGTGCCAAGTTTATGTACAAACATATTTTCTCACGATTCGGTTGCCCACTAGAAGTTACTAGTGATAGGGGCACTCACTTTGTAAAACATTTGCTCCAATTCATCTTTGACAGGTATAAGATTTCCCACAAGAATTCATGTGCCTACTATCCCAAGGCAAATGGGCAAGCAAGAAGTTCTAATAAGATTTTGATTGGACTACTGTGCAAACTGTCTTTTCACCACCAAAGCTCTTGGTCGCAAGCTCTTATCAATGCAATCTAGGCCTTCTATACTACAAGAAGAGGTACCACTGGTGAGATCCGATTTCTCTTGGTATATGGAAAGAAGGGATTGGTGCCTTTTGAATTTATTATCATGAAAGAAATTGAAGCTAGAACCATTGGAATTGAACGTCACATTAGAAGACTTGTGGCATTAGAAGAATACAGGAAGCAGCCATGAGGAAACTACAGGTAAAGAAAGAAGAACGCAAAAGGTTTCATGACATGTATCTAAGGACTAATGAGGTACAAGAAGGATCTTTGGTCCTAGTGCATCAGACCCCACCAACATCCACCAATTTGGCACCTAGAGGGATAGGACCCTACAAAGTGATGAAGGTATTACCACAAGAAGCATTACAAGAAAGAAGTGGTTGCACTATGTAGCTCAGTGATGAGTAGCACCTCCTTTAATGTCAATCCGGGAAGACATGAGGATGGTATGAAGACCACGAGCAAGTGGGAGCACAAGTGCGTGAGTGAGAAGCACACAAGCATGCACACACATACACACACACGCGCACACACAGTAAGAACAAAGAGAGTAAGACAATGGAATCTCTTCTATTGCAAGAAAGTTCTCATACAAGCTCAAACTACAAGAAGCCAACCCAAAAATGAGCTCTCTAGCTCTATTTATAGTTCTTGACTAGCTTTGGCCCTGTTCAGACCTAGTGTCCGGCCTAGTTAAAAATTAGGTTCCGGGGCTTATTTGAGGGCCCAAACAAGATCTAAAAATTATGAAAATTGGCAGGCAACTACATCTAATGCTCCCCAAGCTCGAGGACTCCTCGGCTTGTACAAAATGGAGCTACAAAAAGGTGAAAAGGTATTTACACGGGTTTGTAGTGATGAGAATCACTTTAGAATGATGTTGGGTTTTTTGGAAAAAATGAAGGGTAGCCTCAGTGCTAGATCTGCATATGTGTCCATACTTGCTTCTTCCCGCATCCTGTCAACACTCTCCCCCCCCTAGGGTCTGTCGCCTCTGACAGACCTCTTTTCCGCTGTTTGATCAATGTATTTTTGCAGGAGATCCGTTGCCACTTCGTGTTCCTTGATTTTTAAACCTCTGATTAGATCTCGTTGCAAGGCCTCCCAATCCACTGTACCAGGCATGTCAGGTTGTGGCATAGTGTAGAGCTCAGAGTGCATCGTTTGCTCACATGCAAAGAGATGGAGTAGATGCGTAGGCCGTGGCGCAAATACCTCTGAATGTGCTTCCCAAAACCCCGTGGTGAACATGTCGTCAAATGTTTGCTTATAGCAGGCAGGGAGATATCTTATGCGTGCATGCCATGCGTAGGCCACTCGTATGCTCGGGGTTGTGCTCATATCATATAGCAGGTCGTAGTTACCATTAATAAACCCTGGAATAGGAGGTTGAATATGGCATACATTGCGAAAAGTTTTGAGTACGACCTGCATCATGTCGAGGATCTTGAGCATCATCTGGGCAGCGATATCTGGCATCGGGTGGAGGCGTGGTATCCAATGTCTGATGGTTGCAATCATGTATGACACTGTAGGAGTACCGGTTGGGGGGGCGATAGCGGGGTAATTGAGCCATTCTTTACAGTTGGCGTTATTCTGAACCTTGATGGCAAAGGCTTTCCATGATCTGCGTCTTTGCACTGGCCCAAAACACGGATTGTACTTCAAATGCATGGGGGCATGATCCCATGTGCGAAGCATTTCTGGATAAGTTTCTAGTAACTTTTGCCTCCACGTTGGTTGGAATATGGCCCCCTTTCGTGCCGCTTCTGGTATGTCTTCTGGTTCGAACTGTGTGGCAAACGTTGGGCATTTGTTGGTGACTCGTTTGATTTCGGCATTGTAGTCAGCCAACAATACAAAATAGGGCTTGTATTGCAGTTCTGAGCTAGTGATCAGGCGTCTAGGAGTGAGGTGCCTGAAGTATTCTGAGTGAAGGATGGTGTCCTCAATGGCCTTCATTGCCAGCATCTGAGTGGATATCCGCTCCTGATGAGTTTTCCCCATCTCCTCGACTTGTTTCATCCACGCCGATGGGGGTTCCTCATAGGTATCTTGACCTTCTTCTGTTACGCGTCCACCTGGAAGTGGTTGAGGCTCGTAGTTGTCGTCGAATGCTTCCTCCACTGGGATGGTCACTGCTTCTTCTTCTGACGGTGGCTCTGGGGGGGAAGGGGGTCGTTCGTACTGCATCAACTTCAGCTTCAATTCTGCGATCTGCTGCTGTAACTCCAGCACGTCATTGGGCGTTGAATGTTCAGGTTCGGTCGAAGTAGCAGCGTCTGTCATTTCTTTATGTTCTTGTTGGTGTGGTGTAGACTCTTGGGGTCTTTGTACATCCTTTAGCTGGTCGGCAAGCTGATCGTGTGCTTCTAATAGACTGGCATACGTTTCCAATATTTGTTGTATGCTCTCTGAGGGGACCGCTTGAAATTTGACCGGGTCTATGGGAGCCCCCGGGTTGTTCTCCATGGCAGCCTCGAGGTTCTCTTGGTTTTGTTGTTGAAGCCGCCTATTCTCTTCTTGCGCTGCCGCCAGATGTCGTCGTAGCAAAGCCATGTTTCGTTGAAGCCGTGCATTGCGGCCCATTTGATCGCGCAGCTGTTCCTCCATGGCTTTGCTCTCTTCCATATGCTCCGCTTTGAGTTGCGCATTTACCTGTTCGAGGGCAGAGATCTTGCGTTGTGACTCCGTATGAATGAACTCCAAAGCATTGACACGCTCTTGGAGTGTTGCTGAGAGGGTGCAAAGCCCTTTGTTATTTTCCTCCAATAATGTATATTCTTGCTTAAGCTGAGTGGCAGCTTCAAGCATCGTGTCGAGTGCAAGACTAAATGAGGTGGAAGATGCAGGGGGTTGGGAAGTGAGAATGGGACAAGTGGATGTCGTGCCTACCGTGTGTGGAAGTGGTGCTGTGAGTGTAATAACCTGTGATGGTGTTGTGATGACAGTGGTGGTGGGTGATCCAGCGGATGGTGAGATGTCCATGGGATCGGACATGAGTGAGTGTGATTCGTGAAATGTGAACACCGGGACGGTGGGTGGTGTGATAGTGGTGGCCGTGAATGTGGGGGAGTGAATTTGGGGATGGGACTTTTTCTTATGTTCCTCGACCTGTTGAAGAATATTTACAAGGTAGGTCCAGAAGGGGGGTTGGGTGGTTAGTGGGGTGCTCGAGGCAGTTACAAGGGACGGGGTAGGTAGAGTTTGGGGGGGAGGAAATGGAGGGGTGGAGGGTAAGGGGAAGGGAAGAGTCTGACTAGTGACAGATGGTTGTCCAAAGGCATGGGGGAAGAAAGGGTGACCTAATTGAGGTTCAAAAGTCTGAGTGGCAGAAATGGATGAGGGTGAAGGAAGGAGAGTAGAAACGGGGGTGTGTACAATGGTCTCACTATAGGAGGAGAATGGTTGTGTAGAGAAACAAGTGGAGAGAGGCTCTGATGGTTGGATAGGAGATGATGGGGGAGATGGGGCATGCGTAACTTCTTCCGGTTCATCATTATGCCTTGGGCTAATCATGTGCACATCTTCTGACGTGGATGCAGCTAACGCGGTAGATACTTCCATTTGGATCATCTTTCCTTGTCGCGGCCGTGTATCGATTCTTCTTTGATCATAAGCAGGGTTCTCTTGACAGACCATGGTTCTCAATGCTTCACTGATGCCACAGGTGTCCGCCAATAGATTCAGTGATTCTACAAACTGTGGGTCGATATGCTCTGACTGTAACATCTGGTTAACTAGGGCCCTATTTGCTTCTTCTGACATTTTATGGCGGCTTTGTACCTGCTTGATTGTCTGGTATAATCGTTTGAGTTGTGCCGTATATGCAGGGGCTTCGTCTTCACTCTCTTCTGGGTTATCCCTTGGTGCCTGCTCCTGAGCTTGTATGTTTGGACTTGGAGGAGGTTGTGTCACTCCTAGCTCCTGTACACTGCTTGTCTCACCTCGTGCATGTTCCCTTTGGGTAGAGGTCCCCGGATTGACATTGTCAGGGCAATCTTCACTGTCTGATAGATGAGCCGTCTGCAGAAATGTTTCAAAATCAAAATTTGGATCTTCGGTAAAATTGGCCATCGCTGCAAATTCTGCATCGGTAGGTAGCGGAGGGGCAGAGGGGATGGGCTGTACCACCTCTCGTGGTTGAGACTCCTGGAGATGAATTGTGATTGGTGCCACCGGGGCTTCCTCTCTAGTGGAGACTTCGGTAGTGGTTGCTGGAGGGATCAGGACTTGTGAAAGGGATCCACGCATTCTTTTTGCAGGCTGACTCCCTGACCTTCGCCCTTTAAACAACTCCAGATGTGCATACTTTAGGGCTCGAGCAACTGGCACATCATACGCCAGACATCTGTAGATGATTCTAGTCAACGCACAGCAACCATGTAGGGTGGGCTTCCTCACCCCTCGCTTGCCTGCCTCATATACCTGATCTAAGATCCATACTGGCAACTTAATGGGCAAGCTGCCGGTCTCTGCTAAGTACAGTCCGTACCATATCTTCTTGTGAGGCTGAGTGAAACGGTCTTGAGCTGGAAATGCGAAGTGCTGGAGGCACATCCGCAGGGGTATGGCGATGTTGGGGGTGAGGGCGCACATGTCTTTGAGCTTCTTGACTCTATTGCTTTTCATTGATTCTGGTATCAGGGGGTCGCGATCTGAAGGCACATGAGTGCCATACATTTGAAGGGCTTCCCTGATTAATGTTACATTTAGTTCAAACTTCCTCATCTCCTCCAAGTTAGATAAGGAGGGCACCCAGAATGTGCCTGAATGATCTTTATCCCCGGTAGGTTTCATCGTAGCAATCAAGTAGTAACACCTGAGGAAGTCAGGTTTTGGTAGAGCTGCACTGAAGTAAGTTTGCAGTCCTGCCTTTCGCCAGATCTCTTGAAGGGGAGCTGCATTTTGTAAGGCCTCAAATTCTCTTGAAAAGAATTGGAAGGTCCACCAAACCCCTCCACACTCCATCTTGGACTCCCAGATGTGGTCCGCGTCTCCCAAATCCCCTGGCATTTCATTGAACCAGTGGGAGTGCCCTTTTACTCTTTCGGTTAGTCCACTGGGTGGATCTGGAATAGGGATTCTTCGCACATTCAAGAATTCTTCAGGTCTAGCCGTTGGTGGAGCTTCCACTGGCATGTCATCCCAGTTGATGGGGGCACCAGATCCTGCTTGAGAGCTTGTGCCTGCCGCGGTTGCCATGAGGATAGGTTGCTTATCTGCTGGAAGACGAAAGGCACATTAGTGTTGCATAGGAAACAAGATGTAATGGTGTTCCCTTCACAATACTAACATGACAATCCAGGAGGTCAGTAGTTAGTGGTGAGGTGCTTATGATATGTGTGAGTGGTGATTAAAGGTCAGTGTCATCCTAGATGCGTACTTTGGTTATGCAATGGACTTGAAATGCTTCTGTGTTAGTGTAGACGGATTTACAGAAGATGGTCAGGGGGTTTAGTACACAGTTTAACTCTCCACACTTTGATATAGGAGTCGTAGCTTTTAGAGCTAAGGACAGGTGAAGACGTTGGTCTGAGTGTGTGATGTGGTTGGGACCTTGTGGGTACCCATTTCCAGACATTCCTGGGGTTGATGGGAGTGTGGGCAGTGAGAGGTGTAGGTATCTTGTCACTTCCTGAGTTGTTAGCCGAGAGTGCTTGTGAGAGCTGCTTCATCCTTGTGTCTATAGTTGAAGTAATTTGGGCTTGTAAGCTAGCCTTGGGCACCCATATCTGTCTAGCATTAGGGATGGCCTTCATTGACCGCTTAGTGACCCAAATAGAGATGGTGTGCCTAGGGGTGATCCTAGGGGGCTTCTTAGCTTTGATCCTTGGTTGTGAGGCTCGTTTCTTGTCTCCTTGAGAATCTGCAATTGAAGCTGTAGATCTCCCATCCTTGCGTATCCAGATCTGCTTCACGCCACGAGGTGCTCCATGGTGCGCAGGTTGGTGTTCCTTCCTCTTCATCAGCGGTCTCCCTCGTATAGAGTGATATTCGGTCCGTTCGTTTAGAATCTTCTGTGGATCAATTAGGAACTCCTTCTTGGCTCCTGAACCTTCAGTAAGGTTGACATTCCTCTGCACCACAGAAGTTTGGACAAGCACATCGTGGTTATCTTCATATGGATTCCTGGAGGGACCAGGAGTTTTTGCCTGTTCTATGGGTTGGAGTGCTCGATTTTCTAATTCAATCGTGAGACGACTTTGGCCTACCCAAGCCTGAAGAAGTCCACTTCTTAGGTTCAGGTTGACTGCGTGATCATAGATCCAGTCTTGGCCCAATATAAGCGGTTCGGTCAGATCCTCGTCTTCACACACTAGCACTTTTGCTGGCATGAGGACCTCTTGTATGTAGAGGGGAAGATCCACCTCTCCCATACAAGGGGTTTCAACACCTCCTAATCCTATCAGATAGGCTTCTATGGGTTTTACCTCCAATTGCAGCTGCTGGCAATAAGAAAGCCGAACTGCACTTGCGGCTGCTCCTGAATCAATTAAAGCCCTCACGCTTGCTGTGCTTCCCTTTTGTCCTATGTCTAGGGTCAGAAAAGGTCGTCGGTCTACTATCTTATGGGTGCGTCCACCTGAAACCTCACACATGGCCATGGGATAGCCTGGGGATTCTTCAGTGTTAGTCATAGGCTGGTCTCTTCCTTGTCTTCTCAACTTCATTCGTTTAATACGTTCTAAGGCTTCTACCTGTGCTTCTTCTCGAATTCGCTTTTCCTCCTCTTTACGTTGCTTAGCAATATTGAGTCGGCTTAGCATCTCCTCCGTGAGGGGTTCCTGATACAGTTTGACTCTGCATCCGCTAATATAGTTTGGGAGGACATTCCCCTCTAAAGTGGCTAGTTGTACTGCTCCACCCGTGGAGATCCTATTAATGATCATAGGTCCGTAACCTCTTTTCTCTAGCTTTCTTGCGTGTTGTTTCAATGTGTAGACCAACACTAGATCTCCTGCTTTCAAGCCCTTATCCTTCACATGGGCATCAAAGTATGCCTTTTGCCGTTTCTTTGCAGCATAGATACCTGCTGCTGCTCGTAGCCTCGTCTCACCTAAGCGCTCTAGATCAAAGATCCTCGAGGACAACTCGTGTCCATTCCACTCATGCTCTTGTGCTACTCTTAAAGCTGGAATTAGGAAATCTAAGGGTAGCACCGCATTTTGTCCGAAGACCATCTGAAATGGGGTGGCATTGAGTACTGTTTTGTAAGCAACTCGGTATGCCCAGACAGCATGGTGAAGTTGTTTGTCCCAATCCGAGCGTTTATTATTGACCAGTTTCGTCAATACGTTACACAGGATCTTATTCGTGCTCTCGGCTTGTCCGTTAGCCTGTGGGTGATAGGGTGCAGACTTCTTATGTACCACCATGAATTCTTGAAGGAGATTTTCAATGACCTCATTCAAGAAGTGCGTCCCTCTATCACTAACCAACTCTATTGGTAACCCATATCTAGTGAACACATTTTCGAATAAGAATTTAGCCGTCGTTTGAGCATCATTCTTTGTCGTGGCTTTTACTTCCACCCACTTTGTAAGGTAATCTGTGGCCACAATAATGTATTCTGCATGGGAGTTCCTAGCTGGGGGGTTGATGGGACCTACAAAGTCTATACCCCACTTTGAAAATGCACGTCCTCCCATCATTGGCCTCAAGGGCATTTCATCTTTTCTTGTCGGATATTGGGCACGTTGGCATGTGTCGCAACTCTTCACATAGGTATGTGCATCCATATGAAGAGTGGGCCACCACAGTCCTGAAAATAGAATGGTCTTAATTACTCTGTCAGGCCCAAAGTGTCCACCTGCAACACCGCTGTGTGCCGTTTCTAAGACTTTCAGGTAATCTGATTCATGTACGCACAGTCTTAGGTAACCATCCTTGCCTCTTCTGTATAGGTTATCCCCTACTAAGGCATAGTCTTGAGCCTCTTGCTCCATGCTTCGTCTTCTTGCAAGACTAGCCTGATTGGGTAATGTTCCCGACCTTATGAACTCGACCAGTGGAGCACTCCAATCTGGGATTAATGACATGTGATAAAGAGTGGCATGCTCCACTGGGGGTCTCTCCTGGCACTCTGGACAACTCTGGATCCACTCTTGTACTTCTTTGTCCATGCTAGGCCAATACACTCCTAAGCGTTTTAGATTCTGCAAGGTTCGTTGTTTAGAGTAGTGATTCCCTAGAGGTCCCTCATGGGCTTGTTGCAGCCAACTAGCCTGTTCATCCTCCTCGACACAACAAGCTAACACCCCTTCTGTATCTTGCTTGTACATACTTCCAGCCAAGATTTGATACTTTAATGATTTTACAATTTCCTCTTTGCTTGTCTTAACATTTTTGTTTGCAGGCCCGAAGGTTAGGACTGGTACCAACTTATTTGCCCATTTAGGTACAACTTCTAAATTGAACAGATAAGCATCGGGCAACTCATCGGACACTCCTTGCGGTGGCTCTCCTGAAGTGATGCGAGAAAGATGGTCAGCCCTAAGATGGGTTCTACCTTTCCTGACCACCACTTCAAAGTCGTATTCCATTAGTAAGAGGAACCATCTTACTAAGCGGCCTGTATTGCAAGGTTTATTGACCAGATATAGTAACGCTTGATGATCAGTGAAAAACTTGAACTTGTTGGCCAATAGGTAGTGTCTGAACTTCTTCACAGCATATATCATGCCTAAGCCTTCTCTCTCCGTCGTGGTGTAATTTCGTTCAGCTGCATTTAATTGCCTACTAGCATAGGCTATCGGCAAATCTAGGTTTCCTTCACCTGTGGGTTGTGCTAGCACACATCCTATTGCATGATTGGAGGCATCTACATGGACATGAAAGGGTTTGCTCCAATCCGGAGTAGTCAATATTGGTGCTGTGCACAAACGTCTCTTCAGCTCATTGAAGGAAGTCTCGCATTCCTCATTCCATTCAAAATTCGTTAACAGCCCATAAAGAGGTTTAGCTATGATGGCATACATATGGATAAATCTACGATAATATCCACAATGGCCCATAAAGGCTTGTACCTCTTTCACATTTCTTGGTCTGGCCAACTCTGCTATTGCTCTCACCTTGTCTTCGTCTGTTGATATTCCATTCTTCGAAACAATGTGACCTAAGATCTTACCTTGGCGTACCATGAACACACACTTCTCTGGATTCAGACACACTCGATAATCTCTACACTTGTTGAAGATTTGCCTAAGTTCAGGGATGTGGTAACTTCTCTCTTGGGAATGAGCGCACAAATCATCCACATATACTTCTAAGCTCTTTCGCAAGAACTCTTTGAAGACATGACACATGAGTCTTTGGAATGTTGCAGGTGCATTGGTGAGCCCAAATGGCATCACTCGGAATGCAAAGATCCCCCATTCTGTGGCAAAGGCCGTTTTGTGTTGATCTTCGGGGGCAATGGCTACTTGGTTGTAACCTGAAAATCCATCAAGGAAGCTGTAAACTTCCTTGCCTGCAACACGCTCCAAAAGATGTTCGGTGATTGGAAGAGGATAACTATCTCGGATCGTAGCGGCATTAACTTTTTTAAGGTTAATGCACACTCGCAATTTCCCATTCTTCTTGGGCACCACTACGATAGGGGACACCCATTCAGTATGCTCAATCTCATAGATGAATCCGGCTTCAATCAGCCTGTCAATCTCCTCTTTTATTTTGGCCGCATAATTGTCATTATATGTGTAGGGCTTTTGTTTGGTGGGCTTAGCATCGGCGGTCATCGGAATCGTATGAGAGCAGATCTCTGGATCTACTCCTTTCAAGTCTCTATAATGCCATGCGAACACATCCCTATATTCCCTTAATAGGGCTACGAGCTCTGCTTCTTCTTCTGCACTTAGGTCATCTCCTATGTACGTACATCGTTCTTCGTTCCCTTCAATGGTCACTACAATTTTTTTGGTCTTTTCTTTATTGTCATATGCTTCTCCTATAATGGCCTCTCTCTTAGGCATTCGTACCAAAATTTTCCGGTCTTCCACTTCATATTTCTTGAAATTTTCTGGCACTTCAAACATTGATTCTTCCTCTTCTTGTCTTACTGCTTTCCTTTTCTTTTTCTTTTGACTTCCTTCACTTCCTTTCTTTGAATTTATCGTTTTAATACTCGTAAGGGGTTCTTCTTCTTTTTGGGTTAACCCTCCTATGTCTTCTAAATAGTGTTCCTCTGAGTCGAAGTAAGTATCCATCACAATGGATTCTAGATCATCGTCCCTCTCTTCTTCTTCCATGGACTCACTAGGATCACACTCTTCCAACAAGGGCTGACACATGAACACTGAAATATCGTAACCCTCCTCATCGCAATGGGGTGTCCATTGTTCCTCATTGACTGCAATGTCCATGGTAGCTAAGATTTCTGCCCAACCATGAGGCTCAAATTCCTCATCAGGAAATATCATCGGAGTATAGGCTGGGTCTTTTATTGGTCTATCTCCTGGGGGAGCTCCTTCTTCTCTCGCTTTTCGGCGCTTTTCCTCTTCCTCCGCGACCTTGCACATCCACAAGTGAGTATCTTCATGCAACCAGGACGGTTCAGGTGAACTTCCAGAATGCAAGGAGATAGAGTCTTCTTTCGCTTTGTGGATAGGATTCCACTGTAGGGGTGGTACATCTCTGAAGGTGTGATCCTTCAGATTGACCTTGGTGGTGACCCCTAAGTGCTGTAAGTACAAGGAGTTGGTTCCCCAATCTTGTACTATTTGTAATTGTCGTAGGAAGGGTCTTCCTAGGATCATCTCGTAAACATTATTCTTCTCAAAGTCACATATGGCAAACGTATGTTCAAACTCTACACCACAAGTGGTTAGAGTTATCCCTTCAAGCAATCCGAGAGGTCTTTCAAAATGACCATCTGCCATTTGAAGTTTCATTCTCGTTGGTCTTAAGGTGGGTTTGCCCCATCGTTTCCACAAGGAGGTAGTTGCAATAGCAACTCCCGCGCCCGAATCCACAATTGCTTTGGTTGTGTAACCTTGATAGGTGATCGGAAGATAAGTGTTACCTTCTTCACCTTCGCTCATGTCTCCTATCTTGTCGAGAGGTATCTCGGGAACTTTCTGCTTAGGGCCTACTTTTGGTAAATTGGATTCAAGTTCTGGAACCTGATCCTTCACATGATTCCAGAGCTCCGGTTTTGCCTTGAGGAGTTCCTCTACAGTGAGGTGACATTGAACCTTAGTGTTTTTCAACACATCAGTGTTCCTGGGAATCACTGAGTCTTCACTTCTTACCAATATCGTGGGCGCTCTGATCTGGAGAGATTCAGATTCCCATGGGCCTGTGAAATGAGGCAACTCTTGTAAAGAATTAGATTCAAAATCTAATCTCTCATCCTCTTGTTGCTCTGCTTGATCCCCATAGATAGAGGGAATGTCTTGGGGAAATTGATCACGAAGATCATCAATCTCAGGAATAGGAGGGGAATCACCCTTTTCCTTGGCCCATTTCTCTTCTTGTATTTCCCGCAAGAACTCTGGAGAGTACTGTTGTATTGAAGGAGGTATTCCAGCATCCGTAGAATTAGGAACATAAGCTACCATTTGTGGTGAGCGTCCTCTTTCAACGACTGGTTGAGCCTGTGGAGGTAAAGAAACTTGTGATTTGTTTACCAACTGCTCTTATCTTTCTAGTAAGCCTTGGAAATGCAAGTCTGGCTTGACAGGGTTTGTCTGATTGAACTTTTGGCTAGTCTCAAGTATAGCTTGAGCTTGTTCTACCATTTTCATGCACATCTTCATTCGTTCAATCTCTAAGTCGGCTCTAGGGTAACTCCTGTCTAGGTTTGCAGCTGTTGGCCCTTCTTGAAGTCGAGCCTGGTAGGCCTTGAACATCATGTCCAAGCCTTCAGGAGTGGGGTCAGCTAATACTGATCCTACTCGGGGTGGTGGGTGGGTTACGTGGGGTGTATTAGATGGTGGAGGAATGGAGGGTGATGGGGGAGGTAATGGTGGAAGTGTGTGGGAGTGCGGTTGAGATGTGATCTCTGTGAGTTTTGCCTTGGTTTCTCTCAAGCTTTCTTCAAGTTCGTTTATCTTTTTTGCCCATTGCCTCTTCATCCTTTCACGACTCTCCTTCCAGGCTCTAGTCCTCTTTTTGGTTATGCTCTCTGTCTCACTCACTTCAGGGCTCTGTTCGGGACCAACACCTTGGTGTTGTTGAAGTGCCTGGGCTCTTGTGATCACCTGCACAGGTGCAGTGGAAGTCACGCTTCCTATGGAGTCTACTACTAATCCCACAACGTTGATAGGAGTGATCTTAGGCATGTTGTTGGGGTTTTTTGGGCAATCTCGTAGGAGATGCTCTTTCCCGCAGTCTTGGCAAAAGCCCTGAATGGTCACTGGTTGAGGTAGTGTAGGGACAGGTAGTGGACAGTCACGTACAAGGTGATCTCCCTGACATCTGAAACATGGCCCTCTAGGAAATGGGGGTCGTACCTGCCTAGGTTGAGGTCTGGAGTTGGGGTTTGTGTACATGACATTAGAATACTCCGGTTCCCCGCTATTTTCACTTGGGTCCTCATAGTAGTATGACTCGTTATGCTCGGGTGACTGCATGTAGTAAGCCTGTGGGCTATCAATATGTGCGGAGTCAAAACTATGGTCACTGGGGTCACTGTCTGATAGCAATGGGGTGACTGGGACTATGGCTCTATTCGGATTTTCTTCAGTAGAGGCGTACTTCACTGGGATCACATTGGTTGGAGTAGGGGGTTGTTGCACTAGGACTGGTTGAGGTCTCTGCTGCCCTTGATAAGGTGGCTGATAAGTTTGTTGCGGTCTGTTGTATTGTGGCGATGGGTACTGATTCTGGTATCTCCCCTGTTGTGGATATGACTGAGGATAATTTTGCCTAACAGTTTGTTTGTTATATGGACAGTCCTGTGCCGAGTGATTGGTGTACCTGCGCTCTATGGTGCAGTACTGGCCACTAAGGTTCGCCTGAGGTTGGGCCATAATGGGGCATACACTTGCCATATGTTCGCCGCCACAATTGTAACACCGCTTAACTGGGGCGAATCTCGGAATTTTCTTACTAGAGACACCTAGTTTTTGGGCTACCTTCTCTGCAAGTTCCTCGATGGATGTGGATTGACCTGATGTCTGTTTACTAGAGCTATCAGAATCCTTATAGATTTTTGATAGTTCTAACTCTTCACCTAGATTGTCCTCAATGTCTATGCACATGCGCACGCACTCCTCTATCGTTCTAGGGTCCTTCAGGTACACATATGACCTGAGCTTAGTGCTCAACAATCCATCTAGGAACAAGGCCACTTGTTTGGCTGGTGTGGGTAACTCTGGCATAGGGCATCTCTCCAGGTACTGTCTAAATCTTCTTCCAGCTAGTCTGACCGTCTCTTGAGGTGTTTGTTTGAAGCTATGAATTAGTGAGGAGGTGTTATGCCTGATTCCACTCTTAGAAAACTCAACAATAAAGGCCTCTAAGAGTTGGTCTATGTTTCTGAAATGCCTCTCATTCAGTGGTTGGAACCAAGTGAGGGCAGTGTTCCTAAGGGTTAGACCGAAAGCATTATATTGTGTGAATAGGTCCTCCACTTGTTCAGCTTTCAACACTTGTCGAAATTCGGCCACATGGTCATAAGGGTCTCCCGTGCCATCGAAATAATTCTTCATGGACTTCACAAGTTGGGTTGGTCGTAGGGTCCTAGTGTGTTCTCTCGGCCTTGGCAAAGGAAAATCATCAATGTCCCGGTGATTCCATGGGGTTCTATGTCTCTCAGTTTCTACTCTATTCCTTTCTGTTCCCGTTCTTTCTCTTCCCAGGGAGTTGGCAAAACTTACCTCAGGTTTGTCTCTACCTCTATCTCTTTGAGCGCCATGAGCGAGGGAGGTCCCGGTTCCTTGATGACCAAAGGATACATTAGACCTTGGTTGGGGAAAAACAAATTCACCCTTCCAAGTGTAGGCATGTCTGCCCTGCTCAGTGACCACGAAGATTCCCTCTGATGCAGTGTCTAGGTAGGTTACTTGTCCTGGGCTATCAGGGTCTTTAAACTCGTAAATTGTGAGAGTGTTCCCCTCCTGAGGTTGAGAAGTTCTATATCCCCAAAAAGCCTCATCGGTTTCCCGATTTAAAAGCAGATCTATGCTTTTATTATCTTGTGGAATCCACTCAGGAGTCATGATTCGGGTCAAGACGGACTTACCGCGGGGAGTTCTTGGCTCTCTCTCTAATTTCCCTTGCTCTATATCTCCTATGTCGGCCTCCGCAATCACATTTCCAAACTCATCAGTTCTATCGGGAAGAGTGGTGACTACATATATAGTCCCCTCTTTATCTAGGTATGCTCCATTCTCAAACTTGACTACCGGGTGGTCTATTCCATGGGGTTGGTCGGGGTTCTTAATCTGGACTACTGATCTTCTTAGTCCGTCTTCGTAGATGCGAGCACCTAGACGATTCGTCCTGATATATTCCAACTGAGTCTTATAAGGCCCCTCTGGCTTTTCTAGATATGCCAACCCTGAACTACCTACTGATCTCTCCATGTGATAGGACATCTCAGAATCACTTGTTTCTGATCTGGCAGTGTATGGGTAATCACTCAACTGCTGGGCCCAAGACCTGGCAGTGTGATTGACACTAGCTTCAGAAGATCTGAGGCTTTGTCTGTCTCGGCCTAAGTGTCTGCCTGATCTAAGGTTCATATGCCTGATTTATTCACCCCCTGGAACCCAAGCACACTCTCGTTGCAGGTTGATTTGCCCCAATTACTTTGTTCTTTTTAGTTGGATAGTATGTTTATGGTCTTGTCTGCACTTGCGTCGTCAGGAGTACTTAAATGAATTTCCGCACTTGATGAGTGATCGATTCCCGTTTACCTTTTTGTCCCTTAGTGTTTTCGCACTTAAGACCTATTTATTTTCTTGCACTTGGTTGATTAATTCTCTTGGACTTACTTCGTGCCTAACGGTTGCCCTAGTTAATTACCACACCTAAGTCGTACTTAGCCTAGGCTAGGAATTGACAAAGGGGGGTTATGAGATTTTCCAACCTCAATCCGCTGGTTGACCCGACAGCTATGCAAGCCCAGGAAGCCTTCTCCCAGGCCCGGTACTCACCCTTGCTAGCTTGCTTTGATTGCCTTGAGTGCCCACAAAGTTCCTGCAAAAAACTCACCAGTTAGTATAGCTTTATTGCCACAAGTATTTGAAAGACCTGCTTCAATAATTTTTAACCCCCTTGGGTAGCTCACTGTACCCCCTGTCTCTGAGAATCACTTAGTCCCACCTATCTCGGGTTTCTATGCTTTTTGCCCCCTACCACGGTTCTAAGCTTTACCAATATGTCAAACACCAAGTTCACTACCCTTCAACCACTCAAAAAATTCTCTCTCAATTTTCATGCGTTAATGGCCGTGTATCGCGATAGGTCGGGTCGGGGTGTCGCGATAGCTCGGAGTGTCGCGATACCTTGAGGTGTCGCGATAGCTCGGAGTGTCGCGATACCTTGAGGTGTCGCGATAGCTCGGAGTGTCGCGATACTTTGGGGTGTCGCGATAGCTCGGAGTGTCGCGATACCTTGGGGTGTCGCGATAGCTCGGAGTGTCGCGATACTTTGGGGTGTCGCGATAGCTCGGAGTGTCGCGATACCTTGGGGTGTCGCGATAGCTCGGAGTGTCGCGATACCTTGGGGTGTCGCGATAGCTCGGAGTGTCGCGATACCTTGGGGTGTCGCGATAGCTCGGAGTGTCGCGATACCTTGGGGTGTCGCGATACCTCGGAGTGTCGCGATACTTTGGGGTGTCGCGATACCTCGGAGTGTCGCGATACTTTGGGGTGTCGCGATACCTCGCGGGGTGTCGCGATACCTCGGGATATGGCAAATTTTCCTGTTCTATCTAGTGTTCCTAGGAGCTCTAGGCCTGCGCAATGCCGTGGTGCACTCAGAATCGTGAGAAGTCGAGCTTTTCGGAGTGTCGCGATAGCTCGAGCTCCACGCCTCGGGGACTGTGCAGGCAGTTTCTGTACCTGCTGAGCTTGCTGGAGATGATGATGGAGCTGGTACCTGCAAGAAACATGCAAAAAACACACGAATGCAAACACACACAATCGCTCTCTCTCAAACTCGCACACAACAAATGAGGGAAAGAAAGGGGAGAGGGGATATGTAGTGGGGAAGGAGGTGGAGGTGGAGATGGAGAAGGAGGTGAAGGTGAAGATGGAGATGGAGAAAAATCAGAAATTTACCTACTACTTACCATTCCAACGCGTCCTCTCTACGTCTTACCATCACACGCTCGTCCTCAAAGCTCGATCCCCGGCAACGGCGCCAAAATTTGGTGTAGCTCAGTGATGAGTAGCACCTCCTTTAATGTCAATCCGGGAAGACATGAGGATGGTATGAAGACCACGAGCAAGTGGGAGCACAAGTGCGTGAGTGAGAAGCACACAAGCATGCACACACATACACACACACGCGCACACACAGTAAGAACAAAGAGAGTAAGACAATGGAATCTCTTCTATTGCAAGAAAGTTCTCATACAAGCTCAAACTACAAGAAGCCAACCCAAAAATGAGCTCTCTAGCTCTATTTATAGTTCTTGACTAGCTTTGGCCCTGTTCAGACCTAGTGTCCGGCCTAGTTAAAAATTAGGTTCCGGGGCTTATTTGAGGGCCCAAACAAGATCTAAAAATTATGAAAATTGGCAGGCAACTACATCTAATGCTCCCCAAGCTCGAGGACTCCTCGGCTTGTACAAAATGGAGCTACAAAAAGGTGAAAAGGTATTTACACGGGTTTGTAGTGATGAGAATCACTTTAGAATGATGTTGGGTTTTTTGGAAAAAATGAAGGGTAGCCTCAGTGCTAGATCTGCATATGTGTCCATACTTGCTTCTTCCCGCATCCTGTCAACACACTAGGAGGGTGCAAAGTTTTGATGTGGGAATCTGTAGAGCATGTGATCTTGTTGACCATTTGATTGACTCCACTTCATGAGCTTGGAAGCTTCTTTTCCTAAAAGTGTTAAGGGGAGGTTCTTGGGACCTTGGGAGGGTCTTGGCCCAACATGGGCAATTCTCTCCCTATGGACTTGGAGCCACTTCCTAGGTCATGCCATGGAGAACTCAACATCATGAACATGTAAGGAGTTAGTAGCACATAGCATGAGCAATTGAAATCAAAACCTAAGGCATGAGCAAAGACAATTTGAAGCAAAGGCATTGGGCAGGAAGTGGATGCAAGTTAGATAATCCTTAACCCTATAGGTCTCTGGCACAAAATGCCCTCTATAGGTGGGGCTCTAGCCTCTTTGCTATCTGAAGAGCACCCCTTTGGCCATATGCACATCTTCTATGGAGCTCCAATTTATAGGCAATAAGAATTCAAATGCAAGTGTATTTAAATACCAAAGCATGAAGGATCGCCTTGTTTTTAGGAGGTCAATGAACTGGTTTATTGCAAAACAAGGAACACAATGAATAGTGACGCCTTATCAATGGAAAGATGCAAGTGGGCGATGCCATGGGCAAGGAAGATGCAAGTGGGCGACGCCATGGGCAAGGACTATTTGCCCGATGCCATTTTTTGGGCAACACTAATGTGAGCGATGCATTCAATATGCATGGCATGGATTGGGCAGCGCCCTATTTTCTCACCACCTCACCATTTTGGGTGACTACTTGTTCTACTAAGGCGACCACCAAATCATATGCTATCTCTCTTCATTAGGAGCAACCATTGTGAGCTTCCAATAGCTAGGTGGATTTGGAAGAATACAATAGGGTGAATTCCTACAATCTTCCCCTATGCTAAAATTGGGCAACACCCATTTTTGCTATGCCCAAGAGATGGGCGACACCCCATTCTCCCTCTTCTCCTAATAAGGCAAGTTTCCACCACTTGGGTTAGCCCTTATGTGGAGTTCACCTAATTTGGCGATGCCCACATGTGGCATACTTACGCATGGGACGACGCCCAAAGTAGTCTACACATAGTGTGGAGACTTCTCCATACTTGGGGTGCCTACACATAAAGGGGCAAGTTCTCTACCAGGTGGATATAGATCATGAAGCTCATAAGGCATGGCAACTACTACTTTTCATCATCAAGATTCTCTCCTAACAAATCTAGGCGACTACCGATTTGGATGCATGGCACACAAGGGTGACGCCCAATTTTCATGGAGCATGACCTTGTTTGGGCAACTACCTAATCTGGTGACTTGATCATCTTGGGTATCACACACAAAGGGGCGACACCCATTCTTTGCAACATACCAAGAGGCCCATCACCTAAGGATGCATCAAGCAGGCGACTACTCTTCTTTTACCCTCATCTTGGAAGTTCGATGCCTACCCTCTCCTCCAAATGAGTGACTCTAATTGGATACTACTTGGGCACTTGGGCATCTACCAAACACCATAGTTAGGTGACTACTATTTTGTGTAAGTATATAAATTTAGGCTACTACCTTGGCGACTACCACATATTGAGTTGAGGCTCCACCAGTGAGCTACCTTGGGTGGCAAATGACAGGCAGAATATATTTTTGTGAGTAAAGTGTCAAAGTGAGAATTAATGTAGGGAATATCGCCGCCAAGCTTTGGTGATGTCAGAAGCTATAAGGTGGGGCCTAATTGAAGTTGGCTACTAGAACCATAATTATCCCACTCCTCCACCTCTTTGGCCACCACTTTGGCACGTGCAGCAATTAAGGCCTGGATTCGGCAAGGCCACCCTTGGCCTCTTGGAGTCTATATAAACAGATGTTTGGCACTAATTTGGGATATGATCTTTGTATCAACCACCTATCATCTAATCATCATCATATCTCTCTAGTATTGTTGTTGCTAGTTGAAGCTATTGCTAGCCACTCTCTGCATTCTGTTGCTATTTGTGCACATTTTTGTTGAGGTCACTTGGTGGCAATTATACATAGTGCTGGCCTCCCAGTGAAGTTGGATGGTAGCATTATAGAGTGATCGAGTATCCAGTCTGTTGCATTTCTCTTGGAGTTTGTTGCCTCTCTGTAGCACTTCTCTTGGAGAGAGCTCTTCATTGTTATAGCATTCCTCGTGTCCATCAGTACCTCTTGTGTTGATGTGTTGATTTCTTCTTGCCTCTAGAATGGCATGCTAGCCCACTGTATTGGTCATTTGGAATATTTCTAGCTCTCTGTAACCATTTGCAGTGTGATGAAGTTGGATTTTTTCTCATATATGTGCATTGGCTATTTTCTTCAACTCAGTGTGTTAATTGTGTCTTTACTATCAATTAGTATACCTGCACACAGAAATGTTACAGTGTATACTTCCCTAAGGAAGAACTCCGCTTGAGTAGAAGAAGTATTGGATTGTGGTCTCAGAGGTCTCTCCTATAGTTTGGCACCCCCCCTAAAGTTGGAAACCCCAGTACCTCCTCTACATTGGTATTTCTCTCAAGATTTTTGAGTGTAACAATGATCTGTCAACCTCTAGTACCATGAATATTCAAAATACTAGCTCTACCAAAAAAGGCTTGCTCTCCTCTTATCCTACAAAGTTTGGTGCTAAAAATCTTGGAACTAACCATTTCATGGAGGATTTGATTGATGGAGAAATCAAACACAGAGAACGGTATTCTTATCCTTTGTAGACATTTTTATCACTTGTGTGCTGGTCCAAACTCTAGTTCCTATGATTAGAATGTTAAAGAGAAAGAAACTAAGTCTTTTAACCATACTTTATTTGATTCTTTTCATGGTGATGTTCAATATCAGAAAGTTATAAATGATGATATTATAGATAGTATCATAATGAAAATCATGGTGCTAACAAAATAAATGAAGTTGGGAATGATTGAGGGTTATCATTGTGGGAAACTCTATTAAAAATGACCAAAAAAATATGAACTAGTGGTTTAAGAAACTAAATGAAAAAGTTTTTATAGCTATGTGACATAATCCTAGACTTTCTCAAGAAGCGTTGCATTAGGAAAAGCTTAGGGTCTTCAAAAAAAATTAAAATATACTTAGTGTGAGGGCCAATAAGAGGTTACAAACTCAAAACAAAACGTTGGGAATGGAATCTTATGAAAAAATCTGGTCAAATTGTAAAACTAGAGCTTTCAAAATCTTTTTCAAAGATGCTTACTTTATGAAAGTTACATGCATTAAAAGTGTGTAAGTCCTTTATAAAGTCATTTTTCAACATCTTCTGTACGATTTTTTTCATACTACCTTCATACCTATTTTTCAAGATTTGATCTCTCTGGCATGTGGTTCATACCTACTTTTCTATTAACCTATAGTGTAGATCTATAGATCTGCTTTGGCATTTGGTTTGGATCTTGTAAGAAGCATTTGGTTTGGATCTTATTCTCTTACAAGATACAACATAGATCTATAAATCTGATTTGGGTTTCTTTGTTTTGACCCTTCATTTTCTTTGTATTTGGTCTAGATCTACTTTATACAAGTTTTCTTATTTTGTTTTGTAGATCCACAATACTAAAGGTCTCCTTCATACTTGTAAGTTTAGAATGATGTCTTCATCACAACGAAAAAACTTCAAGCTTGGGGATTGAGTCTATTGAATAGTGAAAACTTGCAAGAGGATGGAAGTTGGACAATCCAAGTGTTCAATGGAGAAAATATTAGAATGAGAAAAATCATGTCAATCAACGAGTAGCACTAGAATGAATGCGTTGTTGATATGAAAGAAAGCATAGAGGGAAACAGTTACATATCAATATGTCCACAAGGTTTTTCCAAATAAAGATAGTTCTGCCTTAGCCTACTCTCCCGGACTTGTATTAATTAAAAGAAAAGTACAAGAACAAGTGAAGGGGACAAGTGCCCAAGGGAACCCCTAAATCCCACAGAACACGCATAGATTTTACATAGTTTAGATGGCATTACAAAGAAGGTTAATTACCTATCACCTTCATGCGGGGCCCACTTGGTTTTAAGCTTGTTGTTGATCAGAAGGAGAACTTGATGATGCATGAAGGGGGGGGGGGTCTCGCAGTTACTGATTCTTTTGCAGAGGAGGAACAACAATTTCTCAATCGACCACTCTTTAGGGGAGTCGCCAAAGTTGTATGCACATCTTTCCCGCCAGATCTTCCATAGAACCTCCCCTCTGATGGTGTTCCAAAGAGTCATAGAGCAGCCAATCGCTTCTCCCATCATAGCTTGTCCAGGAGATATGTTTCTAAAGTCTAATTTTCTTCCCGACAATCTGTCAGAGCCTATTGGAGTTAGGACAAGTAAAGAAGATGTGGGCAACATCTTCAACGGACCAGTAGTAGTGCTTGCACTAGGGAGGCACTCCACAAAAATTGCTAGCCTTTTGGTTGGGCACCACGCCTTAATCAACCATTTTGCCGCAAGTTTGTTAGCCATGCACCCAATGTCCAGAATGCCAAGGCCCCCACTATCCCTTTGGCTAGCGTAGATGGACCACTTGATTTTAGGCACCCCCTCCCATTGTGGTCGCCCATTCAAAGGAAGTTTTTGCGAATGCTTTCCAGTTTGGAGAGCTCTTGCTCTTTTGATCTCCAACAAGAGAGGAATTAAATGGTCGACAAAATGAGGAATGTGTTGATAACCATTGCACGACTAGCGAGATTGATTTGCATCCCTCTCCAAAAGTTTAACTTGCTTTCGAGTCTGGCCTTCCACCGCTGCTCCAACGAGATACCAAACCCCAAGGGAATTTCAAGAAGCCAGAAATTTGGCAAAAAGCAGTCTTTGAGTGCTTGATTTTGGATCTAGAGGCCTTGCAGAAAGTATCCAGGCACCTCCAAAATGTCTCCAGGCTAGTACTATCGTTGCGGACAAACGCATTCATATCATCAGCAAAAAGTCTCATGGTGATTTGGCCGTGGTCATGAGGCAATTGAAGGCCTTTGATATTACCTATTTCCACTTGTTGTTCCCCAAGCTGGCTAAGCCCTTCCGTGGCAATGACAAAGAGAAGGGGAGCCAATGGGCACCCTTGTCTAATCAATCTTTTTATTTTGATCACCTTCGAAAGTTGGACGTTAACATTAATTTGAGTCGACGCATTTCCCAGAAGGGTCGAGATTATCTTGTTGAATTTCTGCATTCGGGGTCTTTAAGTGACTGCAGAATATAGTCCCATTCCAACCTGTCGTAAGCTTTGTCAAAGTCGATCTTGAGGAAAACTACATCTTGTCTAGATTCGTCTGCGAAGTTGAGACCTTCCCAAATATCTATAGTGGCTTCCAAAATTGTCTTGCCTTTGAAGAAACCTTTCTGGTCCTTGCTTAACCACGCTCTTAGATGGCATGAAATTCTGTTGGCTATGACTTTGGCAATGATCTTATATCCCATTTGAAGCATCATAATTGGACGCAGATCTCAATTCTGTTCTTTTCCCCTTTTTTGTGGATTAACTTGATGATGTCATTATTGAGACAAGATGGGAGCGCACCAAATTCAAGTGCCTCTTGCTAGACCAAACAAAGAGGGGTGGAGATCACCAACTTGAAAGCCTTAAAGAACTCATTAGTGAGCCTGTCAGGCCCCGGGCTTTTCCCTCTGAGAAGGGCATCAATGACTTCAATGATTTCTCCTTCCGAGAAAGGGGAATCAAGCAGGGAGCGAAGGTTGTGTGGGATTCTAGGAGAGGAAACCCTAGAGATGGCCGCCATGTAGTCCCATCTATGAGGGGAGAGGGGAGAGGGGAGTCCAGGTTCCCAAGACTCTCATAAAGTGTTCTTCAATGATTCCAAAGTTTTCTTCTTCCATATTGCATACATCACCGTTTGAATCTAGCAAAAGGGGGATCGATTCTCTATTTTGTTTTATTTTAAGAATGTTGCACATCTCTTTGGTGGGCTTGTCAGCTTTACCAGCCCACCACTCCTTAAAGAAAATTTGTAGATTTTTCCTTTGAATTTCTTCCTCGTATCTGAGGAGCGCTCTGATTCAGTGAAGACCCTTTTGAGATTGAGCTTTTCCTTTGATCACTTCCTCCTCAAGTCTCCAAAGCCTATGATATAAAGCTTCTTTGCGAGCATGTCGAAAAGTCTGGAGCATCTTCCTAGTTCTAATCAAGATCTGCCGCGTCTTCACTACTGCACATCTCCAACCCTTGGTTAGGGACGAACAATTGGCAAAGGCCTCCTTCCGCACTTCAGCAATTTGATGATGGACGGAGGGGAGGGAGAAAGAGGTCGAGCAGGCATGAAACCAAGGAGCTTTACGAGCTTTAGCGGGAGGTTGGAATGATAAAATGATCTGGTAGTGGTCAGAGATGGCGAGATCTGTGCATTGGGAGAGGGAAGGATGGCCCCACTGATGAATAATGCTCTCAGCAATGTAGCTTCTATTGATTCTAGATTTCCTCAAGTCCACACGCGCTTGGAGATTTGACCAAGAAAAGCCACTCGCATATTTGAATTCGACCATATCCAGGTGCAGCTTGATTTTGTCCCAAGTTTCTTTCTCACAACTATCAATGACCTAGCCCTTGTTGTTCCATCTATCTGCACGGTCCTCCACCATGTTGAGGTCACCGCAAATTAGCACGTTGTAGGGGAGAGAGACCAAGCAGGCCCAAGTGTCCAGCCTCTCCTGCTCCCTATTTGGGGCATACAAAGATACCAATGTGAATTGAATAGGCGCACCAAAGGAGACAGCAATCCACCAATGCATCTGATCTTCAAATAAATTCTCAAGATTTTCAAACCAGAATTGTTTTATACCAATTATCGTCCCACCAGATCCATGCGGGTGTGATGTCAAGATCCAAACATGAGACGAGGAGACATGTTTGAGACGTTTCCAGAGTTCAGCTCCCTCAATTTTAGTCTCTTGAATACAGATAAAATCAGGGTTTAGGCTAATGTCCCGAAGCCATTGACGGATGATGGTCACTCTTGAGGGGTCACTTAGCCCCAACATTTAACGAGATGATGATCATTGCCATATGTTACCCTCTTTGCGGGAGGGGGTCTTATCCTTTTTACTCTTGGATTCGTCTTTCTTTTTTGTTGGAAGGGGATCCCGACTTAGCAATTTTTTCTTAAGAGGGCTTTTCCAAGGTATCTCAATAGGTTGTTTACCATCGCGGAAGACCTCTTGTTGTAATGGGTAGGAAACTGTTTCCGGAATGGTTGATCCAATGATGGATCTTTCACTATCCATATTGTCTTCATTACTAGTGGTAAAGCCGTCTTCTTTGCTTGTAGTGTAGCCTTCCTGATTGATTTCTTTATAGTTATGTATCTCTAGGGCTTTGTTGTTGGTGTCCACCTCAAACTGGTTCCTAACTAGGTAATCAAGCTCATTTATCTCCTTTTCCAGATTGCAATACAGGTTGTTCGGGGGGTATCTGGAATGCAGTTCCTCTCAGAGGTTGCCCTAAGACTTCTTTTCCTTCTTCTTCTTCTGACTTCTGTGAACCCATCTGAGTCAGTTTCTGGGTTTCGAGAGGCCTTAACTTCCACTTCGTTTGTCGGGCAATTCAGAGGCCCATTATTATCTTGAGTTTTTTTGGGTGCTTCTTTGTCTTTGTTTGCTTTTTTGTCTCAATGGGCAATCTTTAATCATATGGCCTTGCTGGCTACAACAAAAACACGCGTTAGGTAGCTTTTTGTAATTAACTTCTTGTTCTCAGACGTCCCCTTCGCCCAGGTCGACTTTGATCTTTGTTGGAAGCGGCGTGTTGAGGTCAGCCTCGACATAGATTTGAGGGTGCCACCTAGTGTTGAAAGAATCCAAGTACAAATAAATCCTAAATCCATATGATATTATTAAGTATAGCTACAAGAATACCAATAGTTTCAGGAATGAGTTTAATAAGTTCCCGAAATGCTTACCACCATCTCATTTTTGTGGGGTTTTTGAAGATCTTGTGATGGAGACTTATAATAATCATATTGGGAAAGAATTCAGCTCTATAGAGATGTGTTTCTATTGGTTTGTGTTAAACCCAAAGATCAAAGAAGGTAAATAGAGGAGAACATGTGATCGATTGTTGGAAGATGAAGAGTTTTATACAAAAGGACATGGAAGCATCTTTAGCATTTATGCTCATGCATCAAGATGTAAAATAATTTCTATAAATGAAGAAGTCTCACAAGATCTCCCTGACATGGATATTAGAACTCTCAATCATTTTAAATTTCTCTCTTATCATGGTAAACAAGATATAGAATCACTGGTAACGACAACACTACTTTTGATAAAGGCTTTCAAGAGCAACAATGTGTTGCAGAAAATTTATATGGACAACACATTCCATGTGTATTTAATCATGCAAGTAATAAGTTTATTGCAAGCATCAACATCAACAAGGAAGGATTCATGGAAATGAATGAAGCAATCAAAGTAGCTATCCATAAATGCATTAGAATTTATGTAAGTTGATTCTATTTGATTGATGCTTTTATAAATTTTGTTTTGACTTGAAGTGGAAAACATGCTATTGATTCTAATCTTTTATTTTGGAAAATCACTTGCAAACTTTATCATCATTGTTACTTTTGTATCAAAATCTCTTCCTTTTTATCTTTATTGTCATAACAAATCATAAGAGATAGAATTTGTTTGGTCATTCATACTAATTTCTTGAAATTTTCCCTGTAAAGCTTGGATTACTTGTTTGAAGGAGATTCATAAGCCTTAAAAAATAAAATACAAGTCTCTTTCTAAAAAAATAAGATATTAAAAAATGATGATGATTGCTGATAGGATTTCTAGACCTTAAGTGGAAGTTGAGATAGGATGACCATCTAGCTGGTAGTAATATCATTGTCACAAGGGAGTGAAACTCGAAGAAGATTGATAAATTTGATGAAAAGAATGTTTGAACCAAAAATAAAAAAATGCAAATATTTTATCCCTCCCCTTAAGAAGTATGATGGTAATGATGATATTGATGATTAGGAAAATTTATGTATTTCCCAAGAGTTCCTTTTTTCTTTTTTGGTATTCCCAAGTGGAGGGGATAACATTTAGGAAGCATGTGCTCATATCACCCCTACAGAGAAAAAAATGTATTCCTCCTAAAATGGTTGTGCTTCTAGAGCTAAACCTCTCTCTTAGCGAGGTTAAAAAATTTTTACAACCTTAGGCCTAGTAAATCACTTGGTATTGATGCTAATACCTAATGAATTATGTTGATCTTAAATATATCATCACTATTACCTCTTCCTAGTGTGGAAAAAACCTATTAGAGTAGGTGCTCTTCTTGTCAAAGTGAACACTAGCATCCTCAAATTCATGCACAAAAAATGGTCCCAAAAACGATTTAAAAATTTGAAGACGTATCACTTGCCTATTTTATATATGTAAGGTCTTTGCCTCTTCCCTAGCTAGGGGACTTAGTCCTTTAATGTCTATGATTATTTCAAAACAAAAAAGATTTGATTAAGGGTACTTTGCCATTACTGATTTAGGGAAAGGCATTTAGTATGTTGATGGAACTAATCAAACACTTTATTTCTTTGAAGTTGATTTTGACAAAATGTATGATATGTTGGAGTGGGGATTTATTCTCCAGAATATTCATGACCTTGGTGTTGGTAAAATTTTTATTAGTGTGTGCATCTTCTCTTTGGTAATGCCTTTCCTGGAATTTTCATCATTGGTTCTATATCTATGAAGATCCAAATCTATCAAAGAAGGATGTCCTCTTGCACCTTTGATGCTTGTTATTACTAGGCATTCTCTTGGTTGGCTTGTATAGGATATAATTATTCAAGATAAACTTAAAGAGAGCAAAATTTCAAGTATACACTTTGACCTTTGTCTTCAAATGTCAATGATGTTGATGCTTTGATATCTATGGATGTTGATTCTACTTCTGGCTTTAATGCTAGGATATACTTTGACTTGCTAATAGATCTAGAACTATCATTACCAAACCAATTTTGAATCTTAAAATCATTTCCTTCCTAATCATGTGACCAATCTTGGATGCATATTGATTGAAGATGGTAAGATTTTCATCATTTCAATAATTCCTATAGGTTCTAAGATTTCCAATAACAAAGATGGAATTGAGCTTTCCAAAGATCTAGCTCTAAAATTATCGTGGTTCAACCATAAAGCTTCTCTCTCGAGTAGGCTATTTGTGCTTCAGCATTAGCTCATTCCTAACATGATTATTTTTCTGTTATGTTCGCTTCCTAAATAATTTTCAAACACTTAAGCTATTAGGTTTTCGAAGATATTAGTTGGAAAGCGAGACGATTATAATCTGCTTTTGGGACACCCTTGGTTGAAACATGCTAAGGTACAGCAAGATTAAGTATCCCGAGTAGTGACCTTCCAAAAGGGCCATGAAAAGTATAATCAATGATATTCTCAAGGTTCTAGCCCAATACCACTGCAAAGGACCAATCACAGCTACAATCAAACCTAAGGAAGTTCCTGGCAATATTTTTGCAAATGAATTGTTGTCATGAGTGGAGGATCAATGAGAATAGACAAGTATCCATGCATAAGAGGATCAGGTAGAGTCCCTTAACCTTGGTTCCCAAGACAAGCCACAATTAGTTAAGGTTTGTGTGGATTTACCTACTTGCTGATGTTTTTGCAAGAATTCAAGGATGTTCTTGCATGAGATTGTTCTGATACGAAGGAACTTGATCTTCGATTGTACTAGCACAAGATCCACTTAAAGGCCAATGCATCCCCAATCATTCTACAATGCTATTGGATGAATCCTAATTTCGCTAAACAAGTAAAGAAAGAATTGGATCCCTTGTTCAAGTTGGCTTTATGGTTCAAACATTGAGTATGATGAATGGGTCTCGCCCATTATCATTGTTTCAAAGAACAAACAGTTTCAAATTTGTGTCAATTATTGGAATTATGCCATGTGGTGCTGAAAAGCATGTGCTTTTCACATTTAAAACAAAAGTTACGGTTTTTAATTTTGAGGGGTAAATGCACTTAATTATACAAGTTTTATATATGATTGGATAGCTCTCATTGAGTTCTACAAGAATATCCGAATATACTTTTGCCCAAAAACTTGGCATATCTAAGCAGTTTGACCAGACTTTGTCCAAATTTTGACCACTGATTTGACCTGCAGATTGGGCTTCCCTAGTGGAAGGGTGCCCATTTACTATGTTTTTGCTAACATTCTTGAGCCCTTGAACACTACAGCCCTTTCCACAAGCTCTTTAGGGATACTTACACATTTTCTCGACCACTAATGGCCAACATATGGGCACTTTTGTACGTCATAGGGCTCTTTAAATTATTTGGTCTTTGAGTGGTTTCATATCACGATCTTTGGCCAATTGTCCAAAGAGGTTAATAAAACTGAGCCCGACTTCAAACAATTGTGGAAGTGTTTTCCCCCTTGTATCTTATTATCACCATTACACGCCTAGAGCATGATACAAAAGGCATCTCTGGATACCAATAGGTGTTGATATATTTAGGTAGTGATGTGTGTGAACACACTAGGACCGTCGAAGCACTTTTTTCCCTCTTTAGGAGGTTTTTTTCCCTCGGCTTGTATATACGCCTATTGCCCTAATGGGCTACTTATCTTTGTACATTCTCTAGTAATACATTCAGTATTGTGTGTTTGTGCTCCAAACTTCTTCTTCTTCTTCCTTGTGTTGTTCGCGTGCTTCCGCAGACATCTATCTCCAACAATTGGTATCAGAGAAGGTCGTCGCTTCATCTAGGACGCCGTCAACACTCCTCCGTTTGTAGTCTCAGATTCGCATGAAATTTGGTGAGCATACTCAGGGATTATCGCAGCGCTTGTGCAGGCTATTTTGTCTTTTTGTGCCAAAGCTATATACTAGTTTCTGTTCGCCAATATAAGCGTCTCGAAGTCTGCTACAAGTCTAGCAAAATTCGTTGGGGCAGTTCTGTTCAACTTTTTGAGTTACAGTCAATTTTATGCATCAAGGTATTTTATTCACCGGCCACGGTTGAAAGCAGTGATGTATTCTGTATGTTGGCTGTTGAGGATAAGTTGGATGGTACCAACTACCCATTATGGGCTTATATGATGCGACATGTATTGGTTGCAAAAAGATTGTGGAACATTGTGCAGGGTGTTGAAAGACGTCCTATTACACCTTTGACTACAGGTACTGCAAATACAGGTGCTCGAGCTGATGAAGATGGTGTCAAAGATGATATTCCGCAGATTCCTGTTCGTGCTTCTATTTCTGCCGCACGTACTGCAGAGCACATTCGTTGGGATGGAAGAGATGCCCAGGCACATACATTGATAGCTTTGCTTGTCAAACGTGCCATTATTCCTCATATTCGCTCTTGCAGAACAGCTAACAATGCTTGGGATACACTTACCACATTGTATCAAGCTAGGAATGAGGCTCGTGTTGCTTACCTCCGAAAACAGTTGGAGAGTGAGCACATGAATGAAGGTGATTCTATGGACAGTTTCTTAACAAAGATCAAAGACTTGAAGGAACAGTTGATTTCTGATGATGAGGTCATACCAGATAGCTCACTTGTGCAAACCGTTCTGAATGGTCTTCCTGATTCATATCATAGTTTTGCTTCTACTCTTTGGTTGATGATGAAAGGCAATCCAAATGCCTTGTCATTTGAGGAGTTAGTCTCTGTTCTGTTGCAGGAAGATCAGTCCAGGCAAAACAAGTCCATTATGCGAGTTGCAGATCAAGCTTTCCTGGCTAGTCAGAAGGGCAAAGGAAAATGGAGCTCTTCAACTAGTAAGCAGAAATCTGCTAATTCTGCATATTCGAAGAAGGAAGATGAAGATGAGAAGAAATCAGAAAAGCAGAAATTGTTTTGTAAGTACTGTAAAGGGAATGATCATATCATAAAGAACTATCCAAAACTGGCTGCTAAAGAGGCAAAGAAGAAAGAGGCAGCAATGGTTGTTGCAGAGGCCTCTACACCAAAAACAGAATCTGCAAATCTTGTGCAGGAAGAAGAATGGGCGTTTAATACGGTCTGCAGTTTTGACCCATCTTCTCATGATCAATGCATGTCTGCAGTAGACTCAGATGTTTGGTACTTTGACAGAGGGGCGACCAAACATATTACCTCGCAGTGCAGTTTGTTCTCTTCACTCGAGCCTGCCCCTACAGGGAATACTGTTACATGCGCCAACAACTCCTCTTATCCTGTTATGGGAGTTGGTAAGATCATTTTAACTAGTGCTGATGGTAGTTCTTTCACTTTGTCAGATGCTTTATTTGTGCCAGGGATCAAGAAGAATCTGTTATCAGTTTCTGCATTAGCCAAGATTGGCTTGGTTGTGAAATTTGTTGATGACAGGTGTACAGTTCATGATCTATCAAATGGCAATATTATTGCTTCTAGCATTTTATGTCGTGGGCTGTATAAGCTCATAGACTAAGAAAGATCTAAAAATGATTTGGCATGTGCAATAAATGATTCTCAGGCTATGTCAGATGCAAAGCTTTGGCATACATGCTTTGGTCATCTGAATTTTGCTAGTTTGTTACGCCTGTAGAAATCTAAAATGGTGTCCTCTTTGCCCAAACTTGAGGCACCTGGAAAACATGTTTGTTAAGGCTGTATTTTGGGCAAAATGCAACATTCCTCCTTTCCAAAAGATGGTTCAGTTCGGGCTACACGAAAATTGCAGCTTGTACATAGTGATGTCTGTGGACCTATGCAGACACCCTCTTTTGGAGATTACCTTCAATTCGTGACTTTCATTGATGATTTTTCCATGCATGCATGGGTATATCCACTCAAAGTAAAGTCCGAAGTGTTCATGTGCTTTAAACAGTTTTTGGTTTTGACTGAAAATCTGTCAGCATGTAAAATGGGCACCCTCCGTTCTGATCGAGGGGGGGAATATATGTCTTCTGATTTTAATGCATTTCTGGCTGAACGTGGGATAAAACACCAATGTACAGTGCCGTATACACCTCAACAGAATGGAGTTGTTGAACGAAAGAATAGGTCACTCATGGAGATGGCGAGGTGCATGGTCAAGAGTCAGGCTTTACCACATAGTTTCTGGCTTGAACCTTTCATGTGTGCAGCATATGTACTGAACAGGTGTCCCACTAAAGCGCTGCAATCTATCACTCCATATGAGGCTTGGCATGAATGCAAACCATCTGTTGCTCATCTGCGTGTTTTTGGTTGTTTTGCATATGCACTAGTGCCTGAACAACATTGCAAAAAATTGGATGATAAGATAGTAAAATGTATTTTTGTTGGGTACAGTTCTGAAAGTAAAGGCTATCGTCTGTATCATCCACAGACTAAACGCATTTTGGTTAGCCGTGATGTTGTCTTTGTGGAAGTTGCTATTCAGCCATTGCTTTCATGTACTAAGGAGACATCTGTTAGCTCCAAAGACATGTATGATACTTTGATGCCTCTTTTTACAGGTGGACAGTCTAGTGCTGGTCCTAATGAGGCAACTTCTCAGCCTTTGCAGGTTTCATATGATGATGCAAATCATTCCATTTCTGATGCAGATTTACATGATGCACTTATTGATGAGAGAGCTGATATTAAGCAGGCAAAAACTATGCCAAAATGGCTGGTGCAGACTTTGCGTGACAGCAAATTAGATGCACCTTTGTCATATCGTACTCGTTCAGGCTCTCATAGTGCCCCCTTTGCATCAGATTGCTATGCTATGTATGCGTCTAGTCTCTCTTATGAGAATGAGCTTGTTTCTTTTGATGAAGCACAGAATTCAGAAAATTGGATTCCTGCTATGCAATCTGAATATGATGCTATAATGAAGAATGGTACATGGTCTTTATGTGACTTGCCTCCTGACAAGAAGGCCATTGGCAAGTGGGTATACAAGCTGAAGTGTAAACCTGATGGTACAGTTGACAGGTATAAGGCTAGGCTTGTTGCAAAGGGTTATGCGCACGAAAGAGGCATTGATTTTGATGAGACCTTTGCACCTACATGCGTATGACTACTGTTCGGAGCATTTGTGCACTTGCAGTCCATCATGGTTGGAATGTACATCATTTGGACATTAAAACAACATTTCTGAATGGTGACTTGCATGAAGAAGTGTATGTTTTTCAACCCCGTGGCTTTGTGCAGAAAGGGCATGAAAACCAGGTGTGCAGGTTGAAGAAGGCATTATATGGTTTAAAGCAAGCACCACGTGCTTGGTATGAGAAGATATATGCCTATACGGTTGCACATGGTTTTGAGAACAGTCCAACTGAAAGCACCTTATATGTTACGCGTGCTAATGATATGCTTCTGATCATTGTTGTCTATGTTGACGACATGCTGCTCACTGGTCCTATTGAGAAGCATATTGCTGATTTCAAGGCTGATTTGCATGCCTCATTTGAGATGTCTGATTTGGGGCATTTGCATCACTATTTGGGCATTCAGTTTATGCAAGTTGATGGTGGAATGGCTTTGTGTCAAACGAAATATATTGACACATTATTGTAGCGTTTTGGCCTTGAAGACTAAAAGCCTATTGCCACTCCTATGGAGACAGGTTTACGATTGAGTCTTCATGATGCTGGAGATGCATTTGATGTTGTTCTCTATCAGCAGGCTGTTGGATGCTTGATTTACTTATGCATTACTCGGCCAGATATTCAGTTTGTTGTCTCACAGATGAGCAGGTTTATGCATTGCCCAGGAGTCACGCATTGGAAGGCGGTTAAGCGCATCTTTCGCTACTTGAGTGGTACTCGGCTACTTGGGTTGTTTTATCCCAAGGGGGGATCACTACCGCCAGATTTGCATGCTTTTTCTAACTCAGATTGGGCTGGTTGCTATGACACTCGTGTGTCCACCAGTGGTTTTTGCTTCATGCTTGGTAGCTCATGTATATCTTGGTTGAGCAAGAAGCAGCCTACTGTGGCCACTTCCAGTTGTGAGGCTGAGTATAGGAGAGCTTTCACAGGGACTTTTGAGTGTGTGTGGCTCAGACGCCTTATGGCTGATTTGGGTGTTGGCCAGTCTTCTGCTACCACCATCTTCACTGAGAGTCAGAGAGCATTGGAAGTTGCGAGGAACCCTGTGTTCCATGCTCTCACTAAGCACATTGAGGTGCATTATCACTATGTCAGGGAGAGGTTCTCTGCTTGGGAGGTAAGCTTGGCATATGTGCCCACGCAGGAGAACATTGCAGACCTTTTCACGAAAGCTCTGCCTAGGGAGAAGTTTGAAGCTTTCCGCAAAGCTTTAGGCTTACTTCCTTTTGTGGAGTGATTTCCACATAGCTTAGCACTTCCTTATACATGAGTGCCAGCTCCTTGTTCACCGCATCACTCCCAAGGGGGATTTGTTGATATATTTAGGTAGTGATGTGTGTGAACACACTAGGACCGCCGGGGCACTTTTTTCCCTCTTTAGGAGGTTTTTTTCCCCGGCTTGTATATACACCTATTGCCCTAATGGGCTACTTATCTTTGTACATTCTCTAGTAATACATTCAGTATTGTGTGTTTGTGCTCCAAGCTTCTTCTTCTTCTTCCTTGTGCTGTTCGCGTGCTTCCGCAGACATCTATCTCCAACAATAGGTTGCTGTTGGGCTTCTCATTTAATGGGTAGGGAATCATATTAATGATTACCTGCACGTGTGTAGCTCTGATGATAAGGCAGATGCAACATCTGATCAACCCTATCACTGAAAAGAAGAATACACAAAATACCTAACTAATACATACAAGGCTTCATAACAGATGTAGACATTTATTCTCAAAAGAAGCTCATACTAAAGAAAACAACTTTGTATTATTGCTGAGATGCTTTTACATGACTGCCATGCAAGTCGATTATGTTGTAGTTGATAAAAAAGAAGGAAATATACATGTTGGCAGGTGACTAAATAGCAGCTATCTAGAGTGTTTTGCACTGTTGTGCAAATCGCATTCAGTAACATTGAAAAGGTTTCAGATAAGAATGACAGAAGATATGAATAGCTACTGCTGCATGGCAGAACACACTATTATTGTTATTTTTTGAACTGCTTGACTTGAGGGAGCATTACAACAGAGAGTCATCCATTTAACATAAGGACAACAGCAAGATCGTCAATCAACCATTGAACCCTCAACTTTGATTTTCTGGAGATACTCGAGCAGGAGAATTCACCCTCCTATAGGTACCTGACTCTTTGACTGACCTTGATGTCCACGAAAATGGCTTCCTGGAGAATGATTTACGGAGAAAGCCCTTCTCCTGAGGTACTTTTGTTTTCTCTAAATTTAGCTGTCTTGACTGAGATAGCCTTGAACTTGAATAAGATGTCCTCCAAAACTGGCTTCCAATGATTGGCAATCTGTTCTTCATTGACACACTTTCAGCCTTTTTCCCCTTCACCCCATCAGCGATTCCCTCCTTAGAAATATTCATGCCTGTATCACATTTAGGACAAGGAGGATCATGTTTTAGTGCCTCTAGCACCCATTTTTCGAGGCAATCTGCATGAAAAGTATGGCTACAGGCAAGAACAGCAACCACTGGCAAGTCTACATTATTCATTAGCACTCCCTGGTCACTCCAAGCTGATCTCAGATGCAGCGGCCTTGCACATATGCTGCAAGTGCCACGAGTGTGACAACCCCCCTGCAACTCTGGAGAATGCCGGTGCAAGCTTTGTGAAGAAGGTATCTCTATCCTGTCAAAATATGTGAAAAGGTCTCCATCGGGGCTTTCATTTACAGAAACATTATCTGGGCTCTCGGATAATCCAAAGCCTTCTCGTTGTGAAGAAGCCAATAGTTGGGAGAAAGTCTCTGCGGACCACTCCATGCTACCTGTCTCGTCACTTGAACCCTGCTGCAGAAGGCCTTGTACTGGAACAATATTTTGAGGACAAGAATGACCGTAAGGTCTTTGTCTGTACAAAAAACCCTTCTGCATTTCTCTGGGTAATGACTGGGTCCCACCAAGATTTTGATCAGCAAATGATTGGTGAGCATCGGATGAGGTTGACCCCCTTCCACACCCGAAGAGATCAAAACGCACTGAGAGTGTGGACTGTATCTGTCCCTTTAGAAGAACCAAAACCATCAGATGAGAGAAAATAGCAAAAGTAAAATACAAGCATGAACAACAGTACAAAAGCTCATACCATTGTTGAGGAATGCAACTCCGAAGTCCTTGAAATCGAGTCTGCACATCATAAGCCAGAAAATTAAACCAGCTGCTTTATAATCACAAGAGTATAGAGCTACAACCAGATCCTAACCCGCCAATATTCAATGCACTTCAAGCGTGTTCATGATGTCCAATGCTTTCTAGAATTCAGAATTCCTATTGGATATTTATCAAAAATCATTCAAAGATTGTCACACCATTGACCAGACTCATTGGAAACTCAAAAGTTTCCATAGGCACCGAAAGCTGAGAAAGCCTTCCAGACCTAAAGTAACATTTACCACTACCTGCCCTTAGTCCACTCTGATCATGCTAAACCAATTTTCGTTGGACAGATGGATCAAATTTTGCATCGGGAGCCATTCTATCAGAACATGGAGATGATGGGTAGATGCATTCAATGGCTTTCCACTCAAGGAGTTCTCCCAGCTAGAAATAAACTATAAAATCCATGACAGAGAATTTCTTGCCATAGTAGCTACTTTTGTTACTTAGCATCATTGCTTAGAGGGGCCCATAAAATTACTGCCTACATCAACCACCAAAACTAAAAATGTTGTATAACAATCCACACCCACAATCAAAGGCAACCAAAGATGATGCTGTTGGAGTAACTGCTTGTCCAGGTTCAACTTTGTCATCACCTATCGACCAAGACACCAATCCATGTCAATAAGATGCTTTGTCTAGAAGACATCTTGCACCAAAGAAAGTAGCAGCTTTTGATCAGCAAGAAGCAATACTGCTAAAACCAAAGCACATTACCACAAGGAAAGTGGCAAATAATGTCAAGAAGATCCAAGAAGAAAAAGCAAACAAAGTTAATGAGTTTTAAGATAGTAACTGATTATCATATTACAAGGATTCACTTCAAATACTTCAACAATGACATCACAACATACAACAGAACAATTTAAAGTGAACACGATATTGGAGGTACAAGATATGGAATGTAGTCAAGGAGTAGCTCTAATCTTGTGATACCTGCAATAGATCAAAGGCTCCTCGTCACAAACTCATGGCCTATTCCAACCCTTACCCATTCCAGTTCAAACTTGGTATTCTAAATCTACGGGTTTCATAACAGATCTGCTAGGATACATTGATGTTCTTGGTGCATGCATGAAACATGGCACCCTTGGCCAAACAAATGGCACTCTCGCTATCATATGTAGGATTGATATCTCCTCAAGCATATCAAGATCACTATACAAACACGCTAACCATATGGGTTCTTTGGAAGCCTCAGTAGTTGAAAAGTATTAAACTTCCGTAGTCGTAGACAAAACAACTGTCCTTTCCAATCTAGATAACCATGAAACAATAACAAGTGTAAACACACATCCATTAGTGGATTTGCAGGTACCAGCATCACCTGACATGTCTGAGCCAAAGAATCCTTGCAACTCCAGTGGACCTTTCCACAATATAAGCATTTAGTTTGATCCCTTTCAAAAACCTCATAATGGACTTTATCTCAATGTGCTTTGCTTTGCATCAGCCATATTGAAACATTCAAGTAACTTTTCAATGCACTTTTCTTGAGATGGTTATAGCAACTGCTGCTGCCTATGATGTCCAAAATATGCTCAGACTGACCCAAATCTTCCATAGAAAAGGCCGACTTCAACCGATTTTTAAGAGCATCCAATGAACCCTATATTTCACAAGCAGCATGTCATTGACATACAAAACAAGTATGATGATGTCGTATTGTGTTGTGCTCCAAGTTCTTCTTCCTAGTGCTATTCGTATGTTTCTGCAAACCTCAAACTCCAACAACTGGTATCAAAGGGTCGCCGCTTCATCTAGGGCATTGGCGATACCCCTCTCATCACAGTCTCAAAATCGCACGAAAATTGATGAGCATATAAGCTCGTTTTGGCCTCTACACAAGCTATTGCATCAATTGCGCATTCAATTTTGTCCTTTCGTGACAAACATATATACAGGTTTCGGTTCACCAGTACAAGCACCTCGAAGTTTGCTACACGTTTAGCAAAGCTCGACAAGGTGTCTCATATCAACTTTTGGAGATACTATCAATTTTCTGCATCAGATTATTTAGTCACTGGCCATGGCTGAAAGCAATATGTATTCCATATGTTGGTTGAGGATAAGTTGGATGGTACTAATTACCCATTGTGGGCATATATGATGTGTCATGTATTGGTAGCAAAAGGGTTGTGGAATATTGTGCAGGGTGTTGAAAAACGTCCCACTTCACCTACATATACAGTTATGAAGGTGATGCAGATGGAGTTGAAGATGATGATCTTCAATTTTCTAGTCGCGTTGTGGTTCTTGTTGCACCTATTGCAAAGCAACTTTGTTGGGATGGCAATGATGTTAAGCCACATGCATTGATAGGTTTATCTATCAAATGTGTCATTATCCCTCACATTCGCTCTTGCAAGATAGCAAAACATGCTTGGGATACATTTACAACTTCATACCAAGCAAGAAATGAGGCTCGTGTTTCTTACCTTCGAAAACAGTTGGAGAGTAAGCATATGAATGAAGGAGATTCTATAGAAAGTTTTTTGACAAAGATCAAAGATTCGAAAGAACCGTTGATTTTTGCTAATCTTGCCAGATAGTTCACTTGTGCAAACTGTTACTAACGGTTTTGCTTCTACCCTTTGATTGGTGATGAAAGGCAATCCAAATGCCTTAATATTTTAGGAGTTAGTCTCTTTTTTATTGCAAGAATATCAGTCATGGTAGAACATGTTAATTATGCGTGTTGCAAATCAAGCTTTCTTAGCTAGTCAAAGGGCAAACTTCAAAGGTAAATGGAGTTCATCTACTAGTAAGAAGAAATCTGCTGATGTTGCAGAGCCATGTGCTAACAACTCTTATCCTGTAATGGAAGTTCGTAAGATCATTCTGACTACTGCTATGGAAGTTCTTTCACATTGACAGACACTTTATATGTTCCAGGGGTCAAGAAAAACCTATTATCAATTTCAGCTTGGTCAAGATTAGCTTGGTTGTCAAATTTGTTGATGACAGATGTACAGTTCATGATCTCTCAAATGGTCATTTATTATTGCATCTCGCATTTTATGTCGTTGGTCATATAAGCTCATCGCTATGTGAAATTTGTGAATGGTTCGGCATGTGCTTTTCAAAATTCTCATGCTATCTCATATGCAAAGCTTTGGTATGCATGCTTTGGTCATCTGAATCTTGCTAGTTTGCTTCGCTTGCAGAAATTGGAATGGTTCCCTCCTTACTTAAACTTGAGGCACCTTGTAAACATGTCTGTGAAAGCTATATTTCGGGTAAAATGTCGTGTTCCTCCTTCCCAAAAAATGATTCAATTCGAGCTTCTCATAAATAGAAGCTTGTTCATAGTGATGTATGTGCTCTTATGCAGACACCTTGAAGTGTTTATGTGCTCCAAATAGTTCCAAGTTATGACTAAAAATCTGTCAACATGTGAACTAGGTACCCTCCGTTCTAATCGAAGGGGAGAATACATGTCTTTTGATTTTAATGCATTTATGGTTGAGCGTGGGATAAAAATAAGTGTACAGTGTCGTGTACACCTCAAGAAAATGGAGTTGTTGAAAGAAAGAATAGGTCTCTCATGGAAATAGAAAGATGTATGGTCAAAAATTAGGCTTTACCACATAGCTTTTAGCTTGAGGTTGTTATGTATGAAGCACATGTACTTAACAGCATAGTGCCCAGCACGGTTGGAAACAGTCGGTTCGGACCGTTCGGAAACGGAGTTTCGGAGTTTCCAAAAATTTGGAAACGGCAAGAAATATACAAGGATGTGTATACAAGGATATAAAGAAAAGGGACACTCAGTCTTATTTCGAGGACTCACTAAAGTGGCCCAATTCACACTGGCCGATACTTTCCCACCTTGCAAGACATAGCTACATGAGCCCATCAAGGTCTCCAAGGAAAGTGGGGACATAACAAATACTGCTCTTTGATCATATTCACTAACTGAACTATGAACTATTGCTGCACTGCAGTTTTACATGTGATTATTGACTACTATTGCACTGTAAAATGCTATGTTGCAGTAAATTCACTAATCAACCATGAAAAGGAAGTTTTCAAACCCCTGGTAGAATCTGAGCAGAGGGACTAAAATCAATTGTAACTCTAATCTCAAACTTAAACCAGTCACAAAATAGTTAAAACCATGCTGATAAGTGTAAAACCAAGAGTGAATTTCAGTTTTCAAGCACATGGTCATACACACCCATATGAACTTCTAACTGCACTGCAGTTTTAAGTGTATGACAATAAGATGTTTATATAACATCTTGTAGCCACCCAAAAAAAAAATGAAAAAATTAGGCTCAGAAACAGCGTTTTTGGGCCGGTCCGTTTCCCAGAAACAGCCGAACCGTTTTTGGGCCCAAAAACGCCGTTTTTGGGCACTATGCTTAACAAATGTCCTACCAAAGCACTGCAATTGATCACTCCATATGAGACTTGGCATGGTTGTGTTGGAAGCACGATGGTTTGGTACGTTTGGTATGGTACGTGTATGGTTCGTGGTAAGAAGGTTTGGTAGGGAATGGTACGTTAGTTATAAACATATCAACAATCATAAAAACATTACAAGTTACAACTATGTCTTACAACATATACTAAAATCAGGAATCATGAATCTTGATAAGGATTCAAGATTCAACACCTTATGTGACAGAATAGAAATTAGAATGTAGATATCAAAAAATACTCGAGCACTTTTTCCATTACATCGGTGTCTAAAAATGACATACAAATGAATGATCATGAGTCAATACTACAATAAATATCAATGATCAATCATCCAAGCTCTCACAACTTAACGAAGAAGCATGGAATATGCTATCCTCATCAAACTCTCATGTAGTAATATCATCCAGAGGGAGAGATGTATCCTCCAATGTGCTCAATCCACATCCTGTAGTTGTCGATCGTCCACATCGTGCTCGACGTGGTCATGGTCAACGAGTCGGCAAAGAAGATGTGAAAGGCTGCATCTGAACTAAAGGGTACTCACCCTTGATCGTGGTGCTAGCAGATCAGGATTATGCATCCAATATCGTCCCTTATAAAGAGGACGGAGTAGAGCTGCTATACGATGAATAGGACGTCGCATAAAATCCCATCTACTATCAATAAACTGTAAAATCTCCTCTTTCCTAAAATAAAAGATAAAAAATCAAATATAAAGATCGACATTAATATATTTAACAAAAAGTAAAAACAAAACACAAATTAATTATGCATACCTCTCTCCTGATATGTATATACACATCTCTATGGATGTGCGCATCTCATGGAACATCGTACATAGAAGGCCCAATGTAGAACCTTCCATATCTGTGAGACGTAGCAACTTCCATAAAGATCTCAAGGTATGTGACGATTCGAATGGCTCTCCGAACCATTGGCTGCACCCATGAGAGTCTAGAAATGTCCTCCATCATGAGATCAAGGCAATGTGCTGCACATGGGGTCCACCTAATGTGTGAAAACTCCTCAATAATCTCCCCCATGCGTTTGCAGTTCGATGCATTGTCTATGAGAAGGTGAACTACATTCTCTTTGCCTATCTCCAATATGGCCTGGCAGATATGACGGTAGATAAACTCTCCTGTAACCCTCTCACCGCAACACTAATATCAATCGCTCGTAAAAAAATGGTACCTAAACAATCAAATTCCGTGAGAAAATATAATATTAGTATTGAGTCTTGAGTGTTGACTCGTCACAATGAACAAAATAAATAAAGCACTTGAAGATAGTGAACAATGAATAGTAAATAAATGTGAACATACGGTATACGGTATACCTAAGCATAATGATACCAAAATATTTATCATGTGTCGACGTAGAAAGTCCCTCCAACCATCAGCCATGATGATGAAACCATACTACACCCAACTTTCTCTAATCAACGCAAGGGAAATGTCAATATTATCCCTCTCCTCAGATAGCATATCCTTGCGCATCCAATGATACTCCACATCTCTCCATGTATCTGTATCTGTCAGAGGACCTACATCAGTGCATGCTCTGATCATCCTCTTCCACTACACTGTACGTAAAACATTAAAAGAGAGATTGCACTCTACAAGAGTACATGCAATCTCCACCTATGCAATTCTTTTTCTCTCCTTCACCCAACTCTTCGAATATACACACCCACATAAAGTGGCATGAGTATGAGAATGTGTAGAGGGAGATGGCATAGTAGAAGTACTAGTATGAACTCCATCGGATGCACATGAGGACTCTGAAGCATCATCCATACGAGGCCTTTTTCTTGACTGATTACTGCTTGCACCACCATGATGCTGAATATTTATGCTTTCGGAAGCACGCCTCTCATCTCTCTTTTGAGGATGAAGAAGTGCATCATCATCTTCTGCTCTTTGCTCTCTACCAGGGAGAACCTTACCTTTAAACATGTGTCCCTGCTCTGCAATAATCACATTTGCAATGTCACGAGGAACAGCTATACATGCTCCTATGCCATTGCCACCAATACCTGAAACATGGGATATGACTCGTGTAATGGTCCTGCTGAAACTAATCTTGCAATACTTGCATTGCCAATACTTTGTTCCACCTCCACTAGAAAAGGCGATGGTGGGCCCTGCCACTATGGTATATGCATCCCAATATGGATGGGTCTTCTTCGGCATGATGATAGACCTACATTCAAAATTCAAATGTCAAAAAAGAAAGACATTAGAACTTTCAATTTTTAGATTACAATGCACATTGCATATTAAATGTGCATTGTGACATTATGTAATATGCAAGGTGCAATGTGCATGTGGCATGATGCATGTGAGGATGAGCAGAAACAAATTGTGTGGGTCTCGAGATTAAAATATGACGACACTCAACTCTTGTGCCAACTACGTCCTTATGAGATGACAACAAACCAATGGAAATTAGATATTCTATGAGTTCATACAGAAAGTAAAGTTATTGAATGGTCAATAGTGCTTAGGAAAGTAATCTTGCACTCGGACAGAGTAAAGGGAGTTTTCATGTTCTACCATGATAGGGATATTCAGATCTTGGCGCACAAGGAACATCAAAGATTTGAAACAGAAAAACATCTCTTGAAAACGTCTTTGCTCGGTGTCTTAATGATTGAGTTTGCACTTTAGTTTTTGTGCATGTCCATAAGATGCTGTCCAAGAAGATCGAGAAACAAGGATTAGAAGGCGAACATCTGCAGACAATTCTCTTGTTGTATGTGCACAGAAACAAAAGAAGTAAGATCTGACGCATTCTTTGTAAATCCCTTATATAAAATGAAATGTTTCAAAGCATGATTATGATAAAGAGTCCTCGACCACTTCATGAATATTTTATGTGTGTATTTTTTGTTATTGCTCTCTAAAAAGTAGGCATTATTGACTTTGTTTTAACTATCCTGAAAATATTGATGGACAATTGTTATCTTTCTCTGCGAAAAAGTCTATTGTAGAAATGTTGAACTCAAAGCCCCGTATATTTGTATTGACAGGATCACTCCATAACACAACAGTTGAAATATTTACTGCACAAAAACAAAGAGGCATGTAGATATGTGGAATGGCACAATAGATAGTATTAACTATTCCTTCCAACGAATATTAACTTTTGAGACTAATGCACACTTATGAAAGTTTTAGGGGGCATGATGCATGTGAGGATGAGCAAGTGTTAAAATATTGGAGTTGAAGGATCTGTGTGCACTTGCCTCAGTCGATTGATGGCTCGGACTCGCGCTCACGAACGGATGCAGATGGCACACATTTCGAAAAAACAAATCGTACATTCAGTAGGTTTTGATTAAAAAAACAACTTTTATACTTTCGATCGTCAACATTCCGAACGTCGTACGGAACGTTTCGTACGTATCGTATGGATCGAACCACTCTCGAGCATTTGGCACACGTATTTTTCCAGCTATGGTTGGAAGTGAGGTGGGCCCTAATAATAATATTCACAAGTTTACAAGATCTTCCAACACATGAACCTTAGCATATAGACCTTAAGACTCAAAATTAGATGAATGAGATATAGAGAGAGAATACACAATTTTCAAAAGTAACGGTAAGCTGAATGCTTACCTATACTATCTTAATATGAATGTCAAGTTACAATGTGTATAATGATGACAAGACTGAATGTTTGCTGAATGTAGATACCAAAACTGAATCTAGGCTGAATTTAGGGTTCTAGATACAAGGAATTGTGCATAAAGTGCCTAAGAGGTATGAAGAGTGTGTGTATGTGAGATTGAGGTGAATATAAACAGAATAGAACTGTTTTTAAAGCACAGCCTAATCTTGAAATTAGGGTTTCAGAAGTAGAAAGCACAAAGCCTTGGAACAATAGCAACAAAAGAAGAACTGAAATCGGACTTGCAACTTACAAAACTCAACAAGAGTTGATGGTTGGCTGCCCTGGCTGCCAAAATTGTTCGAAACAATGTCAAAATAGTATACACCTTAATTTCCAGCAACCCTAATTTTCAGTACTTAGTCAAATTTCGATCACACAAGATCAAAAATTTTTATTAGCTCCTTAGATAGTACTTGAAGAGAGCTTTCATTTGGTATATAACATTCAGTCATCAGAGGTCCAGAAATGGTGGAAAACCCTAACACTAATTTCTGTCCAAAATGGTTTTTACCATTATATTGTTCTTCTCAGTTTGTATATCAAGGAAAGCAAGTTCTCTTACTCAACTAATGGCTAATTAGGGAGATCATTGGAATTTTCTGTCGGAAAAGCAAATTTTTTAAGAATCCAAAAGGAGACGCTTTTTTGACCAATCTCAAGCATCATTCAGTCCTGGAGGTGACTAACTTGTGGAGGAGGTGTGCTCTTCTAGTGTAGCTTTGGAGGAGCTTTTGGAAGCCAACCATGAGTATCTTGCTGAATTTTGTGAGTAGCAAGTTCTATATTCTGTCCTCTTCTTTTGGTGTTGTTGTTCCTAAGCTTCATGCCTTCTACATCAGCATAAGTAGGAGTTTCCCTTGCTATTTAGTTAGGGTTTGCTGTACAATTAATTCTAAACTGGTTCTATTCACTCCAAACTCACATGCACATACTCTTCATACCTCTTAGACACTTTATGAGCTAACTCTTGTATCTAGTTCCTGAAATTCTGTTTAGATTAAGATTTTGTATCTACATTCAGCACACATTCAATTTTGTAGTTATATACATATTTCATAATCAGTTCAATTAATATTAAGGTAGTGTAGGTAAGCATCCAGCTTACTATTACACTTTCACAAATTGCCTATTCTCTCCATACTTCTCATTCATCAAATTTTGAGTCTTAAGGTGCATATGCTAAGGTTCATTTGTTAGAAGATCCTGTAAATCTATGATTATTGTTATTGAGGCCCATTCCAATTCCAACAAAAATCTCCTCCAAATCTACAGCGAAACTTAGGAACACTTCTTCCAAGAGTTAGAGCACTGCAATAGACCTTGAGTGATCAATAAGTGATGCTCAACTATCATCCCAAGCCCTTCTGTTATAGGCTTTACAAGCTTTGACGAAAATTTGGTGAAAAGTGTACAAAAAGCACAAAAAAAGCTTGCATTAAACTTAAAAAAGCAATCAGCTTTTAGTTGTTGAATACATTTTGGAGTAAAAATCTCCAATGATCTCTTGATCTAGCCATCAGGTAGGCATGAGAATTACCTTTCTCATGACTTGAGGAATCATAATATGCAAAAAAAACTTTCTGAGTAGAAATTAGGATTAGGGTTTTCTTTCATTTTTGGACTTCTGATGACATAATGTTATATACCAAATGAAAGCTCTTCTCAAGTACTATCTGATAAATTAGTAATAATTTTTGACCTTATGTGACCAAAATTTGGCTAACTATCAAAAATTAGGGTTGCTGAAAATTAGGGTCTTGTGCTATTTTGACATTGTTTCCAACAATCCTCTCTTCAATGTCATAATGGCATAAGGTACAAAAATCTACAAAACTTCGGATGTATGTAAATGTATCTCTTAACTTCTTTCCAATGAATCTTGAGTGGATTATGCATGGACATGCATACTTGAGAAACTCCAAACGGAATGTCAGGACGTGTATTATATAAATAGATCAAGCAACCAACTGCTTGACTATACAAAGTAGCATCAAAAGGTTCTGAATCTACTTCTACCTATAATAACACATTAACATCCATACGTGTTTGCATAGGCTTGGAATCTGTCATTTCAAACCTTTCCAATAATTTCTCAATGTATTTTTGTTGTGTTATGTAGATACACCCATTCCTGTATTTGATCTCAATCCCAAGATAATTATGTAAAATACCTAAATCATTCACATCAAATGTATGCTTAAGTTGTGCTTTAGAAAACTGAAGGTTTGAATCCTTGAGACCTGCCATAATCATATCAACAACATATATGATAATAATAAGTAAGACTTTTTTTTCTGATTTAACATAAAGAGTAGGAGTAGCTTCTGAGTTTTCAAAATCTGTGACTTAACTAACTCACCAACTTCCATCCTTGTGTTGGCTAACTATCTTCTTAGACTCGCTTTCTTTGCACGATTTCTACTTTGATAGAGATTCTCTAACTCTAACCAAGCCTGACCAGAGGTTATGCATGATCTGATATGGGATATAACATGCCTCTTGACTCCCATATAAATGAATGAAAGTGTCTGTGCATCCCTTAAGTCCCATCTTGATTCCTCTTGTAGGAAGTAATCTGTTAGTATCACGGACTTCGAATGATGAAGAGTTTCTTCTTCTTCTTCAATAACCTCCTATTGAGCAAAAATTGGGGCAGCACATCTTTTGAAAGATGAAGCAACATCCTCTCCCATTTGTCCTAGCCTTTGGTACTTGCCATTGACAATATTCCACAAGTCTTTAGATACTAACAAATTTATCATCATAAAACTCCACATTGAATAGCTAAAACCTTCAAGCTTATCTTCATTCTTAAGTCTATATTCACTCATCTTGTTATGGGTGTATATCAACTTTGCTCTGATACCAAATGTTGGAAGTGAGGTGGACCCTAAGAATAATATTCATAGGTTTACAAGATCTTTCTACACATGTGTCATGAACTTTAGCATACACACCTTAAGACTCAAAATTAGATGGACGAGAAATAGAGAGAATAAACAATTTTCAAAGTGTAAAGGTAAATTGAATGCTTATCTACACTATCTTAATATGAATGTCGAGTTACAATGTTTATAATGATTATAAAACTGAATAAAAAATCTGAATCTAAACTGAGTATAGGGTTCTAAATACAAGAATTTGTGCATAAAGTGCCTAAGAGCTATGAAGAGTGTGTGTATGTGATATTGAAGTGAATAGAGACAGTATAGAACTGTTTTTACAGCACACCCTAATTCTGAAATTAGGGTTTCAGAAAACCTAAATCAGAAATTGATCTAAATAGCAAGAAAAACTCCTCCTTGTGTTCAAGTAGAAGGAGCAAGCCTTGGAACAACAGCAACAATAGAAGAACTGAAATTGAAACTTGCTACTTACAAAAATCAGAAAGAGCTGATGGTTGGCTGTCAAAATCTCCTCCAAATTTGCACCATAAGTTGGGAACACCTCCTCCAAGTGTACAACACTCAAGTCTCCATGACTTGAGCCTTGCTTAAGGTAGATGCATACTTAACAGTGACCCATGTCCTCTTTATATAGTAATTGTGCCCCTCAAAAAAATTTACACTAGACTTAGCGAAAATCTCATGAAATGCACTAAAAAAAAAAAACACTTTTGTTAAAATTAAAAAGTGATTGCTTTTTGGGATAGGAAACATTAACGATCTCTAAATTTGGCACTTTGACTGTCTGAAAATGTCTGTATAAGAAGATGAACTTGCATATCAAGATAACTAAGAATTTTATGCAACCAAATAGCTTCAAGTGTAGTTGTAAAGGAAGCCCTGTACTCTCCTTCACTTGAAGATGTAGCTACTACAGATTGTTTCTTTGATAACCATGAGATAATACAATCTCCTAGATAGAAATAATAGACACTTCTGTTTCTTCTTGAGTCTTTATCACCTTCCCAATCAAAATCTGAAAAACCTTTTAAGTAAAAATTATGATGATTTTGGAAATGTCATAGCATAATTTGAAGTTCTCTTCAAATATCTGAAAATTCTGTTAAGTGCTTTTCAATGAATCTTGAGTGGAGTCTAGACTAGTTATGAACCTCGAGACTTAAGAAACTGCAAACTGAATGTCAGGATGTGTATTACATAAATAGATCAAGCAGTTAACACCATGACTAAACAAAGTAGCATCAAAAGGTTTTGAATCTGCTTCTGCCTGTAATGACACATCAACATCCATAGGTGTTTGCATAGGCTTGGAATCTGTCATTTCAGACCTTTCTAATAATTTTTCGATGCATTTTTTATGTGTTATGTAGATACACTCCTTCCTATATTTGAACTCAATCCCAAGATAATAATGTAAAATACCTAAATCATTCACATCAAATGTATGCTTACGTTCTGCTTTAAAAACTTGAAGGTATGAATCCTTGGGACTTGTTATAACCATATCATCAACATATATGGTAATAATAATGAAGATATCTTTTTCTGCTTTAACATAAAGTGCAAGAGAAGCTTCTAAGTTTTTAAAATCAACAGATAAAAGATAGAGATGTATCTTCTTATACCATGCTCTTAGTGCTTTCTTTAAACCATACAATGCTTTGATAAACTTGCATAATAAATGCTCTTTACCTGTCTCTTTAAAACCTTCTTGCTTTTGAATGTAGATATGTTCACGAAGATCATCATTAACAAAGGTTGCTTTGATCTCTGACACGTATACATTCTAGCCAAAGAATGCAACAAGAGAAAGTATTGTTCTGACTATTGTCATTCTAGAAGTAGGTGCAAAAGTCTCATCATAGTCAATTCTTTTGTTTTATGCATAACCTATGACAACTAACCTTGCTTTATACCTGTCAATAGCATAATTGGTTTCGAACTTCTTCCAAACAAATTTTATGGTTCAACGCTTTTGGTTCCGCACCAATGTTTCAAACAATGTTTGGAACCTTGACTTAAGAAAACAATAGCCCGTGGTTTTTTCGATAGCGGCTTGCCTTAGGAGTAAGTGAGCTCTCTCTCTCATAGGCCCACTCCAAAGTCCATTAGTACATACACTCTTATATACATATATACATTCGTGACTCTTTGCATTTCTGAATGCATCTATGATGTCACACAAAACCTATGGTGCTATGCTACACATGTACTAAGTACTATTATGTCACATAAAAAGTTGAACTTAGAGCATGCATGCATGCATACATTCATACGTACACACATACATACATGCATACACATATATAGTGCATGCATGCATGACACAATGCACATTGAACGTATACACTTTATATGCATGTATGCATATATATATATATATATATATATATATATATATATATATATATATATATATATATATATATATATATATATATATATATATATATAAACTAATAAGGTAATGTTCCGTACCGTTCCATATCCTGACATTTGGTACGGCATCGTATTCTGTACACGTACAGTACGTGCCGTACCATATCACCTTGGCATAGTTGGATCGGAACGCGTTCCAAACACGATTGGAACATTCCGTACGGAACGTATGTTCCAATCAACATTTGGAACGTGTTCCAAATTAAAAGGAAAAAAATTGCTTCATACTTAAAAATTCAGCCTCTTTTCACATATAATACATAAATATAAGACATATATATAACACATATAGATAAGATGACACACATATGCATAAATACACACATATATATATATATATATATATATATATATATATATATATATATATATATATATATATATATATATATATATATATATATATATATATATATATATATATATATATATATATATATATATATACATATATATATATATATATATAATATGGCTCACACATATACATATATATTCAATTTCCATCATATATGCTATGTGACACACATGCATACATATGACAGGCATTGCAACTAGCCAATATATAATATAACACACAATAGCATATTTATAATATGTTAGACTGCAATGGTATTCACACATGCATATATAATATGACACATTGCGTATATGAATAATGAGACATTGCACACATGCATGCATGACACACAGTGCACATGCATGTATGGATAATGGAACATTGCCACATACATATGTATCTATGTATCTTTGTATCTTGATTCTTTTCTTATATCCTAAACAAGTACGAAATGGATATATATATATATATATATATATATATATATATATATATATATATATATATATATATATATATATATATATATATAATGGTAACGTTCCTTAACGTTCCATATCATGGGAACGTTCCTTAACGTTCCATATCATGGCGTTTGGTACGGCACCACGTTCCGTACGCGTACCGTACGTGCCGTACCAAACGTTCCGTACCACCTTGCACCTTGGTCAATAGTACCATCTGCTTTTCTTTCGATTTTGAAGATCTACTTAACACCAATTGCTTTTTATCTTTTGGTAACTCCGAAAGTTTCCATGTTTGAATCTTATGAATAGAATCAATCTCTTCTTGCATAGCTTTCTTCCAAACAGGACTTTGTCATGCATCTTTAATATTAGCTGGTCCATTCTCAACTCAAGTTAATGCTTAAATGTTATGAGCCTGAAAATGTTCTGTGTAATTTACCTGATATGTTTGTTCTTTCCTTGTTTGACTACTTGCTCTACCTGTGAAGTTCTTTATACCACTCCCTTCGTTCGATATAACCACCTCAGAGTATTCTAAAAACTGGTGCAATGTCTTCTTGTTCTCAATATCTCTTCCTTTTGGAATTCTGGAACTTTCATCAACTTCATAAGTTAGAACGTCAAGAGGTACTGATGATGGACTAGATATAAATCTAAGAAATGAAACTCTCTTTATCTTTATCAAGTACAACTTTTAGGGTTTGAGAAGGTTCATCACCCCCCTTGTATGGCTAAATGCAAGAATCCAAATTCCTTCTAAAAAATGCATAATCATCTTCTTTTACGAAATCTAGAATCTCTTCCTTCTTATCATTAATCTGACTTTCTGAAATATATGCATTGTGTGACGGTAGAATATTACTTGTTTCCGAAATATAGAATGTGCATCCTTTGCTTTCAATTGCAAAATCAATTAAAAAAAACTTGATGACTTTACATCAAGCTTACCATGATCTTTTTTCTCAATGTGAACATAAGCTAGAGAACAAAAAAACTTTGAAGTGACTCGCATTGGGTTTCCTACTATAATAAGCTTCATAAGGTGTGATGAACTTTAAAGCTTTTGTGGAAGACCTGTTTAAAATGTGATTAGCTATATGTATTGCATCAAACCAAAATTTAGGAGAAAGCTTTTTGGATGACATCATGCTACACGTCATCTCAACAAACATCATATTCTTCCTCTCTGCAATACCATTCTGTTCTTGAGTGTAAGCCATAGTGACTTCATGAGAGATCCCTTTGTCTTCAAGAAAAGATTTTAAGTCCTTTGACATGTAGTCTCCTCCTCTATCACTTCTCAAAAACTGAATTTTTATCTAACTTTCACTTTCAATCATAGGTAAGAACTTCTTGAAAGTAGAAAAGACCTCTAACTTTGCTTTAAAAGCATAAATCCATGAACGTCTCAAAAAATCATCAATAAATGTGACGAAATGCCTGTAACCTTGAATGGAATCTATTTTCATAGAACCATTCACATTTGAATGTATGATCTGCAACTTTCTTGTGGTCGTAATATATCCATGTTTCTTGAAAAGAAGTTTGTAAAGCTTTCCTTCAAGACATCCTTCACACGATTCTACATCATCTGGTAAAGCAAAAGTAGGCAAACTCTCCACCATTTGTTGATCTTTGATGTGCTTGAGAGAGGTGTAACTGATATAACCAAACCTAGCATGCCTTAACTTCATGTTCTCCTTAGGTATAGAAGACCTAGCAACATTAGCATGACAAATTTTGGATAATACAAATGCCACTTCTGTTTTCACCTTAAAGTAGACAATGTTTATCATTAGGTGAGAGGATCTGACATGAATCTTTTTTAAAAACAACTTTACATCCGTCAATCAAGAAACTAGATATCGAGAGCAAACTCTTTTTCATTTCTAGAATATAAAGAACATTAGGAATTGTGAAATTTCCACCTACTCTTGACTTTAGGTTTACTTCTCCAACACCTACAACATCCAAATCATGACCATCTACAATGATCACTTTTCTACCTAAAGAATAAGAAAGTGAAGCAAATACCTTCCTGCAACCTATCGTATGCTTAGTAGCTCCAAAATCGAAAATCCACGGATTTTTAGAGATTGCATTTAATGATTTGATCAAAAGCTAATTCCTCAATACTAATACATGCATAAGATTCTTCCTTTGAAGACTTAAGTTCGAAATTACTAATGATGCTCTTTTCTTCTCATTATAAATCCTTTTGTTGCATTTTGCTACAAAATGTCATGGTTTCTTTCAGTAGTGGCTTACTTTCCTTCTTATTTTGTTGACTCTTCTTCTTCTTTGTTGTCTTTTTCTTCTTCTTACCCTTTGATGATGATAACATGGCTTCATAATTCTCTTCCATACTCTTTTGTTGATCTTCACCTTGAAGTAATAGGAACTAAAACTCTTCAAATGAAATTTCTCTCTCTCTTGTAGAGAGAGAGAGATAAAGTAATAAAAGAACGAAATGAACATGGAAGTGAATTTAAAAGTGTGTTTACCATCTCCTCATACAAAATACTGACTCCAACATTAAGTAATTGATCCCGTTTCTTTGAGCTTCAAAATATACGATCGAACTAACTCACCAACTTTCATCCTTGTGTTGGCTAATTGTCTCCTTAGATACGCTTTCTTAGCAGGATTTCTACTTTGATAGGGATTCTCTAACTCCAACCAAGCTTGACGAGAGGTTTTGCATGATCTGATTTGAGTTATAATATGCCTCTTGACTCCCATAGCAATGAATGAAAGTACTTGTGCATCCCTTGAATCCTATCTGGATTGCTCATCTCTAGGAAGTAATCTGGTAATATCATGGACTTCGGATGATGAAAGAGTTTCTTCTTCGTCTTCAATAATCTCCTTATGAGCAGAAATTGGGACGGAAGGTCTTTTGAAATATAAGAAACATCCTCTCCTCTTTGTCTTGGCCTTGGGTACTTGTCATTGACAATATTAACAAGTCTTTAGATACTAACAAATTCATCATCATAAAACTCCGCATTAGATAGTTAGACATTCCGTCAAGCTTATCTTCATTCTCAAGTCTATAATCACTCATCTTGTTAAGGGTGTATCTCAACTATGCTCTGAAGACTGAAACCAAATATTAGAAGTGAGATGGGTTTACTGGATCTTCCAACACATAACCTTAATATCCACATCTTAAGACTCAAACTTAGATAAATGAGAAATAGAGAGAGAATACACAATTTGTTGAAGTGTCGAAGTAAGTTGAATGCTTACTTACACTATCTAATATGAATGTTGAATTACAATCATAGTGGAAAGCAACGTTTTAGCAACGGCAACGGCAACGCGTTAGCAACGGGTTAGCAACGAGGGCAACGTTTGAAGCTAGGAGTTGCGATAAAGTTATTTATTTTTCAAAATTTGTATATATATTTTTTCTGTTATTTTGGATATTTTGACATATATAAGGTGGGATATGACTAAATATACCATAAATTGTAGTATAAGACATACATAACATAGATTATTGACTCTACACTAGTCACTATATGAATCACCATTCATAACTATGTCAATAGTCAAATCAATCATCATGGAAGAGTACCCTTAGCTTTGAAGGCCAAGGATGAAGCTTTTGTCCAACATGTGCATTGTGTAAGTGGATTATGAGAAGAACATGGGAAATACAAAGTATCAATCTATCTCGAGATGATAAGGCCCAAAAAGAAAAGCATATATAAATGATCTCTACTCTTCTAAAGCTTTATATGTCTCCCTTATTCTCCACATTTTTTGTATTGCATATATTAGAGATTTTGGATAAGATCTTACATAAGACTTTATATAACTTGTTATTTTTTTCTAAGAAAAATATATTTTGTGGTATTTTTTTAATTTTACAAAAATGACTGCAAAGCAACGCGTTGCCAACGTCGCAACGTTGCGAAGTTGCGGTGGCGAAGTTGCGGACCGTTCGCAATGCGTTGCGATGCAACTATGATTACAATGTGTGTAATGATACAAAACTGAATGTATGCTAATACAAAACTGAATCTAGGCTGAATTTAAGGTTCTCGATACAAGAAATTGTGCATGAAGTGCTTAAGAGGCATGAAGAGTGTGTGTATGTGCAATTGAAGTGAATAGAAACAGCTTAGAACTATTTGTTGAGCAAGCCTTGATTTTTAAATTAGGATTTCAGAGACCTTAAATAAAAAATTGACCTAAATAGCAAGATAATCTTCTCCTTGTGTTGAAGTAGAAGGCACAAGCCTTGGAACAGCAACAACAATAGAAGAAGAACTGAAATTGGAACTTGATACCATAGTTGGACCGAGAGATTTAAATCGCAAGATTTAAATCGAGATTTAATCGTTTAAATCGTTCATACCCTAAATAAAAATCGAGGTTTTTATCCATTCAAAGAGAAATTTATATTTTTCATAAAAACCTTAGATATACATAGATATTTGCATGAATAAAGATAATTACATTGTATCAAGATTCAAATGTAAAACATTTATCATGATTCATGAATCATGACTTATAAGTATTAACTTTCAACTTTTAAGTACGCAAAGAAGTGATAGAAAACATGATCCATCAATAAATACAATTGTAACTTGTAAATCTACACACACAAACATAGCATAAACTTTAAAGAGACAACTTTCAAGGTCGAAGCATAATATGAAATCTAGAATCTGAGTTCATCACGAGTCATGAACACTAAAATAATATATCATAAGTCAAGCTTGAAGAGTCGGAAGTCAAATCTCCAACTCTTCATCTACAATATCATCAATATCATCATTCTCCTCAAATGAACTAGCCCATGAGGAGGTAGATGCACTATCACTATAAAAATCCATGACTCTCCGTGTGTTAGCATGTGAATCATCATCATCACTACTAGAAGATGCAGATCTCTCCTCCCAATCCTCTCGTACACTAGAATCTGGATGTGGACGGATGATGTGGCCTCCTCTTCTTCCACGTCCTCTCCCACCTCGACGAGAAGCAATCTTCCTAGATCTCCGACTAGTAGATGGTGCATCAGGATCTGTTACAAAAAATTAGGATTTAATATTAACTCGACATCATATATGTAAAAAAATCAAACAACATCAGAACTTAAAATTTAACTCTAGTATAATGTAATTTCTATACCTAATGTGTTTGCTTTTGGTCTTCTTCGTGTTTGTCTCACAAATTGTTGAGACTTATGAAATAACATGGAAAAAATATATCTCTCTTCTGCGGGGATTTGAGGGATATCTTTCACTTTAGCAATGTCAATGGAATCCACATTGACCTACAATTTACAAATTGAAATAACAAATCCAATGAGTCATGAGTTTAGGGCTTATTAGCTTAAGCCTTAAGGCTTAAGCTAACAATTATCAACTTGGAAGTTTCAACATAAATTACAATTACTTGAAGGGGTGCAATGTGGGTTCCTTTTCTCTCCAACAACTTGAGATTACAGTGTGTATACACTAGTTTTTCAAGTTGTTGTGGACTCAATCGGTTCCTTTTCTTCGTGTGAAACAATGCCCACGTACTCCAATTCCTTTCTGCGGGGCTAGTACTGCAATCTTGTGATAAAACCTGTAGTGCTAATTTCCTCTATGAAGACGAATCATGATTCATAAATTATAAGTATTCTTGAAGTTTAAATTTAGACTTTAATCATAAATTATAATCATGATTCATACTTTATAAGTTTCAAAAATGAACTTACTAGAAGAGGAGTACCAACACCATATATTTCCCACCAACTGGCGGGGGAAAGCCGGTTCTCTCTCAATCTCGCAGCTGGCTATCCAAAATACCTCTCCATGGATCGAAATTGAAGACACTCTTTCTATAACTGTGAATATAATGCTACATCCCCTTCGGTCCATCGTCCCATGTACTCTATCCAATTGTCCTCTAAAGCCATGGCCCATGTCTATATCCTCAGCCTCTGATCTCCATAAAGGATGGAGTATGTGAGAAACTCTGTGGATTGGTTTGTGAAACCAATCCCATTTCTTACGCGCTGCTTCACAAAAATCGTGACGCCTGCAAAATTCAATTTAAGATATAATTTTAAGTTTAAATAATAAACATATATGATATATTATGTAATAAACATTTTCAGACGAGTTAAAATATATAAATTTATAAATTATAAATTATAATGACTTACTCTGTATCTGAAAGGTCGGATACGTCTGCAATGCAACCTTGTATACTGCTAATATACTCGTATACAAGTCCAAATGTGCTTCCCTCCATATCTGTGATACGAAGCACGAAATATAGTGACTGACGGGAAGCAATAAGAACCTCTACCTTCGACCAGAAGGCATTATCTCCCATGACAAGTAATGAAAATCATAGAAACAAAGGATCTCCATCTCTAGCTTCTGGTATCTGGTACCACTCCTTTGCTACAACTTTACGAAGAAGACCTTTCCTCACTCTCAATACTCTATCCAACACAATGAATATGTAACAAAATCGTGTAATGGATGGCTTTTGAAGCTCCAAGTCTGTATGTGAGCTAAATATTTTTTGAACTTTGGGTCTACTAGTCAAATGAATTTTGCTTTGCTAAGGATAGTCTCAACCCATGGCAAGCTTCCTATATCTTCCCATCAAGAGGTCTAAGCTATGACTCGCACAAGGGGTCCACATGATTCTAGGGAATGCTTCTTCTAGCATATGACCCATTGCCACACAATTGGATCCATTGTCTGTAACCACTTGAATGACATTACGTGGGCCTACATCCTCAATGGCTTTTCTTACCTGAGAGAATATGAATTCACATGTGACAACATTTCCAGGTGCATGTGCTGTGCTGGAATGGCACGTAAAAACATAGTTCCCTTGCAAAAGAAAACCATGATGTTATACACATTCCTCTTGTGCATATCTGACCATCCATCACATAGAATGGAACACCCATATTTCTCCCATGTACTACGCAATGATAACATCTCAGTTTCTACAGCAAGCTTTTGTTTGGTAAGCTCAGTAGTGCGTAGGACTTTCCCAGATGACCCTTCCCAAGGAGCACCTATGAGACTGACAACTCTCATTGTCCTCTTCCATGCAGTGGTATTGGCTACATTGAAGGGGATGCCACATAAAATGAACAATCCAGTGATCTCTGTCTTGGCTTGCTCTATTGCTTGTTTTTGCATAGATGCTCTCATGCTACCCTTCATGAAGACATTACTTTCGGGTAGGTTCCTAGGTATGGGACCACTACTAGAGGGTGCCCGTACTTGTGGAATCGGAGTAGCACTAGCATCTAGGGATGCAC